>JAWQUT010000118.1:69808-80209 GCA_033807755.1 Ellobium chinense | reverse complement strand
CCCTCTGTCGTGGACTTGTGATTGAGGCGAACCTCAAGTTGGTGCATGTTGACCGTGGTGATTTCGAAAGGTGCGTCAGGTAAATCCTGTGAACTGAGGAACTATGTGGAACGGAAGGTAGCGTGAGTGAGTGAGCGAGATCCTCCCAGGTGATTTGATCACACGGTGTGAACTCCTATCAATATTGCAGCGTGAAAATCATACCGTGACACTGGGGACTGTAATACTACCCTGACCAACAACAAATTTTCGGCCTCAGCGATTCTGAGAAGGCCGTCACTGGTGACCTCAGGAAACAGGGGTCAATGTCCAGTGAGTTCATGCTCTGGTTGATCCATGTGTATAGAAGCCAGTGACTCAGATCATGTATGTCCAGTAATATCGATACACTATCAGATCCATGCTGCTAACCAAATATTAAATGTTACTGTTTGGGTTGTTACTACAGCAGAAAAAAATATTCTCCCCCTCTCTCTCTCTCTCTCTCTCTGTGTGTGTGTGTGTGTGTGTGTGTGTGTGTGTGAGAGAGAGAGAGAGAGAGAGAGAGAGTGAGTGAGTGTGCGTGTTGTGTTGTGTTGTGTTGTGTTGTGTTGTGTTGTGTTGTGTTGTGTTGTGTTGTGTTTGTTTTTTTTTGTCACAACATTCAGTCTCATTAAAAAGAGCCAAACAAATCATTAAACCTGAAAGAGGAGTGGATGAACCGATGAGCAATGGGAACAAATTTTGGCAGATCTCTGTTCACACACATGACCGCACCACAGTCAACAGATAGTATTAACACTCTCAAGAGGCATGAGCAAGGGACCATTTTTCACCTGAGAACAACCCACGTGCCACTCAACATGCATCTGAACAAGTTCCAGCCATAGATAGCACTGGCATGCCTACTCTGTCCAGAACCATTATAGCCCGCCATCTTTTTCACCGCCCAACATTGAAAGATTTACGGACTGGCTATCTACCTGAGTAGCCAGACATTAATTGTAGCACACTGTATAGAGACAGAACACAACTCCAAAACACGTTTTTTAAATATTTTTTGCATCAGGCCAATAAGCTTAAGTTCAAGTGACTGCTGGACTGGAAAAGTACAATTTCTGATTTTGTGACACGAATCTGTAGTTTTAGTGTATTATATTATATTATTATTATTATTATTATATTATATTATATAGTTATATTAATAAAACTGTGCTGTGTGCATCGTACTTTTTACAAAGTAATTCATGGCCCTATAATAATAATAATAATAATAATAATAATAATAATAATAATAATAAAAAGAATCCCTCCTGACCCATTTCATATTCACTGGCTCAGGATTTCAGTGAAGACTTTCTATATTTATGCAACAATTTCTTTAAGATCAGTGCATTCTGGATAGGTTTAAAAAAGACTTCATTAATATGGAATTTCTTGTCTCTAGAGATAAAGCAAATAATATAGTTACCCAGAAGGAAATCATAACAAGTTTTCTAGTCTGCGGACTGAGTCTATCAAAGATCTGACCACCACAGACTTCATCATGTACTCAACGGAAATACAAGACCAATAATAGAAGAAATCAATGTCAGGTGGGAATCGTTTTATCAAGACTTGCGGACTGTGTGCTAAGTGCTGAGGCTGACACATCAAAACTTGCAGTACAGTAGGGGAGAATAACACAGATTTACACAGACATAGAGCCAACTTACCACTATCTATATTATAAAACGCTTCAGCCAAACTTGTGTTACAGATTTCTTGAGAACTACGTAACATAGAAACATGCGGTTTTCACCTACATTCGTAGAAAAATACACAAAAAGTAATATACACATCAGTCCTCTTTATTTTTTTTTACCCTTTTTTTAAAAAAAAGAATGTGTATAGCAACGAAACACAATCTCCGATAGATCTTTTCAATCCGCCCGATTCGCCAATCGTCCAACTTTTTCACGGAGTCAAATGCATTCGTCTATGATGCCTTTCGGTGTGCTAGGTATTCTTTCGCCGCTGGTGCGTTGCCTGCCTGCCCATTTGAAAAAATGGGGTGTTAGTCTTGTATAATATAACATTCAAGTGTATCAAATGTTGGCAGGACGTGTGTAGAGTGAGAAAGAAAAACATAATAACTTCAAGATGGTAGAGGTGGGGGAAGAAGGTTGGCTCTTAGAGTATAATTATCTGAATTATTGCCCCGAATCAGGTAAATGAGACAGACAAGTTCCTCTGGCTTAATCAATAACGCAGAGATGAAAAACACAATGAAATCACGAACATTACTCCAGTCTTTCTCTTTCTAATAAAACCCCTGTGTATATACAAGGAAGAGAGAGGGGAAGGGAGGGGGTAAGGGGCGGGAAGGGCCAGTAGGGAAAGAATTACATGGTGCCAGACCCCGGGGCGATATCATGTCGCGGGTCTCCTCCATAATGAGAACATGACATGAGGCCCACAGCACAGATCACAAAGAAGCGGGGGANGGGGGGGGGGGGGGAGGGGATCAGAAGTGGAAGGAAATTAATATCTGAGATAACCGACCGCTAATCCCGTAGGAGAGATGGAGAGAGGCGCTAGCTTTAAAATATGCAGAGACACACACAGTTCACAGAGAATTCTATCCTTTGATGTAACCTCATAAACCAGTCTGACTAAACATATTTTATTCATAATATACACACTCAGTCTCATGCATTCACTGGTCGGTGTACAGGTATTTCAAAGTTATATTTTCAAGGAAAGCTTCAGATGTCTTCAACCGGTCCAACTTGATAGTCTCGATCAGGATGGTCCAACCTGTATCACCATCAGACCGGGTGGGATGTGCAAGGTCTAGCAGCACTCTAAGCTGCAATCATCTCGCTTAAATTCCATGGCCTCCTTTTTCAGCTAGACTAACATCTGAGAATGACGATACGAATGACAGGCCACAAAAGAAAAAAAAGGTGCTCAAAGGATCGAACATGAACCACCTATGAATGCGTGGCAAGCAACCGCCAAAATGTTGACAAAGCCCTTGAAATTCTCGAAAAAAAACTTACAACGGCCTTCACTGACGGTACAAAAGAGAAAATAAAAAAAAAGACCACGTGAACGTAAAGTAGATCGTTGATTTGTCACTGTCAAATTTCACTCGCCATCTGAATGTCCCACAGTAAATAACAAGTGTATTGAATTCTCATTATGCCCAGTGCTCTTTATGTGTGCAACAGGTTGTAGGTATGTTTCACTAGGACATGCCTCTCTCATTGCCAGGCGCCCTAGTCTAAATATAAATCAACTGCAGTCACAGAAATGGCGAGCAGAGAAATTTTCATGACAATAATTTTATTATAGACTATCTACAGCCTCTAGCTGTTGACTATATTACCTGAGCATCACAGCTTCATGATTCTGAGGACATATCAAACTACTCCAAACAGACAATGAACAAACCAAACAGAAAACCAAAATACTGTTCCTCTGACACTCTGTCCTACCATCTAAATATGTCTGTTATCAAACAAAACAAAATGATCTATACGTGTCTCTACCGAGTCTTCTGCATGCATCACATCTTCTACATGACAGAATGTGCCGATAATAGAACTCTTGTATAATTTGCGAGATGTCACTTTATTTCTTGCCACACAAGGAGAGGTTGGGTCAGAGACATGTTCTAAGCAGCCAAGTCTTGCTCCAGCATAAAGAACATAGAGCAAATTAAAAGTGTAAGTTCGTGCAGTTTACTGATAGCATGCCCCATTTAGAAACAATTCTTCACTGAAATAAAATAAGCAAACCAGATTTTCACATCAAGTCTTCAAAGTCTTCATCACATCCTCTTCATGAGTGACCACACCAAGGTTTACTCACTCTAAGCCTGATCAGAGATATCGAATTTATCTTCAACTGATGAAGAGGACAGGCGAGCTAAACAGATAGTAGCAGATACAAGTCAGTGCACACACCAATTTTGTGCGCACTGTTTTAACACCCCTTACACAAATATAACATGCGGTTTTCCCACAGTATAACTGCATTCTCATGTGCGCGACTGGCTTTACCCCACAGACGACTCATCACGGCAATGTCAACGGTGACTTAGGTGTGCGGTCCCCTGATAATTCTAACACCATTGTACAGTATCTCACACTCCAAAGTAATCCTACCAATTCCCAGCACTAAAACTACAGCCAAGACATACGTCATATTGTGGCTGATACCAGCGTCCTGCAGCCAACGACAGGCGGACATGTTAACAACAAAGTAAGCTGCTGGTCTACTGACATATTCATAGCAAGCTCATCATATTTTCATCCTCAAATATTACATAGCACGGCCCCCAGGACATGTCAAATAGAGAGACTGTGATCCTAACAAAAGTACATCTACTTAGGCCTAATGTGACAGGCTTTATCAAAGGCGGTACAAACGTTTACGACACGTTTGTATCTTTTGTCCTTATTTTGTTATATTCGTCACGAAACCGAAGAGTCTGCAAACAACCTCGTACTTCATATAAGTAATACAACAGACATACGACTATGTCTACAGTCGGTACATTAAATGCAGTTCAGCTCATGCACTATTTGTTCTTGTATTCAGAAGGTTTACCTTTTCACCTGTACAACGCCGACTATCTGGCCTTCATGTTCCAACTGTTGACTAATGTTGAAAGACAAACACTTTACAACGTATGTTCTCCCACCATGTGCTAAAAATAGTCTGAGAAGCCAAGTGATTCAACATGGACGACAATCGACAGTATGAGATCATTCACGAATAGGATCAGAAAACTTTAAAAATAGAAAACATATATCAAAGTCTTACATCCTGAAAAGTAACCTTGTCTTCGTGCCAGTATATATTTCCTGTCTTTGCATAAACAGCGTTGTATGTTACGGCTTGAGGTTTACATGCAGGACGTCACCTTCAAGTTTATGAAGAGCCCGCACTCCAGCGCAGTCACGCTAATATTACAACTGTTGGAATATGAGTCATCATGAGTTGGAATGAGGTAGAACATAACAATGTGTACCTGCAAGCCTCATAAGTCCAGACAACATGTTGAATATTTCAGTATGGAAGTCCCAAAAGAACACCAGGATTGAAATCGAGTCTGGGTCCCAGTGATATTCAGCGCTAGAAAGATAGGAGACCTTAGAAGACACCGTCCCTTTCATTTTTTGTGATCCCTTATGTCCAACTTTCCATGACGTGACCTTCATTAACATTCGCACATTATCACAACTGTGTACGAAGATTCTGATTAGCCTAAACCAGGGATTCCCACACTTTTAACACTTGAGTGCCCCAAAAATCACCAGGGAAATCGTCACATGGAAGTCCAAATGATAATTCACTGATGATATTTTTACTTCACCTGCTAGTATTGTTATATCTCAGGAGAAAGTGCTCCCTCCCCATTTTCTCTGAAGCGTTCTCGCAAAATCCTACCATTAGGCATCTACATGTATGAGCAAAGCTGCAGCCAGCCTGGAGCAGATGATGTTTAGCACTGACACAACTGGACGGTTCTTACGTTCAGATCTGGCACTTTGATTAAAGTGATGTGTTTGAAAATTACATTATCAGACCTCACGTCTCTGTGATGGCCACCCTGGCTAATGAGGTAAAATTTATATCAAACAGTTTTATGAAATTCACTTGGAGAAAACAGTACTCTAACCTAAATACCAAGAACAACTTTGGCGGAGAAATATAAGTAAGACATGTCTCATGTGTGATTTTTTTTGGATGCAGTCCATTGACCATCTAACGTCCTTCTTCTATGCCCCCCCCCCTCCCCTTTCCTCTTCCCACCCAAAAGTAATGAATTATATCTCCAAACTTAATCTCCCCTCTCCCTTCAAGTTCCGATGCTGATTTAAAGCCTAGCTCTCACTGCTAACACATCAATGCTTTTGTGCACCAGACGGAATGTGATCAATTTTGCATACACTGTCACAAGTCTGATGGAAACAGAACCATGAACAGCCCAGAAAGTGCCAGGAGCCGCCACACGTGGGTAATCGCTGTTCCAAGGCATTACGTCAGTACGTTCGTTTTAAACTGGAGATAAACGGCATTAAAATTTCTTTGGGCTGATCCAAAACTGAAGTACTGTAAGACCTCAAGAGCTCGAATCTTTGGCTACTTCCGAAAAGGTTTGCATGCCTGAATAGAGAATTTCTGGTACATTGTATATCTATGGGAAATATATCTAGCCTCCTACCGACAGATATTAAGGCAGGGTGGTGCGACTTTTGACTGATGAACTCTGACCAAGGGACGCAACGCAACTTTAGTTTCAGTAAACTTAAAACAACAAAGTGATGGTTACGTGGGGCTTTACAAAGAATTTGGGTTGTTGTTGTTTTGTTTTTTTTCAATTATAAGCCTCCTAAACAGCAAACCTAAGGGCACCAGGCAACTCAATAGTGTACAGCAACTTTCCCGGTCACTTCCGTCTTTCAACTTCACGCAACCGCCTCAGGCCCAAAAGGTAAAAGTCAGCACTGACCGTCTGACCTGCAAACAGCTCCATGCTACGTCTTCCTCTTTCCAAAGATGAAAACTCAGCAAAACTGAGGAGATCTGAGATCATAGAAAAAAATATCGCTTGTCACTGTGCCAATTCACTGTTGCACTCTTTGAAGATGATGGAGAAATAGAACACTTGGAGTGACACTTAAAGCTTTCAAAGATACAGTCTTGAAACTTTTGGATCGCACCTCGTAGAAATCAGATTTTACTCACTAGAGCATCTAATAAATTCGACACAAACTAATCGCCTCAAAAATCTAATTTGGAAGGCTCTGTTATTAGTTTAAGAATGTAGGGCACGAAGGAAAAAAGGAAGGGAAGGGGAGGGGAGGGGCGGGTGTCCAGTGATTGTGCGAAGTAGCAAAGTAGCGCAGTAGTAGCCTATATAGTCGGAAAGGATTAGACTTTGTAAGAAGAAAGAAAAGATACTTGAATTTCAGTCGGACTACATTATACAGGACAATGGTGTCCTGACATTAACACAAATGGGACTGATGAAAAATAGAAGTCTTGAATGACGGTTGGCAAAGCACAGAGTCTTCGTGGCATGCTTTAATACAGACATCATTGAAAGAAAGGTCTGCGCCTGATCTTAGACGTGAAGCGCGATAAATCAGGAATGAGACAGCAATACTGACTCGAGAAAAGAAAAAAAAAGATTCATAAAAGAACATTAAACTGTATGTGGGCAGTAATGAATCCGGTGAACTGGTGACTGGTCGTTTTTGAATTTAAGGCTTTCGTGGATTTAGATCTAAGCTGAAAAACGTGAACCGCAACAGAACAGAATAACACTTGTGCTTTGAGCGTTTCAGTTCAGTCCTCATTGTTCTAAAGTGTATGCGCATATTTCTAACACGCTTGGTATGTGCTGAAATGATCTCTTGTTTGAACATAATGACAAACAACTGGAACTGAACCATCAGGCTCTTGGAGCTGTGCCAAGTCTACTGGTAGAGATCCTTGCATTCACTGCATGCACTTCTGTGCTTGGAAAAATAATGAAGTCAATCAGACTTAAACCTTTCTTTACTTCATGGGTCGTTTTCTTTATGAGATCAATATCCATGTTGACATGTTAGAAAAATAAAATGCACCAATAATTTCTTGCCAAAATTGATCTTGTACTTGTCCTTAATAATGTTTCCTCCGCATTCTCTTCAGTCAAAAAAAAAAAAATAATAATGACGTCGACCATTTTTTAACACAGCAGCAAGTTGAGTGCTCTTCGATTAAAAATTGGGGAATCAAAACCATATCAATTTTCTAATCTCTTGATAGTATTATAATCCTAAATTTGGCTACGGGATTCCTGGATTCGATAATATTCTCATTCGAGTCTCACACTGCTTATATTCACCTCGATCGCTGATATTTTATTAACGTTACAGAAATGACGCATCAACAACAAAAGCTTTTAAGCAGCACCAGCCTGCTGGTTCACGTAATAAAACCTGCCAGGGCAGCGCAAGTGTCAATACTGGCTGCATACTGCATGTTAAATGATTTTAAAGGCAGCACTCAGCAAATCTATACGTGAGGACTGGGTGGCTGCTACATCTGATTTTATCCCAAAAACGTTCGCATACTTTGGTACACAAAATGTCACCATGCGCTAACCCGTAAATGTGTAGGCATGGTCTTAACAGTTTTCTTTTATTAGTGTATCATAAAGAAAAAAAGAAAGTTGCCTGCCAAGATATGGTGTGTGGAAGTTTAATGTGTTTTCAAAACTTTGCACGCAAAATTTACGATCTTCCACAAAATCTTGAAATAATCGCCAGATAATATCATGTAGATTGGCTTCAGAGCACAAGTATCTATCCAGTGATGACAGCTTTGATAAATATTCAACTGATGGTGTGACTGGTTTCGGTTTCAAAGCAACACCAAGTAAATCCATGACAGGAGATCCTAGCCTGTATCGTTTTTGCCCCCACAAACGTCCACATACTTTGGTATTCAAACTGCCAACTAAAACCTGTATGGATAAAAATGAAAATGCGTGGGCATAGGCCCTATGGGGAATTTGTGTTCCTGTCTGCGCGTCAGCCCCGGTCTGCACTTGCCGTGTTAAAGTTTGATATAGTTTGCGTCTCAAGCCCCGAGTGTAATATTTGAGAGTCTTAACAGTACCAGACCAAAGAGGAGGAAATATGACCTGTTAAGGTGATCTAGGATGCCTAACGTTTTGTCAAAGGGATAATAGGATACTAAGCAAGAAAACAAAACCACGAAAAGGACTTTTGAGAATCGTGATCCAAGTGTGGCCCCACCCCGCCCCTTTAGGGTATCACGAATTGTTAGACGGAGGTATCTTCCTCTGAATTTCATCTGCTGCTTCGCTTATCGAGTAAGAGAGGTTCTTCTTTCCGCTCTGTCCGTGCTGTTGTCAGATAAAAAGAATAAGCGAGAAGACTTTTATGAGAAGATCCTGTGTGACAGAATCGTAGAGCAAAGTTAAACTCTCATTCAGAACTTGCTTGCAAGTCCTTCTCCTCCAAGGGGTAATCTTCAGTTTTTTGGTGGACTGATTCGTAATGAATATTCACTAAAATGTTCAACTGCGTCACCCAGAAAGTGCAGGAGCTAAGGTTGATTTATGCCGATGCTATTCTACAAACACAACAGAGGCATCTCTTGCAAGATCAGAGAAATCAAAAGGTCAAATGAGTAAAGCCAATGAATGTAGTAAAGGGTGTGTGTNGGGGGGGGGGGGGGGGTTACGCATTGTATATAAGATTCTAGGTCCAAAGTAGGCCTCGTCACTTTGAACACAAAATTAAATGTGGTTTGCACTGATAACCATTGCGGAAGATATCAGTTCAGTTGGTTAAGTAAGAATATACTGAGTAGATATGAGATTGAAAGTAACACACAATGAGGTTCTATATTATCTTCTTTCTAACATTTAGTTTCACACACCGGAGATGGAACCATTGACATATCCATATTATTATGACCAAAGAACTAGCTGTGTATCGTGCGAATAATTTCCTTTCACTTATCTTTGGAGGCTTCGCTAGTGGTAATTTGTTAAAGGGTATTTTCTTAATAAAGCAAAATAATGAGTTTTACACAATAAAAGCTACTTTTTTTTTTTTTTGTAAACAAGAGATACGATTTAGACTCACTGAAGCTAAACTGCATGAATTATTGTAGTCAAAATCATATCTTTGTCATCTCCCTATAAGAATAAATGTTCTTTATCGTTCCGACTGGGTTAATCCCTCACAACTTTAATAGTTTCTGAGAAAGTCGATCTTATGCACCAGTGATTAAAAGTTACAAATGAGGCACGAATTTTGTGTGTGTGTGTGTGTGTGTGTATGTCCTGTAAACATGCCATAACGGCTCATATGTTGTTGTTTTTTTTCTCGTAAAACGACAGGCTGGGTATGATGAAATCCCCAAAAGATAACCAAGGGAAGGACGGGACTGTTCGCCCACTCGCTTCTAGTCCATAGAACAGTTGTTGTTGTTGTCTTCTTCATTGTGACCATTATGAGATCACACCTGTTGTTGTTGTTGTTGTTGTTGTTGTTGTTGTTGTTGTTGTTGTTGTTGTTGTTACCACCTATATCTCTTACCTCGGCCGCTATTATTGTCATCCATCCATCTTGCCACGACATCCTCGCATTTTCTTGTCAGAGACTCTTAACTCATTCAGACTCCTAACGTACCTAAAAAGATGACCTTCATAAGAAGCCACTTGTTTGTTTGAAGTACGATTGTTTGTTTGTTCGTTCGTTTAATTGTTTATTTGTTTGTGTGTTTGTTTGTTTGTATATATACAGGGAACATGGAGGGGAGAGGAAGGAAGAGGGCTTTCTATCTATACAAAGTCCAAGTTAGTTTCGTGGCTGCAACTACTTTATCAACCCCTCCCCC
>JAWQUT010000118.1:22778-68122 GCA_033807755.1 Ellobium chinense | reverse complement strand
ACATACATAGACAGGTAAACCAAAAATGACAAATACAGTCCTGAAATAGAAGAAGACAATCAGCCTCTCTGAAACCACGGATCATCGAACTCCAGTACTGCCGATAATCAAACCAACTTAATTCATAGTCCAGGCTACTATGACATGAATCTGTGACTAAGGAATAACTCTGTCATCACGACAAGAAATCATCAGAGAGAGATGAAATCCACGTGTAGCTGTGAAAAAGTTTATAAAACGTACGTAGATATGTGCAGCTAGTTACAAATAAAGTCCTGAAACAGAATAGTGAGGTGCAAATGACAGTCAGAAACAGGAAAACAATGACAACCAGATTTGGAGCGTTCAAAAACATGACATCCAGCATGGGAATGAAGAAGGAGACAGTTACTGAAGCTCTGATATGGCTGTGCAAGCAGGACGCTTCTCATGCTCTCATGTCCACAGACTCTCAGCGAATGTCGCGACGAAAAACGGACTCAAAGATGCTGAGAAAAAAAGAGTGGCTGCGACTATTGGTTAGCTCTAGTGTTACTTGTTACAAGAATCATGTACCGGTTGATTTTCTGTCCTGGTCTTGCAGGTTTTTGTGGTAACAAGCTGATAAACCTGCCGGAAATCCGACAGACAGCCGAGGAAACCATCATCGTGGAAAAGGCAGAGATACTCAAAGTGTCAAAGACAAGTTGATGGGGAAGCTGAGAGTTTATTACTGGTAAGGATCCAGAATTAGCTGGTTCGTTAAGGAGGTCAGAAGAACATACAAGTAATTAAGGCTTTGCAGGAACAGGAAGTCAGAAAACTCTCCAGTGGTTGTTGGAACAGGAGGCAGAGAGTCTGGAAATGGCCCAAATGTAATGATGCAGATTCCAGAATGAGTTAGTAATCAAGCAACAATGAAATAGATAAAAGCAAATATCTCCTTCCCCCACCTGCTCCCACCCCAACCACACACACGCACACACACACACACACACACACACACACACACACACATCCATACCCACACACACACACACACCCACACCCACACCCACCCATACACACACCCACACATACCCATACACACACACTCACACACAGACACAGACACACACATACATATATACACACACACATATACACATATATACACACACATACATACATACACACACACACACACATATATACACACATACACACACACATCAAAATGGTCAACCAACAGTCGTCTTAAATACCATCCAACTGACTGGAGTGTTTGTGACTAACTAACCCGTGCTCTAAGAGTAGGACAAACATGAGATTAAAGAACGGCGTAAACTGCCACTGACAATAACATTGTACACTGAAGGCTCCCTTGGAGATTTCACTGCCCTGTAAACATAGTAAATAGTTCTGTCCTGTAAAGGGAATAACTGTGTCACTACACCCCATCACGGCCCAGATGAGTATGGCTACATCGCATTTCCTCAAACCTGGCAACAGTTGCGGGTAAGAGGATATGCGATCATCCAGTGTCTTTAATGAAGAGAACCCATCACTCTGGAATCTCAAAACGTTTGCCTTTAAGTGGAAGTGTAGATTAAACAGAGGTAACCGTCTTTTACGTATATTATGTCATGCCGCTGGCATCAAAATAACAAATGACTTAGGAAATAGCTGTCACGGAAACACGGACTGGTGGTTGTATAAACTGGCAATGTCAATACTTCAATAACAGACTGGCACACTACACTTCTTTCTAAATTATAGACTTGTAAAAACACTAATAAGCACACAGTCTTTACCTCATTGTACACCACAATAATTATCGTGTCAACTACTGTAACAGTACATCCATGCAAGCCCAGATCACTTATCGTGTACTCCCGACTCCCGAGTTGTTACACCAGCTGTTACAGAGACTCGACTATTTCGTACTTCCAAGCCGGTCTCCAGTGCCGGGCGATCTCCAGCCCTCTCACGTCTCTTCAGTCAGGTGAAACCATGTAATGTCAGGAGAGGACGGGTGTAGGGTCAGATAGAATAGACAGGCAAAACGGTTTGAGACGGCGTGATAAGAAAAGTGACGTGAAAACTTGAAGTGAAACAACTTGAAGGCAGAAGTAAACAAGAAAAGACCTCTAGATTACTTCGCGCGACTTCAAAGACCTGTATGCACTTGGCTGGGACATCTTTGGAAATGCTCCACATTGTGTATATTATTATACTATTCCTTTGTAAACGGACTGCAAAGAAAGTCATTTGAGAACTTACGAATTAACGATGGGATCTTTGACCATCGTAAGAATATTTCTGCATGTTGAACACTACACTAAGGATGCATTCAGCGCCGATGCACCAATGTAATTCTTACGATGGTTAGAGATTCTGTCATTATTGTGTCAGCTCTCAGTTGTCATTAAAAACTCTCGCAACGCCATTCATTGAACTCTCGGTGATCTAATCGTACAGTAATCGCACTGTATATATCTAATACTAGTTCTGTAGTTCTTTTCCATTATTTGGAACTTTTCAATACGTCCAACAATTCAGGATGTCGGTTTGGTAGTAGTGAAATATATTTCATAGTGCTTTATTATTGTAGTTTTACAGAAAATGGCAACAGCTGGGAGGTTTAAATTAAACGTTCATTTATAATACACTCTCTCTACTTTACCATACAATTTAATCTGCCATACTGTGCACGATGTGGCAATACACTAAGTGAAACATGTTAGGTAGTTACGTCGGTTACATTCTGACGGAAAAAAAAAAGAACAAGCAAAACTACTGTCTAGAAAAAGTCATCTCGGCAGTGATCTAGTCCATCATGATAAGACAACTGCTTTACTAGTGTTCATGTTCAAAAGTAAAACTTGATAAATTTCGATTATTTACGCAGATGAGAAAGGAAGCTGTCGAATTCCACCTGTCCCGCGCGCTGCATTCATAATCACGTGACATCAGTCATGCTTGGTTAAGCCCGGGCTGTTGCACATAAGGGCAACTTTGAGAGAACGTACAGACTGCTCCCTTGCTCGCTGCACTTTTTGCCATGATTGATGAATAATATTACTGGGGACCGTATCGATTTTCCGCTTTAATTTAATCACTCTTGGAGGGAAAACAAGGCCGGGAACAGCTCCCGTACATGTCCTTATATAATGAAGGAACTACACCTCACCCACGCACACAAACAACGCTAATAATATCTCCGCGGAAGCAGACTTTTTTTTCCCCCCAGGATTAATTATAGTAACGTATAAGCCTTCCGGCAGGTGAACATTTGCGGTACAACAACTCACTCCATCTTGAGATCTGAGCTGTCACAGATACGCGAACTGTGGGTTGTAAAAACTGTCTGTGTTAAATACCACAATAATAGACTGACACACTGCACTCCTTTCTCAATAATATACTTGTACAAGTTACAATGTTTTCAGGTAATAAGAACATTTGCTGTTTAGGTAAATTTACCTCCAGTGCTGAGATCAATATTCTCCGTACACTTGCAGGTATTTTGATGTGAATCTGTACAGCAATAGAGAAATAGATGTTTAGAAGAACTCTAATCTCCAACTTTGTGAGATGCGTAGAGCAACAGACAATGTTTCGCCTCCATTCATCTCCTATCTGCTTATACACAGCGCGCGCGCGCGCGCGCACACACACACACACACACACACACACACACACACACACACACACACACAATGACATAGACTATTGTATTATACAAGCTCTCTGTAGGTGCACTAAAATGTCACTGGAGAAGATCATAAATTTTGAAATAACATATTTTAAATTATGTTTATTCCTCCTCCTCTGGTGATTTCAAGTGTGAGAAGTTATTAATCTAAAATAAATTTACTTGGGCTTTGTTTTTACTGAAGTTTTTTGGGGTTTTTTGGTCTGATTTTTTTTCTTGCATAAGCGTAAGTACAAGTGCCTTCTAAATTCCATCTGCTACGGAAATTGACAAACAGAAGGAGAAAATGGCTGGTTGGCACAGTAGACAAGAGTTACACTCAGATGGTTGCTGGGGAGGAGGGCAACGAAGTCTGAGTTTGTTAAGAAGCCAGTTCCTCAATCAAATAATAACGAAGATGTCACTTAATCTCAGTCCTACTTTAAGGCATTATCACCTGTCTCTATCAAGGCGTCACTGACCGACAGAAATCAGTAGGTCTACTTTGACCTGATGTTTTTTTTAAACCTATATTATAAAGAGACGTTCAGATACTCCACAGACTTGGTATTTCTGTCGCTGAATGTCCCAACGAAAGTTTCTTACTAATCCACTTTGATAAGAATAAGCTGAATGTAGCCCCCTCCGCCACGCTCCCCACTCCCCTCAAAAAAGTGAGAAAACCCTGACTGATATTATTGGAAACACACCCGGAACGCGTCACTTTTTTTTTTATCTAATCGAGGACCTCGGTCTGTACAAAAACTCGTTGGACAAGCCCAGGAAATCATTCAGTTGCTGTCAACGTTTCTTACGTTCAGTGTCTGTCAGGAGTTGTGTATCTATGAGATCTACCAATGTATCGGATGTTGCTGAGTTTCCCCAAGGGCGACGTCAGTGAACCGACATGCCGGAGGAGGACGGGAGTTTCTTCCAGGCCAAAGTTTTCTTTTCACAATGATGTGTCAGAATACGTCACTCAATACCGTAGTGCAGGGATTACCAGAGTTTCACTAACCGCCTCAACCTCACGTTTCTATCACTACAATGAGTTGAGCAGACCTACTCTTCTTCATCTGTCATAGTAGATCTTATACATGTTGTATTTTGTCATAATTTGTTCATTTATATCCCATAATGAAGATCGCCACCAGTGTCCAGAGGGTAGCGCACTACAGTTTGTGAACTACTGTGTAAATCCTTTAGGCGCCCATTCTTAACCAGAAGTCCATTTCCCGCCAGAATCCGCGTGACAACTGTCCATGATGTTAGTACATGTAGTTTGATTAGAGCACAATGTAACAATATAAACTACCTGGCCCAGGGAAACACAACAAGAGTCATGTACTACATGTAGGAGTTCCTAGAGTTGTAAACTGCCGTTCAAAATTGATCTAGATATAAATTTTGCAATAACTTCTTCACTAATTATGACGTACAAATACCCCCCCCCCCCNCCCCGGAAGTAGCTGTACCGTGTTGTTTGTAATGTACTCATACTTCCTATATCCTACGTAATGAATTGGTCCTATGTACAGATTACTGAAAACATAATGTAGCGGGAGCCCACAGCAAACATATTGCAACAGAAGAAGTAAGGAACTATCGAAACACATACGCTTCCTTTTCTACGAAATATGATAGAAGAATATCCTGGACTGAAATTTCAGGAGACCAGCTTCAAATTCAACTTCGTCATCATTCTAGTTAGTGATGTAAATTTCATTCAGAAGTATAGAAGATCAAAGGAGCACAGCATTGTAAGGAGTAAAGCGAGCGAGGAATTCGAACAAATAAGTTCTGCACAGATGAGATGTTACAGATACCTGTATAGGTGTCGGAGCGATTCATGTCACTCTATATTACTAGCATCCCTGCAGTCCAGATCATTCAGTAACTTTCCCAGCACTCTCCCTGAGAAAATGTAGGATCCGAACTCACAGAAAAATGGACCCAACTTTAACAGACCAGAGACCAACAAACACCATGACAGTAATGATGAGAGGAGTTTATGAAATTGTGCAATGTTCATATCTATGGAAGAATATTTTCATTGTAAAGGAGATGTTGTCAGTCAGTTTTCAAGTGTCGTATGTCTGTCCTAGGACGACCGCAGGCTGTGATTGGGTTCGAGTTACAGACAGGCTCGAGAAAAGAAATCACCCTTTGGAAGTTTCTATGGACAATATCTAGGGAAACTCTCTCTTCATTAAGCTCGTTCCTCACCCTTACTCTGTCCTTAATCTTAGCACACAGAAACTGGCACCACAAGTATCATATTTTCTTTATTGGCTGTTGGCAAGATGAACGGACGGACAGACAGACAGAGTGACTTTGGGTAAATGCCGTGCACCATGATGCCAGTGGCAGGGCAAAAAAATATATTTATATCAAATGGACACAGAGTGCTAGGTGTAAACTGAGGAGTTAAAATATATCATTACCATTAATTTCAGGCTGGTCCTGCACTGGCTTACTGACCACCGAGCCAAGTCAAAATGAAAAGTAAATACACAAACACCTAGTCTAGACTAGTGTGAAGTAGGTATTAAGAGTCACTGACCTTTGTCACAGTCTAATCCTCTAAGCCGAGATTTTCTTCCACCTCATGCGCAAGGAGTTATTAATTTACTCAGACCTCTTTCTACATCCCTCTTGGCATATTTCTTCTCTCTCTCTTTCTCTCTTTCTCTATCTGTCTCTCTTGCTCTCTTTCTCTCTCTCTATCTCTTTCTCTCTCTATATATATATCTCTCTTCCTCTCTCTTTCTCTCTCTCTCTAGCTCTTTCTCTCTCTCTCTCTCTCTATGTCTCTCTCTATCTCTCTATCTTTCTTTCTCCTTCTCTCTCTATCTCTCTTTCTCTCTCTCTCTCTCTCTCTCTCCAATCCTTCACAGAATAAACAAAAATTAATATATCTTCATCGATCATTTCCTGTCTGATCAACATCCATCTTTTCATGCTGTTCAAGATAATATATTAATATATCACGACCTGTAACTCACCTTTCTTCAGACCCTGCAGGTCACACCGATCTCCACAACCCTACCTTGATGGTTTGTTTCACTAACAAGTTATACAAGTTTACTTAAAACTTATTCTACCAAAAATAGGTTTTTTTTAAAAGCGTAAGACAAGAGGACACAAACTCACAGATTGACGACACTATACAGAAACGACACAGGCAAACCGGGTTAGACTTAATTCTAGTGGCCTAAACAAAAGATTTCATTACAATACCNAAATCATTCAGTTGCTGTCAACGTTTCTTACGTTCAGTGTCTGTCAGGAGTTGTGTATCTATGAGATCTACCAATGTATCGGATGTTGCTGAGTTTCCCCAAGGGCGACGTCAGTGAACCGACATGCCGGAGGAGGACGGGAGTTTCTTCCAGGCCCAAGTTTTCCTTTCACAATGATGTGTCAGAATACGTCACTCAATACCGTAGTGCAGGGGTTACCAGAGTTTCACTAACCGCCTCAACCTCACGTTTCTATCACTACAATGAGTTGAGTAGACCTACCCTTCTTTATCTGATCATGGCAGATCTTATACATATTGTATTTTTTCATAATTTGTTCATTTATATCCCATAATGAAGATCGCCACCAGTGTCCAGAGGGTAGTGTACTACAATTTGTGAACTACTGTGTAAATCCTTTAGGCGCCCATTCTTTACCAGGAGTCCATTTCCCGCCAGAATCCGGCGTGACAACTGTCCATGATGTTACTTTTTGTTAGTAGTTTGATTAGAGTACAATGTAACAGTAAAAACTACCTGGCCCAGGGAAACACAACAAGAGTCATGTACTACATGTAGGAGTTCCTAGAGTGGTCAACTGATGTTCAAAATTGATATAGATATAAATTTTGCAACAACTTCTTCACTAATTATGACGTACAAATACCCCCCCCCTTCCACCCCCCGGAAGTAGGTGTACCGTATTGTTTGTAATGTACTCATACGTCCTAGATCCTACGTAATGAATCAGTTCTATGTACAGATTACTGAAAACATAATGTAGCGGGAGCCCACAGCAAACATATTGCAACAGAAGAAGTAAGGAACTATCGAAACACATACGCTGACTTAAACTACGAAATATGATAGAAGAAGATCCTGGACTGAAATTTCAGGAGATCAGCTTCAAATTCAACTTCGTCATGACTCCAGTCAGTGATGTAAATTTCATTCAGAAGTATAAAAGATCAAAGGACCACAGCATTGTAAGGTGTAAAAGCGAGCGAGGAATTCGAACAAATAAGCTCTGCACTGGTGAGATGTTACAGATACCTGTATAGGTGTCTGAGCCATTCATGTCACTCTATATTACTAGCATCCCTGCGGGCCAGATCATTCAGTAACTTTCTCAGAACTCTCCCTGAGAAAATGTAGGATCCGCACTCACAGAAAAATGGACCCAACTTTAACAGACCAGAGACCAACAAACACCATGACAGAAATGATGAGAGGAGTTTATGAAATTGTGCAACGTTCATATCTATGGGAGAATATTTCCATTGTACAAAGAGATGTTGTCACTCAGTTTCCAAGTGTCGTATGTCTGTCCTAGGATGACCGCAGGCTGTGATTGGGTTAGAAACAGGTTAGAGAAGAGAAATCACCCTTTGGAAGTTTCTATGAACAATATCTTGGGAAACTCTCTCTTCATTAAGCTCGTTCCTCACCTCTCAGCACACAGAAACTGGCACCATAAGTATCTATATTCTGCAGTGGCTGCTGGCAAGACGGACGGACGGACGGACGGACAGACAAGAATGACTCTGGGTATATGCCGTGCACCATGATGTCAGTGGCAGGATAAAATAACAAAGTAACATTGCACATGGTGGAAGTGTCCTCGATTTATATCAAATGGACACAGAGCGCTAGGTGTAAACTTAGGTGATATAATACAGAATATCATTACCATTAATTTCAAGCTGGTCCTGCACTGGCTTAGTGACCACCGAGCCAAGTCATAATGACAAGTAAAATGCACAAACACTTGGGCTAGACTAGTGTGAAGTAGGTATTAAGAGTCACTGACCTTTCTCACAGTCTAATCCTCTAAGCCGAGATTTTCTTCCACCTCATGCGGAAGGAGTTATTAATTTACTTAGATCTCTCCTTCTCCATCCCTCTGGCATATGCCTTCTCTCTCTCTCTCTCTCTGTCTTTCTCTCTCTCTCTCTCTATCTTTCTTTCTCTCTCTCTCTTTCTCTCCCTCTCACTCTCTCTTTCTCTCTCTCTCCAATCCTTCACAGAATAAACAAAAATTAATATATCTTCATCGATCATTTCCTGTCTGATCAACATCCACCTTTTCATGCTGTTCAAGATAATATAGTAATATATCACGTGTAACTCACATTTCTTCAGTCCCTGCAGGTCACACCAAGCCCCACAACTCTACCTTGATGGTTTGTTTCACTAACAAGTTTAACAATTTTAATTAAAGCTTATTTAACATATAAAGAAAATAGCATCGGGGAGAGGCTCTCGCCTTCTCTTAGGCCTCTCTCACAATCAAGTAAATCAGACATTGTAAATTAATACTTGCTCACACTATCCTGAAGGTTCATTGCCATGCACGACTTAACATTATTATAAAGAGCCATTTTAACTTTTGACATTTTGACACCAAAGTTTACTTGACAAAATTTTTACCATACACCACCACGCCATATATTTCCAAAACATTTCTTCAGGTCAACAAAAGCGCAAAAAAGCCGCTTGTTTCTCTTCTTACAATTCAATCAATGCATGTAACACAAAAATCCCATCAGTAGTTGAGTAGTCTTCCCTGAATCCAGTCTGTTTCTCTCCTAAAAGTGCATACTTATGAACATAGTCAGTAATTCTGGTTTTAAGTATAGATGTAAATATTTTCCCCATGCAGCTGAGTAAAGTTATGGGACGGTAGTTGTTTAGGTCATTCTTCTCTCCCTTTTTCTTATAAACGAGTTTAATCATGCCAATAGTCTAGGATTCAGGGACAACTCCACAAGAATACATCGTAATATTGAAAATTTTCAGGTATATCGGGATCATGAAATGTTGTGTAAGTTTGATAAATTCATTACTTCTTTCGTCAATGCCACAAGCTTTCTAGGGTTTTAATCTATAATTACTTTTCTTGTTTCTGCTTCCCTTATGTCACAGTCCAACACATTGTTGTTGTCAGTGTGTAACACCTGTGTGTCCAGATCAACTTCATCACTTTGTTCATCACTGATAATTTCCTTCTTATTCAATGTTTTAACAAAATCTACAAATCTGTGAAAGTCCCTATTTCTTAAGTGGTCACGGGGTTTATAGGTTTTACAATAATTCCAGTAATCTTTATCATCCTTAGATTTGCTCGTTTTCGTAATATCGTTTTTGACTTTATAAATGTGATCTCTGTACGTCCACTGAATTTCTTTCTTGTATTTCTTTTCTCTTATTTTCATAATTTCTTTATCACTGGCGTCCTTGGTAATGTAGTATAATCTCCTTGCTTTATTAAATACTGCTGTTCTGTACCTACATTTCTCGTCAAACCATGACTTAGTTTTTCTCGTTATTGTAACTGGCACTATGATGCCAATACCTCTTTCCAAATGTCTTATATCCGGCCTGGAAAAAAGTACTTGATATTTTGTCCATTACAGACGTAACATAATATATAACCTGCTACGCCTTTCCCGATGTAGAATCGAACAAATCCAGATCGTGAGCAATATTTGTTATGTCATTCATCTCAATATTCATTAAAAATCACGATCTTTGTCTTTGTCCCATTTCCCAACTCGATAGAACTGTTTTTGATTAACCACCCAAAGCTAAGCTGGTTCAGTAGGTCTAATCTTACATTCCCACTTCAAACACAACAAACCAGACTTCCGTAATCATTTCCTTGTGTGTTTGCCTTCGGGTATTTCAAAAAAAAATGTTGGTTTTTTTCAGTAAGCCTTGCTAAACCTTGTTGAAAATCATGCATGAGATCATGTCATTACTGAAACTCGAGTCCTAAACAAGCGTAATGGAAACCATTTCATTTTGGTCTGTATGACGCTGTGTGATCTGATTGCTATAAAAGTCGTAGTTTTGTTTCCATGAGGATCTAATCTTCTAGGAAGACAAAAACGGTTATTCATCAGGATCAATCAGATCGAATTCTTGTGCATGAACGCAGAAGACCAGAGTGAAATAAAATGACTGTACAGGCCTGCCTGACTGGCCACCGTGCTACCACTAATAAGAGAAACATACTATATTCGATAATGTCCAAATAATGCGGGATAGTAATAGGTAACTACAACAATCATTTGTGTTTCTTTTGTGGGTTACCACCCACCATACAAATTATTTACTAGAAGTAGGTCCTTCAAAAATTTTGAACGGAGCTGTTTTATTCGGTCAAGCACAATTCGCGAAAATTAGATATTCGCGAAAAAAGCACTTCTATTGAGTACCATTCGTGACAAGTGCTATTCCATCGACAACTTATTTTCATATGCTCATTATGGCGTTTAACAGCTGCTGTCCGGGCCGACATTCTGTAAAACCGCTGTCATATTATTTGGTCCTATCTAATATTTTTGCAGAAGTAAGGAGTGTGCAGACGCAAACAGATGCTCACACAAGGTAGGCTAAAGGGGGGAAGTGCTCAAGAAGACAAATGCAGAGAGAAAATGGAAGAAGGAAAGAAAGTGATGCGGTGGGAATCGAACTCGCGACCTCTGCGTCGGTACCCATCGCCTTGCCGTCAGTTTGGAATCCAAGAACCTTGTACTACACCTAACATTTGCAGCTATCAGTGTGAACACCAGTGCTCTGAGCTAGGAGGAAGAGGAGGAGGAGGAGGAGAAAGAATAAGTACAAGTACAGCTGACAACAGCTCACCTGTCCCGTTCTATGTTGTTGTCTCCTGTATGACTAAAATTGCCCACAGTACAGTCACTCCCTCCCTCCCTCTTCCCCGAAAATTGAATAAATCAATATCGTGGAACAAAAAACCCAGCAATAAGAAATCAAAGCATTCCCGATTTTCACACGCATGAAGAGCCTGAAGTAATTTAAAAACATGTTTTCAGTGTGTGTTAGAAAGCATTCCAAACTGTTGCAATAACAAAAGGAGGTAACGAAATGCGACTGAAAAATCCCTGGACTGTACCCGAAAAAATTCGTAAACTTGCTCTAGGTGATACAGTCCTATGTGGCCGTGGAAACTAGTCTAGTGGTCCACCTGAGAATCAGCAAAATGATCCGAACAGGCTACTACCGCGATATGTAGAAGAACCCTTGCCTTGGAAATCTTCATGAACAACTTGGTAGTGATGAGTGAAAATGACGTATTATTAAAGAGTAAATCTATGAGCTATAATAGACACAATAATTCGGGAACTGTTGGATCCCATCTCGTAATTTCTTTTCAACCCGTTAACACTGGATGATATCCTCTTTCAAGGAGTTTAAAACTTTTTCATTCAACTGAGCTCAGCTCTCTGGTCCATCATGAAATCAACGTGTCAAAGTGTTGAACACAGACCACACAGAGAGAAACTTAAAATCCAAGATTCAGTCTCATATTACTGTCTCTCAGGCTGTATCGCTTACTCAGAAAATGTTAACACTAATAATAGCCTAGATATATATATATGCTGAGGCCATAAACTCTGAAGAAGTCTTGACTTTGCATTTTGCCCACTCCCATGACCTAGGAGTGCCTACTTTAGATTGCTACATGCCGGTGCAAACGTGTTTTTCAGGAAAATTTCCGGGATTTTACAAGGAGCCAAGATACCTGTTGTTAAAGACTGTACGAATGGTCTTTACTAATATAGAGTAAATTGGGTTGAAGTA
This sequence comes from Ellobium chinense, assembly GCA_033807755.1. Classification (NCBI taxonomy): domain Eukaryota; kingdom Metazoa; phylum Mollusca; class Gastropoda; order Ellobiida; family Ellobiidae; genus Ellobium; species Ellobium chinense. The sequence goes on along the minus strand of JAWQUT010000118.1, from coordinate 55,615 downwards.
TTAAATAATGCTTTGAATGATGAAATTCTAGAGGGAGACAAGACTGTGACACGTTATCAAAGGACATCCTCTGCACAGTGGCGGCTCCTCATTAGGTCATTAGGTGCAACACCGTGCAATGCCGAGAAAAAAATTCGATAAGTTAAAAATATAGAAAGGAATTTAAACAAACAACAACAACAACAAGAAAAATGGCGACTCAGCTAAATCCAGACGCCCTTGTCGAACTTTATTTGTATAGATTCAAATTTCCAGTCCACGTTTACACCATGATCCTAACAGAGTCATGTACAGTGTACTCACTGTACTGATGATCTTCTATGATAACCTTAGTTGTTATCAGTCTTTAGTCTCTGTTATTATCATTTGTTCAGTGCAAGCTGGTACTCCGCCAAAGCTCCACTAAAGCAAACCCTGACTGACGTCAACAATACAGCATGAGTAATCTGGGAGGATCACGAGAAATCTCCATCATCACAGTATATTTCAATGATTACTTAATACAGTAGGTAGTTACAGCATTTGGCCATTCCACGTGACATTGTGTCAGGTTTGAAACATCCTCGTCTCTCAAAACATTTTCAACAGTTGACATTTCATTATATTAGACTGGTCTATTCCCATGTTTTCCACACTTGAACATTTCATTGTGAAATTCAGAAAATATTTTCGGTCTGGTTGTTCATGACTTGCACAGACTGTCCTATAATAGTTTCTGACACCATGCCGAGATGATATTATCGTTGATTCTGTAACACTACGTCCTCCTCATCCTCATCTTAAATACTGGTCTACTTTGAGCTGAGACGTTTCATCGTTACGGTCGGAAGATATGTCCAGTCTACAAACAGTCCGCGACACTGCGGCGCTGCGGCGCCTCGGGTGGATTTACTTTCAAGTTTCCAATATCATTTTTATATGAATTCTCTTTACAATAACGTTCGGAGGGAAAGTAAACAAGCGATCTGCAAAGTTTTGATGCCATATGAAATGTTTTACTCGTGTAATTCCTAAAAATAGCGCTCTCAGATGAAACGTGCGGTTGAAATCAAATGTGTGAGGTGTCCCATCGTGCCTCAGCTCTCCTGATCTACTCCAGATGGACCTTTCAGTTTGAATAGTGATATTTCCACACTCACACACACTCACTGCCTGCTTTCAAGATAAGTGTACAAAAAAGAATGTTTAAAAAGAACGAGAGAAGGAAAATGAGATCAGGGTGAGCGCATGTCAGCAATTTTCTGTCATTGTCCGGACTGGTTTTTTTTTCATTAATTGAGCGAATGAAAGACTTGGCAAACACCGTAACATACGTTCAATTCTGATGTAAAATGGGAGCTAGAACTCTCTGGTCTTCTCACAATATAGACTGGTGTCATTTTGTCACATTATGTGAGCATTATCATATGTATGATGTGATGGTCTTTATTGTACAGGGGAGGCATGAACAATTTTCTTGTTGGACAGAAGAATGGAAGGAGCGATATTAGTTTAAGTACAAAGCAGAGTCGAGAGAAAAATGATGCAAACGACTGTTGACGGAATAGGGGGGCGGGGGAGGGAGAGGGGAAGGGGTCTGCAGGGAACAAATTACTCAATAAGCAACCATCTTGTTACTGTCAGCATGATAATGTTGTGTATCTTTGTGTATCAGTAACAACAAGGGATAGGGGTAGATGCGAGTTTCATAAACAAAACAATCAACGATTTCTTCAACATCTATTCCCCTGCCTCCCCACTCTCCACTCCCCCTCTCCCAGATATCATGGAAGATCCTAATCTTCCTATGTAAAAGCTGTCTAACTTAGTATGCCACTGTCTATATATCTAGACTATATCTGTGTTTAACTTATGAAATTCGTAAGCAACAATCATGAAGTTACCAACACAGCAGAACTGTCAACGCTAGTCAACACTGGAGCAACCACGAGTATTTTTTTGTATTTAATTATTAAAAAGCTTAACATGAAGAGTAACGATAATTTGAACCCCTAAAATTTGGAGCATTGATCTAGACAATCATGTGACTGCTTCGGCCTGGGAGTTACAGTTCACACTTCTGTTCTGGTCGTGTTTGAATTCAGCATCATTAAGTACCTGTAGTCTGCAGGGCCAGGGCCGTAGTCACGCCTTCAACCCCCAGACCATAAATATTTCACACAGCGTCAAGTTTTTACCCACATTACAGGTCAAGGTCAGCTGACTGACAGTGGGTCACTATTATTGAGTTTTCATGACCCCTCACCTGCTCCCTCTCCCTCCCTACCTCAACAATTACCATAACTGGCGATGATCAGTACAGTCATTAGATGTACCATAAATTGAGAGTATCTCAGTATTTACCCTATGGATTATAATAAGAATGACCTCTGACCTCATGAAGATGACACTACAGTATAACTGGGATGTGGGTCAGTGAAGAAGTAAACATCATTTCACGAGTGGACAAACACGTATCTAAATCTAGCAAAGACTGACCATTTCCTGGTACTCCTAAGTGTAGGTGGTCGTAAAAAAGCGTTGGTACACTTTTCGGCAGTGAATTCATTTTTCTCAGACCTATTCTCCTTCTTTGCTGCNCTCTCTCTCTCTCTCTCTCTCTCTCTCTCTCTCTCTCTCTCTCACACTCACTCACTCACTCACTTTCTTGGAATTTCTCTTCTCGTTCCTCGTTTTTCTATTTATAGTTCCCTCACAACGGAGATCGTGGTAGCATTCACGGTGCCAAAACTCCATAACAAGACAACTAAAAAGTGTACAAGGACATGAAACAACACAGATGTCAACAACGCAGTAAAATAACATTACAATCATTACTATAGTTCTAATTATAACAGTCCAGTCAATTTGTGGAGCCAAGTCGAAGCTCGCAACTCAGTCGGCGGCCACTTTGCTGCCCGCAAGAATAGTCTAGATCATTACAAACACACACCAAAGAGTAAAAGAAAAGAAATTCTTACCTGACATTTGTGTTTACCTTCTAGATTAGGTCAGATTTTTACTCCGGCGACATTTTAACCACCCCAGAAAACATGACACGGATTTAACCTGGACCACCTTCCAATTCTGGAGCTAAAAATATCACGGATGATACACGGTTTCAAAATAATACCTTGCACACCGCTATTTCCTGCTGCGCCCGTCTGCCTTGTCCTTAGTCAGCTAGTCTAGTACTCTTGGTAGGTTTTACATAGCTTAGGTAAAAATGACACTTCGTTGACTACTAGGTACTAACAGTTATGGCATAACGGCCAAGCGCACGTGTTCACTGCCCGTGGTCACTGAGAATCAACACTAGGCTAGCCACTACTTTGACATCCTGACATCACAAGCATGACTTACTAGACTAGGTCACTGTCAACCGCTATGACAGAAACCAATGGGTGTCGCACGGTAGATCACACTGAATGTATGACACAGTAGAAGCAAAATAAACGCGGCTGTAGCGCCCGTCTGTCTCTCCTACAATTGCCTGCCCACAGCCCGGAGTACAGTACACGTTACCGGGTCTTTGCTTGATGACAACGTCTGCCAGAATCACAACATGTTTTTTCACTAGGGTTGCTCTCCACTTCGCCGTCGCAGCAGGTCGGTGGCTATCAATACTGTGCACTGAGTGTGAGGGTAAATTGATCACTGGGTTCACAGTGCTACAAAGGCAGTCAGCCCTTCCCGGTCGGAGCGAGAGTACTGAATTTATAGCGGCATGGTAGAATGTCGGCAATACCAAAGGTCTGGGATTTTGTTTCTAGTTTTAATGAAGTGGGTGCTGACGTAGAGGTGGTTAAAAACTTTCCTTGTTTATTTATTTTTATAATTTTTTTTCCTTCTCCTCAGTTAGTCTTTCTCTAGTTCACACTCTTCTTTGAATTTGGAGTCAGTATTTTGTGATCGTTGAAACCCATTCCAACACCAGATTACAGTTTCATTTCACAAGTTGTCAGGATTACCACGCACCATCCTGTATCCGAAACTTTTTTTTTTTTTGTGAAAGTGAGTATGGTGATTCGTTACTTGTCAGTTTTGATTATGTTCACTTAACAACGGAAAGAAATTTTGCATTGACTTGTTCTACTGAGGTGCACCGTGTTTTGGTAGTAGTGTCAATCAAATTATGTCTTCAGCACCCTGAAGACAAAAGATCACAATCAGATGATGCGATGATAATGTCCCCATTTCTACAAACCAGTTGCAAAGCCATTGAATATCTCACGTGTATTGGAACAAAGCAAGTAAAATTTGTGTAATGCGAATTTATAAAACATAGAAACTGGTACACATTCAGGGCTCCGCTAATTTCAGAGACCATTGAATGCTCTATACATGTAAGATGCATAGTAACATAATTATGAATTGAATGATATAAACAATGTCTGTAGAACATAAAGACAGAGCTAGAAAGAAAGGTCTCTCAACTAACTAAAAACTTAAACAGATTTACCAAGGACACCAACTTTGGTAGCGGCCAAAGACGTGACGGCGAACGTCGGTGAGGGCGTGAAAGTTATGAAGGCGTATCGATCAATAAAGCACTAGGAGGCCTATAGTGTGCTTTCTTTCCAAAGTGAGACGGGCGGGAAAATCTGCTTTCTTTTCAGCGAGTTGGTGAGAAGAGATTTTTGGAGAGGTTTGGAAGGGTGGGATTAAAGCAAAGGTCATAATACACTTAAAATGATGACGTGTTTGTGAGGGGAACGGGAGGTCTAGAAATAAGAGAAGGTGAAAAGAAACAGGACTCTCAGACCCACATTCACCAAATACAATAGTTCGTAAATCGGCAAAGCAGGATCTAGTAAAGTGACTACCATAGTCCGGTAATTGGAACAGCTTAAAGACCCGCCTGGGGTATAAAAGGAGAAAAAAGGCATCATGGGACATTCACTGATTTGAATTCAATCGGAAGTTTCAAGTCACAAGTTGTTGTTTTTTTATCTCTCGCGAATTTCACAGGTAAAACTTTTTATACCGCATAGAAACTTTGGAGATCTCTAGTTTAAGGTCTTTGCGAATGTTATGATAGAGAAAACTAATATAAAAATTTCTACTATTTCAAATATGAAAGCAAATCCATTTTAGCCAAGACGTGTGTCCAAGGCCAGTTGTAGACAGAGCCACCTATTGAAGATGACGATCGGTGGGCGCAGCTTTGATGCAAGTAGGCCTAGACATGTACAGACAGCCAAATATACATTGTGTGCAGTGTTGAAAGAACATCTCTCCTACGCTTCCCCCTTCCCCCTCCTCCTCTCTCTATTATTCATGAGGCGATGTCCCTCACAGCGAGGTTTGAATTAATACATACCCCAATGGCGATGTCCCTTAATCGTATGGCATGTACTCGATATGTCTTCTATAAGTATTCGGTCCTAAAACGGAAAGGTAAATATTATATTTGATCAAAATTTTAATTTCCGCCTTCGCTTTTTTTTTCTTTAAACGGGTGTGGGATCATCGCATTTTAATGCTGTCACATTCGGGAATGTTTTAGTGATCACAGATTGATGAAAATGATGAGACTTATTTTGTGTTAAATAGAAACTTTCTCTTCACAAATTTGCACCTCGCAGAAATTTCTTTGTAACTGATATGACAAAATGAATAGCAGTACATTACCCGCTTCAGAATCTTACTGATATCTCTAGCTTTCTTTGATCGATTTTCACTTAATAGTTTTCCATGCATCATATTATATCAAATACATACCACGTGAATCAGGTATATCACTATTTGGGTCTATATTAATTCAGACCTAGCAATTTGGGTATATATAATCTAATCACATCCCCATCTCCCCCCTCCCCCACCCCCTCCTTTCATTTCTTTGGCTTCTTGCATCTCTCCAATCTTTGATCTAGAAAGGCCATCAATTAACCAATCATCTCTTCCACCGACATCTTCTGACAAGGACGACTGTAAGTACCAACAACAACAATTAACATTTTGCCAGATCAGCAGAACAGAGTAAACCTTATTGTAATCTTTCAGCTCCAACCATCCGTATCTGCAAGCAGTAAAACTTATGAGAGTCAGCATAGAGTATCCCAGAACCAAGGACCGGGGTAGAATGCCTTTAAAAGCCCTCATTAAAAGCCATTAAGGCTTGAACATTCATGGCTATAACAGGCCTAACGTTCTTTCATGACAAGGCCGGCTAAGGCCGTAAAACTGTCACAAGGTATCAAGATGCATGTCCTCCTCTCCGCACCAAGTCAGATTTCACACGCCAGCCTGGCCTCATGAAATATGCAAATGAGAGCGGACACACTGAGGTATGTCGCCAAAATCCTAGCCAGCTATGTCATGTCACGTACCGGAGAGCGTTACGTGACGTCATGAGAGGTGGACATCATAGACTAGCCATGACCATGGTGGTCACCATCAAGGTGCATAACTCTTGTGGTGTAGACCCCGTGACCCGTGATACAGGGGTTCTAAAATTGCGACATGAGTGCCCTGAAGAAACATGTATAGTTAAGACTGCAGCTGGTGGTGGCGATTGAAGAGGGTCCAACCTTCCCAGGGAGTAGAACCAAAAGATTAACTCCTTCCCAATTTGAAGATTATAAAGTACATGTTTGTCCAACCTACTGGTCCAAACAGCACTTGCACGTACATGTCTGTCCCATGTCATATCCGACGTACTCCTACGTCATTGTTCTAATTATTGCTCTGTAGAGGACTGCAATATGGCCGTGATGGTGTAGCGTCGTAAAATCCTAACTCAAATAAATCTGCATTCAGTACAGGCTCAGGGGCCGAAGATATCATGATGACATCAGCATTTGGAAGAACATGACGTAACGATGCAGTTATGGGCATGTCGGTGTACCGTAGAACTTCGCAGGTTTCGAATTCAGGAGAAATTCGGGACTTTAAGGTCGTGAGATTTTCAAGTCTATGAGGTAAATTTAATTATAGGAATTTGAGCATAAAATCAGAACATTGCTGGAAGTTGGCGGGGAAATTCAGTACCTGAAGTTCGATAACATGAGGCCTCCTTGGAGTTGAAAGACATGTATAAAATACCTGTACCAGCCCGAGTTTCCACTGGGAAACTAATAGTATAAACAGAGTCAAGGAATGAAGAACTACCATCACCATCATCTTTATTAAGTCCTCAATGCTCACTGTTGCATTCCATTAAGGGGTGAGTCATATACATTGAATTTTTCCACGTCTCCAATGCTGATCTAGCCTGGTAGGTAAACTTGGGAGCTTTGGATTTCCTTCTTCTAAAGAGTCGTTGTCCTGGACTCACAGACCCTCTCCATCAGGGTTGTAAAAGAGTTTGCTCTCCTAGATAAGTAGACTGTCCACAGATGATGAATCTTATCTGTCCAGTAATTTGACCTACAGATGGATCACCCATGCAATTTCGTTTTGATTCTTTGCTTGAGTTGGTTGTCTACAGGTTTGGAGACTTCAACTTATTCATCCCTCCTAATCGGCCGCACAAGAGCATATTTGTGATTACAGTAAAATGACTGAATCATGCAATGTGGCACTGTCCGGCCTTCACGTGGTGTATTCACATTTCAAATAACTCTAAGCATCAGTGTATGTCACATGAGAAAATCGTGCAGGGGCGTGACTGTGGGGAAAATGTTACATTCCGGTACCGGTATCTTCCCGTGTACCATTAGCTGAAAGCCCGAGTTTGATAGCAGACCATGGGGCTGGACTGTTCAAACAGCCTGAGATAAAGGGCTGAAAGAAATGAGGGAAATGTCAGAGACTGCCAGATTTGGTTCTGTCGTTGTTGATGTGAAAGGTACATGGATTGACTTTCCCTCAACCATCGTGCTGTAAACTTAGGCAGTGCTTTCAGCTTTAGCTGCGGTGAACTTGGATATAATAATGCGAATACATTTTATGCAGCCCTTGTTTAATGTTTTAATTAATATTTTATTTGAAGCTTGACTTTGGCAGTTTAAGAATTTAGACTTTATATCAAATTTTCGTAGTGTTCAGAGTCAGGACTGAGCAGATCAGCATTTGAAAACCACGATGTTAACATTCATATTTGCTTACATATTATGTTGTTGTTGTTTTTTTTTTAAACATCAGCTTTTGACTTCTGTTGTGAAAACTTTTATCACAAGTCAATAAACAGTTAGTTTGGTGGACAGTATCAATGCTAAAACTACACATTGAGTCTTCGATGAGAATCAGCTTGTCTCTCTCCCTAAGCGTGAATGTCGGGTTATAGTCTGTATCTTGATGTTCACTGCTCGTGTCATGACAGACAATAAAGAACTGTAGACACGCCTCTGTGTTCTTTAAGGTTTAGGGATAGAAAATAAGAAACTGCAGGCTAAAAGTTAGCAGTGATATGTAATACATGCAGATATCTACACAGTGCCGGATTTACATTCAAGCTAAATAGGAGACAAGTTATGGACTTATTTAAGAATTTATTCACAGTCACTCTTTCATTTTAACTTTTGAACCTATTGACACATCTATTTCATTATGTTTATGGACACACTGAAGACCACATCTGACAATGGCAGTAGTCTGTACATTGCAGACCATGCAAATTAGAAAACCAAACGCACGTTATCAAACAGATAACAGGTAACTGATTTTATATAATGTACTCGTATATTATTATTTTTATTTTATTCTAAAGACATTGTCACTGAATATTCTAACGGTTTTATATGTTTCATGTTTTATGAAGAACCCTTTTGACAACCATTTCCGAGAGACCCTCAGGGGTAACTTTCTAATAAAGGGCTTCTAGACTTTCTACAGTTAAGGGCTTCTGGACTTTCTACAGTTCAGGACCTCACCACCTCTATATCCAGCACTGTAGCTACTGATGGCCAACCGACAGTTGGGAGCTGGAAGATTCTCTATAGTGTCTGCTCGACAACAGAAGGCAGAAAGATGGTACTTCCGGAAACAAGTGAAGGTAAGCGATGATGACAGTGGTGGTGGTAATAGCAATACAGTGATGAGCGATAATGTTAATAACAGTAATGATGAAAATGTTCAAAGAGTCGTGAGATGTGGCAGGTAGAGATGACTGTTATCATATTACAGTATTATAGATGTCATCACATCGTCATCTGCATTCCTTGCTCAAAGAGATCATCGCTGGTCATCAGTTCAAACATCATCTTCTTCATCGTCACAAGATACACATTACATGTTGAGGACTTATGCCGAACATATATTGCTTACAAGTTTATTATCATGAAAAGAAAAGATGATTAAGGACAAAAACAATAGCTAAATCCATCATTTTCATTAAATTATCAGCCAGCCATATCAACATCCTAATGAACAACATGGCTAGTAATATAGACTACAAGTACGCTAATTCATCCTATAGACTAAAAGTACAGCTAATTCATCCTTTTCCCTTTTGTTTCTGACTCTCTAAGTTACTCTCCTCACAGTAATATTAAAACCATGAACCCTTAGATCTTAATGGTATATATTTCTTTTATGGTGTACTGAATGTTATGTTCAGTCATACAATCTGAATCAGCTGCTGTGCAGCAAACTGAAATAACTCTTTCCCCTCTGTTACCGTATCAGGTCGTCTTCACTTAAGTATGTAGTAAAGCTTAGTACAGTATATTATAGCTTCCAATATAATGGTTTTTCACTTTCTGTCTTAGATTCTGGACCTCAGTCTCTGTACATTTTCTCCAACCTGTCTTAAAGTACTGATAAAGACATTCAGTCATTATTTAGTGCAGTCCAACTGTAGATTACTTATGTCCTGTCTTAGATTCTGGATCAGTTGCTCCACAGCAAACTGCGATATCTGCCTTGCTACATGAGAGGACTAATGATCCACCAGACAGATGGATATCATTCTCATTCAAACGATGAACCAGTATTCCATAACAAGATCAGCTGGAGCCAGTCGACTTCCAATCCTCAACCTAAACAAAATGTCTCATCTCCTAGAAACATCCTTGAAAGTGGAGGAAGCAAAGCAGATACTAGGACGCTTCTCAGAAAGAGTTCGAACACTGAAATGAATTGTCAAAAGAAATCTCTGAATGACGCACCTTCCGTACCTTCCGTCTTAGCTGAGCCAATGCAAGACATCTCACACACTTATCACAGTCCGTCCGTCCTCCCAGACCAGATCGTTGTCAATCACGGAGTCTCAGTCACCCATCCCGTCCATTCCTTTGTACCCAGTGCAACCCTCTCCAGCCAAGATGTTTCAGATCCCTGTGACGTCACGTCAGCCTCATCTGACCTGGTCCTCCACACTGAAGAGGAATTAAATCCCCGTACTGTCCCACCTCCTTCACTGAACAATATTCTCTCTTGTCAAGGCGCCTCAGTCAACTCCAGTCACATCATTTCAACCCAGCAGCCCACCTCTTTCACTAGTTCAGAGTCCTTGGATCCTAATATTGTCCCTTCTACCGTACCTGACCTAACCCTCTCCATCCAAAATATCCCTGACCCAACCACTATTCACTCCACCTCATCTGACCAAGTCATTTCTACTAGAGACGCCTCTGAGACCTGTATCGTCCCCATTGCCTCACCTGAGCCAGTCCTCCCCAACCATAACGCCCCTGACGCCAGTATCGCCCCATCCATTTCACCTGACCCAGCAGGTCTCGTCCTTCAGACGTACACGCCCCAGGACAAAGGAGCCAGAAGGTCATCAACGCCCGCTGCTAGACTGAGAGACTCCAGGTGATTCACACGTTCTTGCCTTTTTGAGAAAATCGCTCTGAATAAAATCATTACTTTAAACCTAAGGTTAATAACAAATGAGTCATTTCTCAAACAACGTTGTCATTATGCAAACTTGATACAGCTCTTGCCTTGTATGAGGGGTCTTAAAACTTTTCATGAATTTTGGAACACAGCCATTTTGTCAGTTTACTGCACAGCTGTTGTAGCGAAACTGAATGCCCATCAAGATAACGAAGATTTATTAATCTTTCAATCTCAAATTATACTTCTGTCGTTTTTCCAAGTCCAATATCGAGTCATGATAGCTGGCTTGTGTTGCAAAAACAATTTCATATTATTGATGTTGAGGCTCGTGAGGGGTTTACCCTCTATCACACTCTCTCCCTCACTCTCCCCGTTCACCCCACCGCCCCAGCCCCATTGCGGCCCCGTGGGCTCAAACAACTGTAAACAAAGCCACCGCCTAGTCTAGCAGTATCAGGGGGGAAAACTCTTGCACTGAAACTCCAGTGATAAGCACCAATCGCCAGGAGATTGAATGAGAATTTCCAATCAACGGTGTACCATTCCTGGTTGGTTTCAAAAAGAGAAGAGGATTTTTATCTCATTTGATTCGGTCCTTGGAAATAGATCACAAGAATGGCAATGATAGGAAAAACACAAAAAAAGTGAAAAACTGTAGAAACCAGTGAACGTTGTCTTGGCCTTTTTTAAAAAGACAGCACTAGGGAACTGTCTCATTCGGCCTTTGAAAATGGTAAAATTAAAACCTAAATAAATTAGTCATTTAGACAGCAACTGAAGGCGAGCAACAAACAACATAAACTGTAAAAAGGCCAATTATGTTGCATTGCTCGACCTGTTTATCTCAGACAGTTGAATGGAAGTCATCTCATTAAGCCATCCAGGGCATGCTGCAGCTCTCGTCAATTATTCAGAACAATGTACTGATTACACAGAGCTAATGGACTTCTAGCACGAACGGAAACCGAACTAGGTGAACAAGGGAAACAAATCGTATAACACAATGTTTCCTGTATAATAATGACTGAGTTACGGCGCGTGGATCTGTTGGGTGCCGATACTGTTAGCTGACGTCAGCATTAACAAAGAGAGAACGTGTAGGAATAAATGTGTAGGAGAATAACGGAGAATATTCCAGCAACGTTGGCGATGGGGAGGCGGAGATGGATTGTTATTAGCTTTATGTGCCGAAGGGGATTTCAGAGTGGAATTTGGGAATGGGGGAGGGTCATCAGTTTCAGTTCTTTGGGGATTGTTCTGGGATAGGTCTCCAGTGTGATATGATTGCCCCCCTCTCCTTTTTTCCGATTTCCATTTCTAGCTCACAGCCAAAGTTCCATTTATGATATAATAAATTCTCTCGGTAAGATTTTCATATCTGACACATCCCGGCCATACATATTGTTAGGAGTAGGGGTGGGGATAGACATAAATTACCCAGACGAAATGATCCTTCTATACGCTGTGTTACCATTGCTGGGTCAGGAGAACATGATTGGCTGTATCCACCCTCAGTGTGCTCAGTAAATCACCCAAATCATTTCTAACATTTCTAAGAGTGCAGAAAAAAAAAATTCTTTACGGCAGTGCACACACAAAAAAAAAGGCAGCTTAGATCTACAATATATCTTTGTTGGCGTTTATTAAATTTTTTACGTGTCAACATGAACATTAATCTCATAAACAACATAGTAATAGAATCCTTTTTCGAAGATAGCGGAAGTCTAAGATCATTTTTGAAGTACAGTTAGACTGCATTCTACCTACATGTCTCTCCAGGTTGCATGGCGTGCGTGTGCCGTGTGATGTCCTGGGACCTTTGACCTGTCAACAATGTACACGTGTCATTGCTCAGACGGTCACTCCGCTCATCCCAGCCGGACTCAGCCCGATCCCGCCCACTGGACGAGTACTCACACCTCACAGAGCCACACACCTGACCTATGTCACTGACAGACACCCGAGAGCTGGTGGAAACGAGTCTTGTCCACTGTGTCGAGCACAGAAGAGGGTGAGCTTGACCTCAGGCTGACAAAGTTGGAGGAAGGGAAGGAAGGATATTTGTGAGAAATGGAGTTAATTTTAGTGTTGTTTTGTCTATCACAGTTTCAGATATCTTTTTAATTCATGTTCTTAAATTACGGTGTATGTAGAATTTGGACGATCACAAAATAATGACAAGATGGCTGCCTGCCTGCCTGCCTGCCTGCCTGCCTGCCTGCCTGCCTGCCTGCCTGCCTGCCGGCCTGCCGGCCTGTCTGTCTGTCTGTCTGTCTGTCTGTCTGTCTGTCTGTCTGTCTGTCTGACTGACTGACTGACTGACTGACCGACTGACTGCTGTCAGTCAATCGATACTTGCTCAAGTCTCCTTATAGACTATTTATTTTGAAGCCACATCCGACCTTCATCTTTTTGCCCGTCATTTCCAGGCACAAGCTCGTCTTCCCCTGATTCCAACAGAACAACAGTTCCATAGGACGGCGGTCCCTGCAAAGACTTCTCACGATAAAACTCACGCACCTGGCGAAGATCGTCAAACATTATCACATTCACCTGGTGCGGTCAACTCCTATTCACCGGAAGTCGTCAGCAACCAAGCACCTGGAATAGTCCAGCACCGAAATACGTATTCTCGAGGACGTATCAGTCATTCAGCACAGTATTCTCCAGGGACGTCCAGGCACCAGGGATGGTATTCACCTCATGAGCTTTTCTTGAGGGTGAGAGAGAACCACAGGCTGAACTCCGTCCGAGGGGATACAGAGGTAAGATGCAAAATACATCTGTCGACTCCATTATAATGACGGTGATGTTCTATCACGATAGGTATAACGACAAAGACAGGCGTATCATTCTGTTCCAATTGTTTGCATTACAGAATAGAGAACAGTGTGTGACTGATGTATTCCTTATGACAGGTGTATCATGTCGTAGAAAAAAGGGAACGGAATGAAAGAAAGAGTCCGGCGTAATGTGAAAACGATGTCAAACTTAGACAGAAAGAATGAAAGAGATATGGAGAGAAAAAGATACTGGTCCAATATGGAAGAGGTCAAGAGGATTCAGGCAGTAGGTATTTAAGAATTAAATTGCTGTGAAGTTAGCGTTCCTGTAGTGTAGTGGAAACACGTTCAGACTTGCAAGCTGAGAGACCCTGGTTCGATCCCCGGCAGGGACAGAAATTTTCTAGAGTAGGCATTTTTCGGCCCTTCTTCTCAAAATTGATCATTCACAGTAATTTGATAAAATCCCTGGTGACACACTTCCTTAAAATAATATGCAACATCTGAAAAATTATCAGACTAAGCTCACCTTCCACCCCCTTAAATATAAGAGAAAGACTACTATACACTGTATATGCCTTTCCACCCGGTTACATTATTATAGCCAGTGCATCAACAACATTTTCAAAGAAAGGAGCCACAATTTAAAAACATTATGTACATTTGCACGCAGCTATTTCTAAAGGAAACTCTACTGTCCTTGTTTTTCTTCCTCAGTCTGTGGAGAAATCGGGCACAAAGGTCCAAGAGTCACGTCACTTTGCTCGTGTCACAGTACATCAGTCACGTGATGACCAAGATGGCGACAGATCACGTGACACAATACATGACGCAGCCTCCAACAAATACACAGCTCTGAGCTTGTCCACAACCAGTGATCAACCCGACCCTCCGTGTTTACTCAAGGTGAAAGTTTCTTTTGCGGCTTCGACTTTACAAGCTTGATCCACAGACATGCCTCAAGTTTAAAATTATGCCACCTATGTTACTTGCCAAGTCAAAAAGCAATTAGAGACACCTTTGCGGATCTCAGAAAATTAGGTCATTCTGTTTCAAAGCAGCATCTAACATGAAGCTTCCTTTTTGCTTCATTCATCATCACAGGGCAAAAAAAATCTTCATTGAGAGAATGTTTTCACAACAACCTTCTTTGTGCCTCTGTGATATTTTACGTCTTAATACGAGTATGAATATAACTTTATCTTGCTGGTAAATAATGACGCCATACTTTTTTGGCTGACATATTAGTCTATGCTAAGTAAATTACTTGTATTTGTGAATTCATTTGTCATTGTTACAGGTAGACTATGTTCTAATGGAATAAATTACATGAGTATAACAAAAAGTCTGGTTGTGTTTTCTTGTTGATGTTACTTGTAATATTCTCTTTTTGAAACCTTGTGTAGCCTAATAAGTATCATTTACATCGAAAGAAAGAAAGAGAAAGAGAGAAAGAAAGAGAAAGAAAGAAAGAAAGAAAGAAAGAAAGAAAGAAAGAAAGAAAGAGAAAGAAAGAAAGAAAGAAAGAAAGAGAAAGAAAGAAAGAAAGAAAGAAAGAAAGAAAGAAAGAAAGAAAGAAAGAAAGAAAGAAAAGGTGATGTTGAGGAAATCGAAACCAAGACCTCTGCGTCTGCACCGACCGCCTCTCTGTCATTGTCACTGTCACTGTCACTGTCAGGCTGTATGAAAATACGAAAGGGACTTTTCGCAGCAAAACCGGTTTATTTTTAGAAACTCAAAGACACACGTCGCTATCCTGATTCCTCTATCCCTTTAGCCTTTCTCATCCCCTCACCATCAAGAGTAACTCTATGAGTTATTTTAGACTTTCTAATTTAGACAATGTCGAAGCTTTCTTTCTTGATGCATGTCTTGCACCATTAGCCGTGATGTATGAGTACTCTGTAAACCTGGGAAGGTCGAACTGGCGTGACCACGTGACCAGAGTTACGATTAAAACCTGGACGGTTCCCAAGGTGTGAGAATGAAATCCATGATGATTATTGGACATGCTTCAACACTTTTAGCCGTCTAGCTGCTGGGACAGACAAAGGTGGAGCTCATAAACTGACCACTGCCAATCAATTGAAAAGCAATAACACCGGCGTCGGAAAGTAGTCTCTTTTGTCATGCATACACTGACCTTCAGCTTAAACACCAGCAATGGTTTGCATGGTAGCAAGTTGCTTTATAGAGTTTCTTTCAACTACTGCGAAAAGTGAGGCCCAATAAACAATTTATGGATAAAATATTTTGTCCAATGATCTGATACTCTTTACTAATCAATGTCATACTCATCAACACCCAACTGATTTATATGATCACATGTACCTGATATGGGGTCCAGTACAGTACACTGGACAGACCATCACCTCTTGGCGTCTTAAGTTTAATAATCACAAATACACCATGACAAAAAACAACAACAACAAAAAAGATTAAAATGCCACTGTCTGATAACATAGTAGTTAGTAAAGAGTTTGTCACGATGACTTCAACATCTTCATACATACCGTCAGCAGCAGCTTAAATCTAAAAAACCCACCAACTAGTAAGTCTAAAAAATCCACCAACTAGTAAGTCTAAAAAACCCACCAACTAGTTAAGTCAGGGTGTGTATGACCAATGACTCTCGTCACCAAGCAAGTGGCGGTGCACAGGTACAGCGCCCTCAGGCTACCTACGGCTGGCACCGCTCTACTAGGTAAACTTTTGGCCTTCCTGTATTGTTCCTTCACGCATCACAGACGCCGACCACCGCTGTTCCCCTGGCCGTTAATCGCTAATTAGATCCCAGTGTCGATCCGGGCGGCCACCCCTGGGTATGACCACTGTGGGACAGATCTACTGCAGTAAATCTCCCAAGGTCGACATGCCCACAGTGTAGAGCCAGTCAGACCGTTAGAACAAGGCAGGAGTCCCCGGGTGAATGTTGGTGTTAGAGCAGCTGAGGCAGTCTGAGACTGTTGGTGCCTTGGCTAGACACTGGACTGTTTGCCTTTCACGTAAGTCGTAATGTTGTTTACTTACACCTTTAATAGTCGCTTTTCATGTTTTCAGAGTGTGTAAATTATAACCATTAAGCCTAGACTATCTTTTGTTCAACAATTTAACTTTTCGATCGCTAGAAGAACAAGGTAAGGTGTTAGGGTAGCCAGGGGAGTCTAGGCTGTTGGTATCTTGGCTAGAGATGTCCTGTTTGCTTTTCACGTAAATCTTCATAAATATACTTAATCCCCTAACAGGTTGCGTTACATGCTTTCACAGAGTATAAATTGTGACTTTTAAGCCTAAATCTGAATTGAGCTGTTAACCTTACGACCGTTACAACAAGGTAAGTCAAGATCTTGAGTTACTTACCGGTGTTTAGGGTTGCCCAGGGCAGTTTAGTCTGTTGGTGCCTTGAGACTGTTTGCCTTTTACGTGAGCTTTAATGTTGTGTACTTAGGTCTTCAATAGCTTTGCTATTCTAGAGCTTCTAAAGCGTGTTTCAGAAGCGGTTGCCATAAATTTTTAAGTTTAGAGTATACATAATATTCTGTCTTTGGTAGGCGTCGTGATCAAGACATAAAAACGTCATTATTATTGTAGTTGATGGCCTTCCCGTGCCTTGATATTATCGACAACTCTTTGAATTATTACCTTAGCTTCACCTTCACGCAGTAGTAAAAGTTTAAGTTGGCTGAATGGAACGAAAGCAGACTGTAGATTTTTTTAAACCGAAAATATTGAAGTAATTTAAATCCATAACATTTTATCATTACCCTCATACATGCGTCGAACCCATCTTGATATTGTGCTCATTGGATTGACGTTCAGACCTAGTACACTACTCGCTACTTTACACACCTCACCATTTGTTTGTTCTCCAGGTGAAACAGCTCACAGTAACTTTTATTCCTGATGCACGTGCTTCTCTCGGACTTTGTCGTGTTTTATCACTTCCAGTAACCTTGAACTTGTCTGACCAAGAGCTGTCTGACCAGTGGTGCTCATCACACTTTCAGGTGGGTGTGGCTGCTTTTAATCAACTCAATTTTTTTTTTCTGAACTAAAGCTCACTAAGAGTAGACTCATAGTTAGGTTACGAATACTGCAATATAGGCTTATGTGTGTAAAATGTGTTTCTACACAGTCTGCAGCTTTGAACCTTAACGTGGTTTAGGAGTCCCTGTTGTTTTAGACACATCCCAGATAACAGACGATAGTGAGTGCAGCACTCATAGACAGGACACCATTAATAATTTGTCTTTAGTCCACCTTTCTCAGCCTCAGACGAAATAGTATCTGATAAGGCTAATGCCGAAGTCGGAGACCAGACTAAAGTTAGAGGAGGTGGGAGAAGGCGTATCCGAATGAATTTAAAACTTTTTTTTCTTTTACGATTCAGCAATGTATTCTTATGATTTTTGTGAAGAAATCAGCTTTCCTAACAACTGTAAGGACTAATGACATCTTAAAATGTGCCAAGGTAATAGATAATAGTCAGATGATTGCTTTTGGCCGTCCACACATGTGCCTTTCAATCATGTCTTTTGCTTCGCGATATTGGGCTACCCTAATCTCCGGCGTTTTCTTTGTTGACCGGATTTACCGAGCTATATAATTATTATCTACATGTTTTGTGCTAACATACTGGGTCGTCCGTAAATCCAAAGTCCGCTGGTGACCATCCTTGTAAAGTGAATGTATTACACTGATAGACTGCTTAACTCTGACTAACAAGTTTACTGAGAGCCAACGCTAATCCACAGCTCTAGGGAAATGTTGTAGTAGTGGAACTGTGTATAGTCTAATATGTAATGTACCCAGAGCTAGAAACATCACGAGTTTCTTACAGGTTACTCAACATTGAACTATTTTTATTTTCGGTTCATTACTTCCTGTTGGAGTTTTGTTGTTTATCATTGCTGCTGTTGTTTTACCTGAAGTGGTAATGCCGTTGCTGTTGCTGTTGCTGCTGCTGTTGATAGGGACATGACTTTATTATCATTGTTGATACTGCACTCTAAAAAAGGACCTTTTAAATCAAAACAGGGCGTGATCTAGATTATCTCGAGAACTGTGTTCTTGATGTAGATCCATGTCATATTATCTAGACACAAGGCGAGAGTTGCGTATAGCATGAAGTACTCAATTACTTGGTTAAAGTTTTCTGGACATGTCCTCTTCAGTTAGTGAGGCCTATACTTCCTGTGTTTCCTCAAAGACATACATCTTATGTGAATTTCATGGTGGGAATTGTAATAAGTGTAATTATGATTCCTGCATGGGTATGTCAACATCAGCCATGTCTTATTTTCATTCTCCCTCACACGCCATACTGCAGGCAAAACAGGAAGAGTACCGGTACTTGGCTATGCGTTCAAGCTTTCACGTTCTGACCATTTCCACATGGACAATCCTGTTTCACCAAGACACTGTGCTTTGAACGATTCCATTAGCGAGGGAATTCTTATTGTCAACTATTGCAACCCCCCGCCTAGGACAAACACAAGAAACGGTAAATATTGAATCCCGTCTCTAAGCCTTTTAGCTGCTTGGCCGGACACCCGCGGGTTCTGCACACATCTTCCTTGCCAGAATGGAAGATTGTCTGGTAGAAGAACGGGTTCCCTAGGAGAAAATGATTACTTGAACACGAATCTTAGTGAAGTGGAAAAGTCAACTTCAGTTAAAGTCAAATGTAAAGAAAGGGCAACTGAGGGCATAGACTATGTATAAACAGAGAAATAGAAAGCCACACAGAACGTCAACAACAGTGGGCCATTATTAAATTTATACAGACATTTCAAGATTTCCTGATGTGAATGTGAGTCCGGAGTTTACAATGATGATTTTTTTTCTGTTAAGCTTTGATTACAAATTGTCACTGCTGCTTCCAAGTACATTATGTTGAGGAAAAAGAGAAAGAGGACACGTGGCATAGTTGCTAAGAGCCACTGTTAGCAGTTTTCTGCAAATATGATCCATTTTTATTTGTGCTTGGCTATTGATTCTTCCCCTATTAACAGTCAGACGATATTAAATCAATCAAAGATGATTCACTCTACATACATTGGAATACCGGGAAGCAGTACGCGTATTACTTGAAGCTTTGAACTGTGGCCGTTTGCTCCATTCTTTTATGTTTACCCAGTTTCTAACACAAACAAAACTAAATCTTAATCTCTTCAGTCAATGCTGGAAGAAAGGAGCAAAGTGTTCCACAATCCCCCTCTCCCCCACCCCCAACTGCAGGCGAGGATGCATTAGACAAAATATGAAGGGCTCTATGGCAAAACGCATTATACACCATTCGGGGCTTATGGCAAAACAGTCCAGATACAAAACATATTTTTTTGTGAACGGCGAAATTTAATTCTGAAATAATGTAGACCAAATGCCGTTCTATTGAGTGGAAATATGCATGTATATTACATACTCCTACCGCTACATGAAGCTTGCAGAATACGCTAAAAATTCAAATTGGTGGATAACGCG
This sequence comes from Ellobium chinense, assembly GCA_033807755.1. NCBI lineage: Eukaryota > Metazoa > Mollusca > Gastropoda > Ellobiida > Ellobiidae > Ellobium > Ellobium chinense. Next base: position 35,642 of record JAWQUT010000118.1, on the reverse strand, counting down.
TTTTGTCATGCAACCCTTCATAATAATATGAGCTCATCGTACTCAGCTTAGGCGACAAAGTTGAAGCAAAATGGCATTATTATCTTCATATTCAGCACAACAGTGTGATGCGGCTAGTTAGATCTATGCCATTGTATCCTGGCACGAGACACAAGTCACTGATAACAGACTATACCACTGTAATAACAAGAGGCTCATGGCACTTTGTTCAATCTTATTCCATTTAACAAGCCGGTCCGGGGCTATCAGCAGCTCTTTCACGTTCTCCGCTCAAGACTTGTCCCGTCTCAAGAGAGTCTCTGTTGACTTTGCTCTCAAACCCTGGTTCTTTTTCCTCTGGCTTAAACAAAGTGATCGTTTTTCACATTGATGGAACATTGTGATGTGTTTACCATTACGTGACATTGAAATACAATCTGGGCTGATTATAGCACTGGCAGTAAAACTGGTTCATACATCATGCAGTGTTATCATAATGCCGTATAAGTTTACGTATGTGTGAGGTTTAGACACAAAGCTAATGCTTCAAAAACTGATAGATCTAACATTCTTCGAATTGAATTGCTTCAGAAAAATATTAAATGTCGCTGATATAGTCAGAATAAAGAACCAGTCCATTCCTGGGGAACACAAAAGGCTGTGTGGCTGTGAATACATATCAAAAACTTACTGTTGAACAACAATAAAAGAAAGGAAGTTGATAACATATTTTGGACGTATTCTATAGAAAGAAGCAAACAACCATGGAAGCTAGGGAAAGACGTAGAAACCAACTGAGAAAAGACAACAAAAACTCTGTGTACTTGGAGTGATGGATCAGATGACTGGCAACAAATAGCGGGCTTTCCAAGAGGTTAGGATTCCTGAGCTCTGCAAGGGCTGAACCACAATGCCATGAAGGAGAAGGGAATTAGGGAATTTCTCAGCCTGGGTTGATCAAGACACGAGGCTCAGGGAGATTCCTGGTGAGTTAGAGAAAAAGATCTCTTTGCCTCCAGGAAGCATCTCTGTTTTCATCAAACTTATATCTACATCGATACATCTACTCTGGATCATTCAAAAGAGGGGTCTAGAACTCCAGGATCAAATGCATCTTCCTCTTAGTAATTCATTCACATGCCGGACACAACACTTTCAGGTAATGATCTCTGGGGAACAAATTGCAAGATCACTTTAGCTTTATTTTTGACTGGAATCATAATTTTTTTTTTTTTAAAGAAAGATGTAGTCATCAGTGAAATTTACCAACGTAATCCTCAGTTTTTCTCTAAGTGCAAGAACATTACTGAGTGTGACCTGAGAGGTGTAGCTAACATGGTGAGAGAAGCCGCACAGAGTAGATTATTGTTTGTTCACGCGGTCAGAGTTTGCTCTCACATCCAGACTTAGCTGTAACAACAATGGCCGTCCAAAGATCTGCGTCATATGAGTAAGAATACTTCAGGATGGCATATTGACACACTATAAGGTCATTTAGTGCCGGGAAATGGACAAAGGGGAATATAACCTACTAGAGAAGTGAGATAAAGAATTATAACGAACTTGAAAACAGTGAATGCTGTGAACAATATTCTGCGTGTATTTATAAGCTCCGGATATATATATACGGAAATAAAGTGGAGGGGGGGAGGGGAAGAGGGGTTGATCAGTGCATTTTAAATTCAGTAAACAGAATGCGATCATGTGAAAGGTCACAGGTCACTGGACTTATCAGTGGATTTGTGTCATAGCCTCGTCACAATAACGGGAGAGAAGGAAATATGACAGCCTATCGCGAGTCTTGACCTGAGATTATCAGTTTCTTCATGACATAAGGCCAGCGAAAGGTTTAAACATGCTATGCTGACTTCCCAGAGAAATATCGGGTTACACTCCTTTAAGTAATATTTTGATGGTATGTTTTCGCACTAACTCGATCAGAGAACTAGTTGTGTAGCATTAGACTTTGAATATTTCAACGTGACGTCCATGGCCTACAACTACAAGTAAAGAAGGAATCAGTGTGACAACATCCTGTGGTAGTTTGGAAGATTCACCTGTTCATTCATAAAAGAGATTATCATGGTAATAGCCAAACCTGCGCTCTCTGTGTGTTCTGGAAGACAATAGGTTAAGGCTTGGAGTAGTTAAACATCTTCAGGGGCTTAAACTTATTTACTTACTGAATGAATGAACCATATCGTTGGTCTTCGCATAGGACCCGCCAAGCTCAAATATGGGGAGATTGACGATAAGAAACTATACTATCTATCTTTGTGTTGGTGATTAATTCCATTTGCACTGGTTACATTGTGAAACTTTGTTTAAAAGTAGTTATGTGCGAACTGACCAGAAGTTAGGGAAACCATTTTCGAAGTTCACGATAGTGTCCATTAAAGTCTTGAATGACGACGTGGAGATGTTGCAATCTTTTCTAGCTGAAATAGGAACTTGACAATAGTAACGACAGATACTTTATCATCATTTCATAAATGAAAAATTAATGGACCTACCAGTTTATTTTTACCGTTCGGTCGCACGTAGAGGAAATCAGCATTGAACAGATTCTCTGATGTTGGCGACCACGACAAGAGATTTTGTCTAAATGTTGATGACAGCTCACAACAGTTATGCCTTACAGAAATGAATTTATTTTCCCTCATTGTGGGACGAGTCTTCAGAAAATACTATATATAGTCTATATAGATCTACTGCATTTTTGTTTGTAAATATTGTGGTGTATACGATCTATGAATTCTAAGATTCAGTTGAAACATGTCACTTTTCTTTAACCTTAGATACTCAATTTTACAAGTACGCTGTCTGTCTGTCTGTCTGTCTGTCTGTCTCTCTTTCTTTCTCTCTCTCTCTCTCTCTCTCTCTCCCTCGCACAACATACACACTAATGCACAGGCTCAAAAGTTCTTTGAAAGTACCGATTATATTCTAGCCTAACCTAGCCTAACACAAGCCATTGGTCATTGAACATAACGTCAAACATAATTATGTTATGGAAAAGCTGCGAGAGGTGTGGATTTATCCTGCTTTGTCGGTGATCTCAAGCTCCCGGTCTTTCTAGAGCTATCGATCTTTTCAGATCAATAAAATCGATCGCCCATACCTTTATGATTTTGGTGTCCAGAACAAACCAAGATTAAGTCAACGGGCGGCCGGTGAGAGACGGAGACTTGATAATTATTATTATGACTGGCAGTGCCAAATGTTGTCTTAATCTCATGACTGCGTGAAGATTTAGTGCGCTATGCTGGACATGAGGCTGTGTATGTCTAAGGTGCCCAATTCTTTAAGTGCATGACACACAGGCCTGTAAACTCCACTTTTTTTTTCTCTCTCTCTAGTAATTCTAGATTTAAAAGGTGGCAATTTTTCTCGAGAAGAATAACTGTTGCTTTGATTTTGAAATTTAGCATTTTATGTAACGACCTTCATCCATGTAGATGGGTCGCCTCCTTTTTGTTAAGACTTCAAGATCTAATAATCTATTCTTAAGACACCGTGGGAAAGCATTGCCGCAAAAATTCTAATGGTTTTAGTTTCATATTATGGTTATGTTTTTACACTTCATGGCATGCAGAATCTGAGGACAAATAGTTCTTGTCTAACATCTGAAAAACTTAGAACACCATACTTGGTAAGATAATAATAATAATAAATTGTATTTGTGTAGCGTCCAATCCCCGAGGTGGGCTCTAGGCGCTTTGACATTATAACATTCTCTCAGATATCCACGCAAGCTCACTTCAGTACAATAAGTATGAGAGAACACTCGTACCTGAACACACACACACACGCACGCACCCACATATATATGTGTGTGCGCGCGCAAACACACACACATACACACACGCACGCATACCCACTCACACATATTCATATACAATAATATAGATCTATTCAAAATGTAGTTGTGACAGAGTGTTTAACTAACAATCAAAATGTTTACTGAATAGATGTGTTTTAAGTAACCGCTTGAATGCAGCCAATGAGTCGGAATTTTTAATATTATTGGGCAGGTTTATATAGAGATGGTCCTATAAAACTAAATAAATCTAGCGAAAACACATTCCAATTACTGTGCTTCTGCAACTGTCTCTTAATATTTTTGAAAAATTCATATCATGCGGGATGAAAATGGCTCCAAGTTAGCGCAAAACCACATTATCCAGTCTCATTTCTTACAGAATTTTACTCTTTTTATGAAGACTTTCAGTCTTAGTGGCTGTCTTTGCTGGAATATAAACTTGTTTATCCTCTGTCCATTCCAGATTCAAGATTATCCAATATCCTCACTTGGCAAAGATGTGGTGATGGGGGTAGGATTAAGAATATTCTGGACAAGATCTGCTTCTTCTGCATCACACAACTTGGGTGTAACCGTCCAGGAAGTTTGTCATTGTGTGCTATCACATATCACAAAGACCTACCATGGTCTTTCAGCCTCATCAGCAACAACGCGTGCTGGATGTGCGCGTGTGTAATCTTTCCTTGCACCGACATGAGACAAGTGTGCAGTTGCTAAAGCGAAACAGAGGCATGGCAGGCAATGGGCCAGAGCGGCACCAAGCTCTCCCTCAAGTGGAGCTGCGTCCATTTGCTAAACAAGTTTGGCGGAGAGAGAAAAGTCTCCCAGACTTTTATGACAAAAGACAGCTTCCAGAGGCCAAGACCGGCTCCAAAGAAAAGCCACTCGAATTGTCCCCGATGACCCACAGCTTGGTCAAAGAAATCGAAGCAAGCAGGGAGGCGACGGAAATCCGCCACGGAACAGCAATGGATTCCAGTTTCGGAAAAGTCAGAAGTCATCCTAAAGCTGAATTTCTTCACGAGTCGTCAAAAACTTGGCGTACTCAGGACTTTATTCCAAGCTTTATCACCAGATTCGAAAGGACAAAAACATCTATGGAGTCTGTCCACAAGAACGATATAACAGATTTCCGTCTTTCCTTTGAGCCTCAGAGTGTCCATGGACATCATAGCGGTGGGCAGCAGTTTCCTGGCTCCATGAACATTAGCGGTGGACGAATGAATCCACGGATATACAAGCGCCAGTTGCTGTATCTCAACCCTCTGGACTCTTACAGGCAATCAAATTCCCTGGCAAGCACCGCGAGGGATGTGGATCAACTGACCCGGCATACCTTTCCCATGGCGTCTAGTCGGTCAAAGGACTTCCGTCTGGGCGGGTCCACTTTCAGTAACTACCCATTGCGCCCTATCAGGCAGGAACACGCGCCTAGCCCGCATAAATTTAACAGTAAATTAGGTGCTGCTAAGAGTGCTTTGCAGATTCTTGGCAAGTGGGGAATACCGACCAAACTTGAAGTGAATCTCCAGAAGGAATTTGAAATGAACTTAGAACGATTTAGAAGAGACCGTGTCGTTTTGCCTGCTGATTTATTCAACGTGTCCCAGCCTCCAACACTGGAGACACATCTTACCCGAGGTGAGCTTCTCCTCCGACAAGCGAGGGAAGCGAACAGAGCGAAGAAAAGAAACTTGCTGTCTGTGAAGGTTAGCCATCAACACGATCATACCGATGGTGGCGACTCAGGGATTCAGAGTCCGGAGGAAGCTGAAAGCGATAGCTCGCCTCGCCTAGAAGATACGTTTGTGGATGTTTCAAAACATCCCATTCACCATGTCCTGAACGAGGAGACCGAGAGTATTGCCCCGACAGATGTCACCCAAAATGAGGTCAGAGTTAATACGAACATGACGTCACAAGATGACGAGACTCTTGTTAAGTCCCATTCGTCGACAAGGAATGACGTCATGGTTTCTCAAACTGACCATGCACAGCTTGTTTCCAATCACAATGTGCCTGACATCAAAACAAATGATGACGCCAACTTCGATGCAAGTGCAAATCCACCAGGAAGTAATACAACTTGTGCAGAGCATCAGTTAAACGCCAAGGGCAGGAGTCGGTCTGCTGGCGCTGCAAGACCTTTGCAGACTCCGACTGAAGGAGAATTTTGGTCACCTATGTTCATACCAGATCAAGAAATTCTCATGGACAGATCCAACATTGACAATGCAGGTTCTCTCACTGCGAGGGCAAAAACAAATTTAGAATATCTGCATAACTTGCGTGTCAAGGGAGGTCTTCCGCCGTTACAGCCACTTGATAAACAACCTATATCTTCTGCTCAGTCAGATCAACTTCGACCAACATCAGAGCAACTTCCACAACGTCGAGTCTCAGCTCCCGAGCAGATAAAGCCAGATGATCAGATAAATCTCTCGACAGATGAGCACGAGAATCACATAGACTACACGACGGTCTCAGAGCCCGCTCAGGCCACAAGCTCTTGTGACATCCCTAGCCCTGCACTGAACCCAAAAACTATTGCAGACAATGTGCCTCAGTCCGAAGCCACGTTAAAACCTTCTCAGGGTTTCGATGAACCAACTTCTCTAGAGCGGGATGAAGCAGTGGCTGCGGCAGAAGGGAATAATTCTGTAGACAATTCAACAATCCTGGACAGTCAACCTATTGTTACAGATAGTACTGCTGCACATGAAAACACACTAAATACTCATGATCAGAATTTAGACATGGGCGAAATCAAAAACAGCTGTGCAGAAACCAGTGATGGTTCTGATGGAGCTGAAGCACCAAGTACGAGCTATCAGAACGAACTAATAGGTATTGCTTCTAAAGAAAGTTCTACAACTGATGTGCCCAGTAAGATACACAGTGAGGTTAGTGATATTAACGAAAGTTCAGAGGATGTTAAGGACGATGAGAGAGTTGCTCAAAGTTCAGAGGATGTTAAGGACGATGAGAGAGTTGCTCAAAGTTCAGAGGATGTGAAGGACGATGAGAGAGTTGCTGAAAGTTCAGAGGATGTTAAGAACGATGAGAGAATTGCTGACACAGTGACCCAGGATGAACCTTCCGACGAGGGAATCAGTTTGCCCAACGACAAGGAGATGGAGGGATCGTGTAAGCTTGCAAACAGTTTGGGCGGAGCTGAGGAAGCGGAGACTTCATATCCAAACAAGGAGTTGGTACTAGAAAAAGAGGATGGCAAATATTCTCCTATTTCTAATCCCATTGGTCAGAACACGACAGTCGCAGATGGAGAACAAGGTTTCTTGCTTCCTCCGTCCTTGACATTGGGTGAGACCGAGGGTGAATCGATGACCCCGTCTTTAACTACTTCTAATCTAGATACATCTTTGGAGCCCATGTCTGACGCTGACGGAGTTTTCTCGTCCAGTGCTGATAATGGTGACAGTGGCGTGTCCACAACCTTCCTTACCACAGCTGATTCTCAAGCGCAAGAGTTAGTGGGCTACCTATAGTAGACATACATTTCCAAATCGACACTTTTTTTTAAAATTTGTGTTGAACAGTTCCCGATGAAAGGGATCTTTTCGTGAAACGTGATCGTCCATGTTGATGTGGAAGGCAACACTAACAGGCCTTTCAAATGCAAAGTTTTGTATCAATGAGGTATTTTCAGACGGGTCAGTTACACCACGTGATCTAGGGATTGCTAGGCTATTTTGATAAATGGCGAGTAATCATACATGAGCAGAGCATGTAAACAAACCAACGTGTGAGCAAGATTCCCTAGGTCACGTGATGGAGCTGAAAATACTTAATTTGCTCAGAGGTCTAGGCCAATCCTTTGACAATACTGGAATTCATATCGGAGCTCCAAAACTTTAGGAGCTAACAATTGTAAGATGGATTAAATTTCTTCATTCGTTTTATATGGTTGTATCACAATGCACCATATTGGCTCATAACACTAGCATAACAGTGTTTTTAACAGGAAGTTCACTTACGGAGTTCACTCTTCAACAGCTGCTAGATTAACACATCTGTCGAAACACCATGGACTTTTTCCCTCACCGGTACTCTAAAATACTGGTGGGCACAAAATGCCCAGTTCCCAATTTTAAACAAACAAAAAATATCACCAGTCCGTTTCGTTTGTTTTTTTTTTCCTCAACTCCAGACAAGGTCACATGTAATCGAATATCTATACCCGAAATCCAACCATTTCTTTCTTCATTTGTCGTCTTACTGGCTTAGCACACACCGCTGTTTAATGGACAAGACATTTGGACTCTTCGTCCAGAGTTGTCTAGTTGTCCAGTGTACTTTTACTTTTAACCCATGACTTCACAGAGCTACTTTCTATGCATAGGACGAAATAGCTGTTTTCTTTCCTGCCTGTGTACTGTACATCATGAAGAGAAGGATAATATTATTTATTAATTTATATATTTTATTTATTCATACGTCAAGGATTAATATTAACCTGTATATTTATTTGTCTTTTTGACCCACCCACGTCATGCCGACCCATCTGTGATAATTCATATGGTCATATTCAGCACTCTACGCAAATATGTTGGTGCACACAAGCATTATTTCACTATGAACATGATGTTTCTTTTATACCGTCACTTGTGGCTGGTCATTTATAATGTGTCTTTGTATCTTTATTGCATTACACTACTGATTTCTTGTACGCATCAACATGATTTCACGAAATGTTTGGCAGGGGACTGGCACAAAAGTAACACCACATTTATAAAGTATAGTACGTCTGTTGATATTGCATTACACCTTTTCTTTTCCTTCTGACAAAAAAGTAATATGGCCACTATACGTAATGTTTAATTCTAAGATAGTTGAAAAAGACACTAAGCGATCCGGCCTGCTAGGGCAGTAATATACAAGGTCTCGTGAGCTGATATTCCCTGCTGAAATACAACAGTTATCATTCATATTATTACTGAACTTTCATTACTACAGGACATACAGCTTTGTTGGTAGTCCTGTTTCTGTTACTAGAGAAGCTTTTATACAAAGCCACCATTTTGAACAGTATTAATAAAGTAACGTCTGCAGAATAAATCACACATGTCATAATGTTGTTCTTTAGACGTTCACAAATTTTAATTAGTCATGTCTTGACTCATATTCTGTCTTGATGCTAGCAGTGTGAGGTGGTATCTCCTACGTATATCTGTCTGCGGGCAGTAGTACAGCGTGTTTCCATAGTACAGCGTGTTTCCAACAAATCCAGTACCTCACATCTTTTCACTGGGTCTTTGTTTGTTCGTACATTCTCTTTATTCAGCCGATCAAGTTGATTCCACCAAGTCCGCGGCCATTACATGACGTGGCTTTAACAGTTGTTCTGAGGAGGGAATAAATGTCATTGTACTATCATATGTCACGATTTGAACTGTGCTCATATGATGCTACAATGTTGCATATGGTGGAGACATTTCCAAAGCCTACTACATCCACAGAATTTTTTAAAAATTCTACAGAGGCACTAAAAGCTTTGTCGCTAAACGCCATCCTCGGCAGAATATTTATACTTTCAAAACGCGCGATTGGCACGTAGGAAGACGCATTAAGGAAGCACAGCTGCAGCAGATAGGCTGGAACGAAAACAATGTGGTTCACACAGCACCATATGGGGTCTGTGTCAGTGACGTCACTTATTGAGATTAGTGCTTCTGTGTCAGTGACGTCACTTATTGAGATTAGTGCTTCTGTTGAGTTTTGTTTTGTTTTGTTGTTATACTTCCCGTAGTCTTCCATCAGTTGTGTCGTCTGTCAACACCAAAGCCTGTTCAGAGCCGATTAACAACAACAACAGTGCTAGAATGTCAGCATCATTTACTGAACTGGAAAATTTGATTGAGGCTAACATAACCAAAAGGTAGGACTTTTGATATTCCATTCATGACTGTTACAGACGTTTATCATCAATTACTTCGTTTAAAAAGATGTGGTACTCCAGGTCTAGATGGAATACACAGCCGTTTACTAAAACTTGTCGCTCCCACAATAACAGCTTCTGTGACACACATTTATAATCAGAGTTGGGCAGTAGTATTTTCCCCACAGCTTTACAATCAGCGGAAGAAATAAAGGATTCTACTAATGATCTTAATTTCCGTCCGATATCCTTTTATCTGCCCTATCAAAACCACTCGAAAGACATGTTCATACCCATCTCAGTAATTATCTCACTACTTACTCCCTTGTTCATATGAATCAATCAGGCTTTAGACAACAGCACTCATGCCAGACAGTCTTAACCAAAATGGTTGAAGCATGGATGAGTTCCTGCAACGAAAGCGTAGTCTCACATGTGCCGTATTCGTGGATTTGTCCAAAGCATTCGATATGATTGATCACTCCATCATCATAAATAAACTTAAAATATATCGTGTTCTTCCAAAATCCATGCGATTCTTTGTCCTACCTGTCAAACCGAAGTCAATGCGTTACTATTAGATCATTATTTCTAGTCAACTAACGGTCATTCATGGGGTTCCCCAAGGTTCAATACTAGGACCTCTTCCTTTTACTCTATTTATTAATGATTAATGATCTGCCTCTTTATATTTCGAACTCTCAGTCTCGGTGTGATCTTTTTGCGGATGATACCACATTGCACATATCTGCTAACAATATAACAGCGATTGAAAATAACCTTAACGATGCCCTCCCTCAATTAAAAGTATAGTGCAACAAAAATAAGATGTCAGTAAATCCTTCTAAATCTGAAAGCATGTTGATAGCAACCAGACAGAAAAGACAACGTCTTCCACAACAATCTCTCGACCTCCGGTTTCGCAACTCGGCTATTCCACAGGTATCTACACATAAACTATTAGGCGTTACACTTGATCAGAATCTCCATTTTACAGATCACGTAGTGTCTTTATGTAGAAAGATATCATGTAGCATTTATCAACTGAACAGTATCAAACACTTCACTGATCTCCCAGCGAGAAAAACGTTTTATTATGCGTACATCCAGACACATTTAGATTATTGCTCAAATATCTGGGGGAAATGTGCCCTCAGTCACAAGAAACGGTTATGCTCTATTCAGAAACGTGCCCTGAGGGCAATACATGTCAGACGTATAGATGACGCCAACTCACCATATAAGAAACTAAATATAATGCCCATTTAAAAGCGCGTAGATTTCAATAACTGTATATTAATGTAGTAGTACTCCGATTCCACCTTGTACAACACCTATGTCACTACCAAATGAAACGACCCTGTCTTGTTCACTATGTTTAATGTTGTGTGTACGTCAATGTGTTTGTCTTGCTGAGTTACCAAAAGAAGCTTAACGGCCTTTGGTTGAAGAGGGGGGCGGGGAAGCTTGTGGTGTGTGTGAGTCTCGTGCTTAGCGCTATGACTGCTAGTCTTCTGTTTGGCTTCAGGAAAGACCCCGGCCACTAAGCCACTTTCTTTTTGAGTGGCGGCGTGGTCGTGTATAGACGTCCACCTGATTCCAAACTGACGGCAAGGCGATGGGTGCCGACGCAGAGGTCGCGGGTTCGATTCCCACCACATCACTTTCTTTCCTTCTTCCATTTTTCTCTGCATTTGTCTTCATGAGCACTTCCCCCTTTATTCTACCTTGTGTGAGCATCTGTTTGCGTCTGCTCACTCCTTACTTCTGTATATTAATGCATAAAATATTAAATGGCAAAGCCCCAATGTATCTAGTTAATCTGGTCCTGCGCAGAACCAATGCTTACACTTTTCACAACATGAGAGCCTTCGTTCCTAAACAAAAAAATTGATATTTTTAAACAATCATTTGCATATTGTGGTGCCAGCACACGGAATGGTCTACCAGAACGATTGTGTCGGATACATGATTTATCAGATTTCAAAAATCCTCTTGCCTGCTATATGGAGATCCAGAATTAGTGAAACATGCATAGTCCAGCTGCTGCACTTCACCTTGACTTGTTTAATATGAACACTCTGAGCGTGAGTGAGTGAGTGAGTGAGTGAGTGAGTGAGTGATGAGTGAGTGAGTGAGTGAGTGAGTGAGTGAGTGAGTGAGTGAGTGAGTGAACCAGTGAGTCTCTCAGTCAGTCAGTCAGTCAGTCAGTGAGTTGATCGATGGTTGAGTGGGTGGATAGATGAGCGAGTGAGTGAATATTTTTATTTCTTTTCTTTTTTTTTTCCCCATTAGATATGCATGCTTGAATATCTTTAGTTACTACTATTTTTTTTTTGTGCTCATTTTGTTTTCTTGCACATTTGTTTACCGACCAAAATGTAAACAGGCCACAGTGCCTTTTTTTGCTCCGCTACCACATAAAGTTTAATTAATCAATCAATCAATCAATCAATCAATCAATCAATCAATCAATCAATCAATCAATCTCCACAAATAGGTTGACGGAGCTGCCGCCTGAACCACATGAACGATGACAGTAAACCCAGTGAAAGCCTGCCATGGGGGAGGGGGGCATGAAAGAAAGAAAGAAAGAAAGAAAGAAAGAAAGAAAGGAGGAAAGAAAGAAAGAAAGAGAGAAACAAACAAACAATCAAGCAAAGAACAAAGAGAAGGAAAGAATGAAGGGAAGGGAGGAAAGAAAGAAGGAAGGAAGAGGGTGATTAGCCAAAGCAGGAGGTGAAGGAAAATTAGAAAATTAGCACCAGCAGCTGGAAAAGAGAGAAGGAGGAACAGACGTCTAGGAGAAGAGGCATCATGAGATAAATGACAGAAAAAGGAAGTGGGGGATGAGAGGATTGATGAAAGTGTTAAGGAAGGAAAGGAGAACAGTCTATTAGGAGCACTGAAGCAGTTTCATCAAGACACATCAAGTTTCACACCTGCTAGGATAATTTGTCATCTATGGCTGACTTTTCACCAAGCTGAACTCGGGCGAGGATCTGTGCAAGGGAGAGTACCTTGTAAAATCTTGAAGTTTTCAACTGTGATTTACATTGTAGTGTGGGTTACGAACCTTGACTTGAAAGACCATTGCTTTAAGCAAATATTTTTTCGTCCATTTTCCGTGATGGCTCGAACACCTCGTGATACATTACACCCG
>JAWQUT010000117.1:1801494-1835596 GCA_033807755.1 Ellobium chinense | reverse complement strand
TACCTCTAGTCTAGTCCAGTCGTTCAGAGCCTCTTTCGACAAATGCTGGAACGGAGACCAGAACGGCTTTTCCCTGCAATTTGCCACTTTCTGCCACAAAAATGGAAGCTTCTACCCCCTGTTCAAACTAAAGCACTGTATTCCAATAGTACAGCTGACTGGAACTGGAAAAGAAGATGGGGAAAGAGATTTAGAACAGTTTCAGCAGTTCACTATGTGTCCGGGTACTTCTTTCTTAAGGTATGAAGATGCCAATGTATTTTTTCACTGTTGGCTATATTAGGGTTTACACCTCTCATTAACTTATCCTGGGGTGCCGTGTCAAAATACTTTCCAAATATGTTGTTTAGCTCTTCCTCCAAATTTTGACACAAAGAAAAATGTACCTGAACCAGTTAGATTCTGAGAACTTAGACAGTGAAGCAGACACCCTATTTTAGGCCTTTTCACTCAGTAAACAGGGTAACCTTACCCACCTAGCAACAGTCACAAATGTTATACTTGAGTGACTAAACCTCACCTATTCTGCTTCTACACATATATTTGCACCCATCTAAGCCTTTGAAATTAAAATCCAACCCCTTTCCCCCCTACCCATGGCCAATTTTCTTATTTTATAGGGACTATTTAAAATTCCATATTTTTATGCCAGGTGCTATTGGCATCTTCATACCTGAATGAAACTTAGATCTAGATCTACGTGCTGCAGACTCAGTTTACATGACACACGCTGTTTTTTATATTTTGTTCTCGTTCTTTTATTTTTCTTGTCTTTCTTGTTTTCCTCCCACATCCACCTCCTCTCCCCATCTTTGACACACACACACACCCAGTGTTGGCAAGAAACGCACCGTATTTGGCCATTTTTTTTTTAAGTTAAAGATTTCATTCGTTCCCTTTTCCTTCCCTACTTCCACCCCCAATCCCAACATCAACCCCCAACCCCCGCCCTTAAGAAAAATGACCACACCACCCCTTCTCAGCCCACCCCATAGGCTCACAGGGTATTGCCAAAAGAAGCTGCATTTTCTTTAAATTCTTTTGGGCAGATGCACCAAACTTTTGTTTCTCCAGGGCATCTCCCTCAATCAATAACATAATCACTCTTTAAGAAATGCCAATATGATCACTTTTAGGTTTTAAAAGTGTGGTTACACGTGAATTAAGGGTTGCAAGTATGGTCAACTGAACACTACCTGGTCATGTCAAGGTGTTTACATGGAAACAGTGACCAGCCAGGAGGGGAATCACTTTTCCCCTTCCCTCCCAATCATCCCCAGGTCACTCCCCTCTGACCATTCCCTACTATTTCCATTCCAAATAGGCTACCATGGCAAAATTCTAAGAATGAACTTTAGGTTCATGGGAGCTTTCACAGTAGCACAGGGTATGCCATCAAGACAGTTGGCTATATTGAGAGGTATCAAACTCTAAATTGGGCCATAAAAATGATCTAAGGCAAATATTGCAGCAACATTGGTACAATTTTGTAGGTAAATGAATGTGCTTGACAGCTGACAGTTGCATATTTCTCCAAGAAACTAACAAAGACTATCAACACCTCATCCAATTCATCTCAGTGAGTGAGACTATTGAAAATTTTCTGTGTCCCTCTGCAAATATAGCTCACCACAGAAATATCATCCTCTGTCATTAAAGAAGCAAGACAGAGATACTTTAACAATAGAAAATGCATCACTACTAACTAGTCAAAATAGTGGGGAGGGGTTAAGGATTTGTAATACCTATTAGAGGGGCAAATCGCTCATTGTGTACGATCCAATTAATCCGCTAATATATAAAATCCCACTTTTGTTGGGCCCTGCCAGCCAGTGTTAGGGTGTAGAAATATGTAAAATGGCCTGTGATCTAAATATAGTATCCAATTTTAAAGTTTCAGGTACAGTTTGAGCCTTCTAGATAAAACAATAAAATGTGTAGGCCTATTCGCTTGTTAAAAACCAGCCAAATGAAAAACTGGGGACCAAATCAGAATATGAGGTGACCTTTTTCGAAAGACATTAATGAAAAATTTTGGGCGTTGACCCCCGTTTTTCTTCCCGTTAAAAGATCAGGCAAAAGAAGTACTTTAATCTCCATGGAAGAAATTTCCCGAAATCACAGTGGTATATGTAGAATAACACAAAATGTTAAGAGGACCAAAATAATAAAAAAACAATAGGTGTCAAAGACCTTAAATTCGCATGAGGGAAGGGAAATAACCAAGGCAATTATAGTCGCCCAGCTTTATTCAACAAAGCCAGTATTATTTTTACAAACGAACCAATAAAGGCGCAAATAAACAAACCAACCAACAAATAAACAAGGAAACAAACAAACCAACAAACAAAATATGAACAAACGAACAAACAAAATATGAACAAACAAACAAACAAAATATGAACAAACAAACACAAAATAAATGCAAATATGAAAATTCACAAACTCGAAAATATCTCACAATCTCGTAATGGTATGGCTTCTTTCCCTGGAATTTGATTTTGCGATATGGCTTTTTATTCTATTAATACCATGATGATCTCCAGCTTTTCCAATACTTGAGAACTTGCACACTAACGACGGGATCTCTTATCATCTAATTCTGTATGCAGTTTGTCTCTCAGGGTGCATTCAGCACCAATGCACTAATGTAATTCTTACAATGGTAAGAGATCCCATCGTGAAAGAGCAAGCTCACGGCCATTATATTTTTGACCATTATATTATTGACGGTCTTCATCTGGAGATTGTACTGTTATGCCGTTTGAAAGTCCTTGAATTGAGCAAATCCTCCAAAGTACTAGATCTGAAATACCGTCTCATAATCAATCAACCATGCAGGACCAGATTATGGCCAGGTTTCGGTAATCTTAAAAATGTCAGTTTTGTGATTTTCTAAAGCAGAGAATGCCCATGGTTTTATATTTATATATTCATGAGGAGAGAGAATGACAATGCACCATTTAGTTCTGAGTTACGAACGTTTAAATAAAGATGAAGCAAAAATATTTTGCTCTTTGTCCTCACAGTTTCTATTCGGCAAAACCTTTTACATAAAAATCTGGCATGAAAAATTCAAATTTAAAAGACCAGTTGAATAAGATATTCCATGTAAATTGGAACATGTCCATAGCGGGGATGTATGGCAAGAAATGCTGCAGGGGACTCATTATTATTTAATGAAACCTATAGTTTCTTGAGAGGTGTTGACACCTTGGCTCTGAATGAGCACATGGCCTGATATTAGTTGGTTAATTCAGTTTTCTTTACAAGCATCCACATTCGGCCACACAAACAACATTCACCGAGTGTTCAGAATATCAAAAGAATAACAACGAAGACTTCCAACCTTGAAGGAATGCAGTTTTAATCAAAATCTCTGAAAATCATATAGTAATCATGCAATTTTATGCTGTTGAAAAAGATATACGTTATTATAAATATGTGATACTATAGCTAATATCACGACCAACATAAATAAAGGATGGAGTAAGAAGGTATTATTTCTCTGAATCAATGAAGGAATCTGATTTGCTATTGCGATCTGAAATAATGGCTTTCAATGGCTGGTACATCTGTTGCCTCTGAATTTATTAGTAACACAACTTCCGAAAGAGAGAGTGAGTCAAAATGAAAATAAAACTTATCAGATGAATCTGATTAACTCTGACAATTTGGAACATTGGTTTTCACTGTCTGATAAGGATCTTTTTCTTTTGGCCGTATAGTTTGTAAATGATATCCATGTATAACGTTGTGCCACTAAATTATATAAAGGAAAATTTAATGTTAATGTACTCGATAGCTTCAGTTTCTTCTTCGGATGTTCTCTGTCACTGCATAAAGTGAATTTCAGGAAATAGTATGAAATATTATGTTTGGCCCCAGTCTCAAGATCACCAGTCTCACATGAAAAAATATTCATATATTGCAAATCAGTGTCAAAAAGATGTAAGTAGTTCAAGAACGAGTCTTTGGTTATATTTCGGGAAAACACGGTGGTTTAAGTCGTTGCCCAAAGTATTCACAATGAGTTTTCAAACTGTGGAAACATGTGTTTTGTTTTTGTTTGTTTGTTTATTTGTGTGATGTGGTTCTATATTTTGTTAATATTACCATGATACATGATGATCTCCAGCTTTTTCAATACTTGAGATCTTGAACATTAAATATGGGATCTCTTATCATCGTAAGAATTACACTATTTCTGTATGCTGAATGCCTTGTAAGGGTGCATTCAGCACCAATGCACTAATGTAATTCTTACTATGGTAAGAGATCCCATCGTCAAATAGCAAGTTCACGGCTATCTTATTATTGACGGTCTTCATCTAGAGAGGGTGTTCCTGTAAGCTCTCAGTAAGTAAGTAAAAGTATTCTTGAGACCTTTTGTTGACTTCAAAAGTCTTTCGTGGGGTTACCTGAGAATTAAATCCAGAACACAAGCGCATAGAAAAGCACACATGTAACAGAAAAGACGCAGAAGAAAATAAAATCAAGAGTTGTGGCAGACAAAGCTTTCACCTTGCTCTGTACCGTACGTCCGCAACTACATGGCATTCTTTTCGGGTAGCCTCCAAAGACTTTGCGGAACCTATCTGTTACCTTCATGTGGTATTTGTCCCCAAAGTCAGCAACTTTAGTTTTTTGATGCATCGCGAGGTCAAGAGAATCAAAGCGCGCGATGCTTCCGGGACTATTTTCTTCGGCGTCATCATCTCCATCGTTGGTGTCTTTTGGTGCGTGCGCGTCAGCTTCCTTTTCCTGTTGGTATCTGCACATGACACAGACGGTGGCTGCGAGGGCCAGGACGCACTCACCAATCACGAAGACCAAGAAGAGCATCATCCGGGGTGTGTTGGTGCCAGACATGTTCCTGGGTAGTGTGTCTCTGTGGAAATGAAATGGTGACTTACACTGTACATGTTACTGGAGGTCCGACGATTTGTTTCGTAAAACCTTATCACTAAAGGGAATACGACGGAATGTTAAAGTAAACGAGGACACTAGTAAAAGCATTGACCAAATTTTCGACTTAAAAGTATAGTGATGAAATTAAAAAGAAGAGTGTATATTATTTTAATAGTGATATTTTACATAATAATGTCACTACAAATCTCTTGACCGGTAATCATGAGCAACCAGATGATGCAAGATAAAGGTGAGTAGTAGTCATCGGCATGAGTAACTGAGTAACAGTAGTAACAATAAGTAACCGTGTGATTAGTAGTAGTCATAAGTAATCAGGTAGTGAATAGTAATTATAAAGTGTAACCGGGTAGTAAGTCGAAACTAATGGATAATTTGTAGTAATCATAAGTAATTGAGCAATCGTAGTCATAAGTAACTAGATAACGAGTGGTCATCATACTCAGATGACTGATGAGTAGTAGTCATAAGTAATCGGATAGTAGTAAACTTAAGAAACCAGTTTAAAAAAAACTACTAATTATAAGTAATGAGATAGTAACTGTGGGTACTGAGTAGGTAATCATAAGCAATCAGCTAATGATATAATATAAATTTTATTTTTGGTCAGGCCTTTCGGCGATTAGAGCACCAGAAAGACAAAACAATTTTTTTTTTTTTGGTTCTTCTTTTTTTTTTTCGAACATTTGAGGGTCGAGGTCGCTAGCCCTACGCAAACACAAAATTAGTTTTGCTGGCAGCAAACCTTACCCGACAAAGTTTACAAACAGCGACGTAGACACATAGATAGACACCAAGTAGGACATCTTTTCACCGGAAGCTGGCGGTATCCAGAACACCAATAAGGTGAGCAAAGAGGTTGCGATCATGGGCAGCAACACACACAGAATGTAGTACAAGGTAGCACGCTTGACTTCCACAGCTATCCCGATCGCACCGAAATCGTATACGTCTGAATAAGGAACAATCACCCTGTCCTGGATCTCCCACTCGCCTTGATAGTTAAACAACGAGGAATCATCGTCGCGATTATACGGGTCACCCATGAAGACCTTGCTTGGTCGAAGTTTCGTGCCTGATCCGTCGTAAGTGAGCACGATGACACAACTCTGGCTATCGAAAGGGTAGTAGGTCAAGTCAAATGTGCAATGGGTGGTGACGAATTCCGCATTCTCAATCCTCATGGTTCCGTCCCACTGCAGTTTTACGATTGCAGATTCGCTCAGTCCAAGCCACGAGCTGAAGGCTGTATTGGCGATATAGGCGATCGGGTGCCAGACGCTATGAAAAGCAGGAAGAAGATAGGATTTGGTCAGTATTGTGTGAAATATGCCCTGAGTCTGACTTAGACGTAGACGCGCACGACAAGTTAATTTTTCTGTTTTTCAGTACTGTTCCTTTCTAAAAATCATCTTTGGTGCATACCAAAACAATCTGGCGAAAAAAGAGATCGTTCTTTCACCCCACCAATGTGTAATATGACGAAATGAAAAGAGCTGGAGTGATCGGGATTTGCAAATGCGTCTAGAGTTATTTCCCTTCCTCGAACAGCAGCGGCTTATGGCAAACATGATGATGTCACTGTAGTGCCAGCAACTACATACAACTCTATCTGACAATGTATTATTCAGTTTTCAATTAAGGTTTTAGTCATCCAAACACAAAAGTACAGTTTGACCATGTGAGCCAGATAAAGTACTATGCATTTTGATTGCCTCAGTATGATTTTGTTTGACACAGATGCCGTTTACAGTGGAACTAAAAGATTCATACACACAGTGCACCGGCTAGACAGCTGCGTCGTGCGGATAGAACATGTTTGACGTAAGCTTATGGCCGCCACGTGCGCAATGGGTGTAAGAATTTGGACTTTGCATAACGTAACCCTTTAGGTTGTCTGGGGCAGGCAGAGGCATTATAATCAAGTTGACAGATACTTGAAAGACTGTTTTATTGGAGTTACAGGTTATCGTATGATTTAATATGGATTGTAGGACGATGCAGCTTTTGCTCTAAGCCATAGTTAATAAGGATACCATGTTATTTTTTATATCAAGGCACTTGTTGACAAGTTTAGGCGTTAGCGGGCATGAAGGAGAAGGCAGAAGTTAAACGATAGCAGAAAACACAAGAGGGATCGTTAATCAGACAACGACAAGGACAAACTGTAGAACGGCTCTTCGCTGGGTTCTGAATCGAGGACCGTAATACGAATGGAGCTGTCCGGAGTGCAGTGATTTTGCTACCGGAAACAGGTAACAAGTAACAACAAGCCCCTAAAATAAAAAGTTATGCCCCTATACCTCAATTAAAAACAAACTCTGCAAACTGGACATCATTCGGAGATCCATCGCTCACACCATTCAGTCACACTGCTGCTAAGGAAAGCTAAGGAAAGGGAGAAAGATATTATTTTAAATTCATTATATCAGGAAAACAAATGAGGTACTCAAATGTATGGAATGTCATAGCTATCGTCAAGTGATGGGAGACAACAGCTGCATACTTCTGTTACGATAGGAAAATTCCACGGAAAGACGAGTAAAGGGAATCTAGAAAGATAAAAACTCTAGACAGGCTGGTTGAAAGGTTCAGAGGAAAAAAAAGAGTCCCATAGAATGTGTGGCATGAACACTCTGGAGAGATGGTGAGCCATTGCTGCTTGAACAGCTGGTCACTGTACAAAATTGTGATGACAGTGATGATGATGACATAAAATTAATGATGATGGGGATCATAAACTAGCTTTAGTCACATACTACGTATACAATATTTTACATAATTACTGTGGAAAGATGGAGCAATTTTATATCTCAGCTACTTTTTCAGTGATGATGATGATGATGATGGTGATCAACTATTTGTTGTATTTATTTTCGCATTTACTTAATTCGGCCTCACACTCTCTTTTGATGCCTTCTGCCTTTTCCTGTTTAGTGGGTTAGTTAATAATCAATATTGATGATGATGATGATGATGGTGATGATGATGATGATGATTGGAGATTGTGTGGCAGTAAGAGTACGCGTGCTTGAGTTAGTGATTGTAAATAGTTACGGTTTTTCGTCTTGTAGAAAAGAAATTGGTGTATACTTGCTTAGTCCTGATCAACTGTTTACCTTCATTGTTTATGTTCGCCTTTATTCCGTTCAATGTTGGATATTTGTGTCTGTTCAAGCTTTTTAATTCCCATGAATATTGATCACAGTTTCTATTTTTTACACCACCTTATGCCATTTCATTCTTCGTTCATTGATTTTCTGAATCTGAAGAAGGATGCGAGTCAGAAAATGTATGTATTAAATTTGTTAATTGTTATAGTTTTTTATTTATTTGTATCCAGTGCGAATAGATGTTTTGCAAATAATGATGATGATGATTATGATGATGATGATGTTGATGAAAAGTTACTTGTCACTCGGTATCCTAACGTCAGAGACGTTACCGTAATCCTCTCTGTTCCATGCTAGACTCGGGTCCTTCCAAGTCATACTCACATACATGTGAGTCTGAATTGTTTGCTTGGCTTCCACGATCTCGGCTACCTGTACACAGATACGTATTAAATCTAATAATGACAAACCCTAAACTCCTAAATATTGCTACATATGGCTTGGTTCAGAAACATAAAATCTAAACCCTTAAACATATTGTATATTTGCCCATATACCATAGCTGTGGGAAGGGCTTATCCCAATAAACTCGTTAAAAACTTGTTAAAATTAATACGGAACGCAATAAGAGAAGGATATCAGAACACACCAAAATTTGGAGTGTAAAGTAAACTCTTTTGCATCTTCATAAAATATGGTGTTTTTCAAGCTTTCAGGTCACTAATTTACCATTGTTTTATTAGCCTGTATTAGAAGAATTTACAACCTTGTTAGACAGAACGTATGAATGTGTCTAATGTACGAGGGACGCTACTTCGTGGAACGTATCAATACGTCTAAGCTCTGTTCATAACAGACGATAAGAACGTACTTATGTAAGTAATTTGTAGCGTAAAAATCAGTGTACTATAGTAGGACACCATAATTCGAATTTCAGGGGACCATCCATGTCTACTTTCAAATTGCGAGTGAACTGTGTGAAGAATTACACCACTACAATGGCTATACTGGTTTTCTAACTAGATACCAGACCTAACTACTAGATACATCATATTCATTGTACTGCTACACTGTAGTCCCATTCTTTCTGTATCATGTTAACCATAGCCACCGATGAGCTTCGTAAATGAAATGAAAAGAACCATTTAAAAGACAGCATGCATCACCACCAGCACCACTGCCACCACCACCACCACCACCATCAACATCAACAACAACAACAATAACAACTACTACAACAACAACAACTACTACTTCTACTACAACTACTACTACTACCACCACTACTATTACTACTACTACTACTACTACTACTACTACTACTACCACCACCACTACTACTACCACTACTACTATTACTACTACTATTACCACCACTACTACTACTACCACCACTACTACTACTACAACAACAGTACTTACTCTTTTCACCCAGATCTCAAATTCTACGTCGACTTCACCGTCCATGTTGAGCGGACTGAGTTTGTTAGACAAAGCTCTGTGGGCAGCGAGATCATCATAGAGTCTTGCCCGGGCCTCTCTCTCTGGGCTGATGTTTTCCATGAATGACGGCGCACAAAGGCATATACTTACCATCGCTGACACTAATACTGTTTGCACCAACATCTTTTTATGGAGTTGTGGTAGCAAAAACACTTGTCTCATGATAAATCCTTTAGCCATCTACCTCCTAATTTATCGCAGAATTGTGACTGCTTATAGATCTTATTTCATATATCGTTAAAGTCTTAGGCAGAAACTGGGCTATTTTTGTGCTTGCTACAATCTAATTCATTCATCAAAATGATGTCACAAAGTAAGTCGCAAAGTCATTTGTAAAAAAACAGCTTTAGATTGGTATCTTTTTCTTTTGCCTTGTCAATACAGATTTTTGCCTCATTCAAATAGGAAAATTATTAATTCCAGAGATTTTCACCTCGCTCGTGAATCCCAACACTGTCATCAAATCCAGCCTAAACTTACGCACGAACTGCCACTAATATTGTGCATGTGGCTTGACTTGTGGAATACCATTTTATCATTTGAAACGGAAAATGTGTCTCGCCACATCCTCTGGTGAAATTCTAATACAACGAAACAAAACTGGCTGGAAGGATCGCCATTGACAAAACAAACCAAACAAACCTTGAACTTTAGAAACTGTTATTTTTCAGCAGGCATAGTAATTGCATTATCAGCTGCAATTATTTGAAACGTCTGACAACTTTGTGTGTCAAGCTATACACAAACGTTTAGGGCCCACATTAACCAAACTAATTTTACATGTTACAATAAAAAATATGTTACAGCTTTGTTTATCAAACTACGCGAACACAAAAGATATAACATTAGTAGCGCATGGGGAGTTAAAGATACAATATTTGAAATTGATAGCTGAGAATATCATTCCATCACAAATGTTGTTTTTTTAAATTGCAAGTTATCATGACTGCATTGGGTTGACTAAGTTTATCCTGCTGAGTCCAAATTGCAGAGGAAAGCTTTGGAGGAAGGTTTGCTTTAAATGCCATCAACATTGCAATCAGTTGCCGCTGAATCACAGTCCAAAGAATTATCTGTACCATTAGCCTTAATGGTAAAGTAAATAGCATCCAATCAGCATATATTTCTACCTCTGACTAAAGGATCAATGGTCCTAGTGGTTTTCTCCAACAATAGAGGACTGCAATTTGCACGCAGTTCGACCTCTTTCGCTAACCATTAGACACTGGACTTTTTGAACTAGTACTTGGATTTGGGTAAGGGGCAGGATTAGTGACGAGAATGAGCACATGAGTAGAGTTCCTAGACAAAGATGTTATCTAGGTAATGTCCTTAAAACTTACTTCTAACTTGTTTTTAATCTTCAACCAAACACTTAGTAGGAGCCACTTGAGATATTGTTTATGAAAACTGCCGGATTTTCGGGTTCATCTTGGCTTTAAAGCAATGGCATGTGCTGAAACGCAACTCTCTATTTCAGCGAGACGGATTAGACCTGATGGTTTCTCTGTCATCATCATCATCATCATCATCATCGTCATCATTGATTAATTTAAAGCAGAGAAAAAACACTAACAGGTTCATGCAGAATGTATGAGAAGAGACAGCGAGACTAAATGAAATCAGTGGGCAGATAAATACATCAACTTGTCATCATCATTATCATCATCATCCACGGGCAACAATAAACATAGGATATTCCACATTTAATGCGTATGGTGGTAATAACAGTAAGCATTAGGGCTTTTTTGGGGGTCTTGAATTTATTTCAATACAGTACAATACAATACAATACAATACAATCCAATACAATACAATACCATACCATACCATACCATACCATACCATACCATACCATACCATACCATATCACACCACACCACACCACACCACACCTCACGACACCACACCACACCACACCACACCACACCACACCACACCACACCACACCGCACAGCACAGCACAGCACAGTGCACTGCAGTGCAGGACAGTACACACAGTACAATAACTTTATTATCTTAAGTATTAATAATATGACAAAGATAACTTACAGTTACCGAAGCTCAAAGCCAGATCCAAGGCCATGTGTGCGATATTGTCTAACTTTGCATCAGTGGTAACTACAGTAAACATAACCGATGTTTTGAGATCTTCTATAGTTACCATCAGGGGCCAAAGTTAGAATGCATTGTGCATATTGTCTCTAGACAACAGATGTGAACAATACAAAGTCTTAAATCAGAAAAATCAAAGTATAGAAAAGGACACAAGTGATGAAAAATATCCAGAAAAAAATCATGTCGAGACGTGCGGCGACAGACTTTTTTCTTTTTGATAAGCTGTTTCCTCCTGTGAACTGAATTTTAGCTAACTTAGTTAGTACAATACAACACCCACTACCAGTACACGGCTGCCCAGAATCTACCCCCTTTTTCGGTGACTTGGATGAGGCTTGAGGTTCTGTTAGGTCTTCTACGACGTCCCCATCGCTTCCCTTCGTTAATGGCTGATTCAGGACTTCCTGTTCCTGTTGATGAATGCACATGACCAAAACGGTAGCAGCCAGTGCCAACATACACTCCATAATGACAAAGATCAGGAACAGGGTCATGCGGGGTATGTTAGTTCTGGACATATTTCGGGGAAGTGTGTCTCTGCGGAAATAGTGGAATTCTTGACAAAATGACAAAAATCTTTAAATAAGAACTATCCAAAGTTACTCTGAATTAGAAAATTAGATGTTTATGAACACTGGCAGACTAACAAAGAAACAGACAGTGAGGAAGGCAGACAAAGACTGGATGGATGGATGGATAGATGGATGGATGGATGGATGGATGGATGGATGGATGGATGGATGGATGGATGGATGGATGGATTTATGGATGGATGGATGGATGGATGGATGGATGGCATTCTGTCGACGCATGTTGCATCATCACAGAAAAGAAATGGCATTTTGACAAAGAAGTGCATATATGCCTTTCTAAGGGACACGTCATACCTAATCTGTTTCCCATTTCACTTGATTCTTACTTCTTTACCCTTTGTCTTTACCAATCGTTCACAGAAATTCTGCCGTCCTATCAACACGGAATAATTGGCAAACTTACCCGACAAAGTTGAGAAACAATGCCGTGGACACGTAGATAGACACTAAGTAAGACATCTTTTCACCGGAAGCTGGGGGTATCCAGAACACCAACAAGGTCAACATGGAAGTGGTGGTCATGGGCAGCAACACACACAGGATATAGTATAATGTAGCACGTTTGATCGTCACATTTATCTTTAAAATCCCAAATCCGTTAATAAGTCGCTCTGGAGTGTGAACAGAGCGCTTCTCAATTTGCCACTCTCCGTTGTAACCAAAGAATGCGGCAAACATTTCTGGATCTGAATACGCCAATGCCACGTTTCGTGCTTTTACTTCGACGTCCAGGCCTTGGTAAGCGAGAGTGACCGCACATATCTGGGTATCCAGTGGATAGTAGGTTAAGTCAAAGTTGCAGTAGGTTGTCACGAAATCGGCCGCGGAGGTCATTAGAGTGCCGTTTGAGTGCAGTATGACGTGTGAAGGTTCGTTGAAGCTGTCTCTGTGTTGATCTCCGCTGGAGGATTGGTAGATGGTTGGACGCCATAATCTGTGTATGATGCAAAATGATAAAATTGTTTCCTCCTTCACTGTTGGCATAATTTGTCCGCCCCCCCCCCCCNTTTCATTTTCCCCGAAGTAAAAACAACAACTTAATTTGAAAGCATTTTTTTTTTCATTTTTTAAATAACTGATAGCTAATACTGATACTGAATGCTTATCTTGAAATTTTGAACAAACTAAAGAAGTAGAAAGAATATAGCTGGTATAGTCACGTTTTGACTGAATAATTACAATCACACGTCCAACAATAGCATGCTTTGATGTGCTTTTGATATTAAACTGATCTCGACACATCATAAGTTTGACATAAGTGTTTTTAAGTTCTTTCGTTGTGACAAAAATATAGCATCTAGATCAATAAACTTGCAAAAGTTATAAATTATATTTATCCAGAAAAATATTTTCTCAGTTTCTTCACATTATTTTAGAATTGTTGGACATTTGAAGTGTGTGATTTCTCTTTTGGGCACATCCAGTTCTTATATCCACTATACTTACAGATGACTTGGTATCGTGACGTATGAGATATTGTCGTAATCCTCTTCATGCCATGCCAAATTTCTATCCTCCCAGACCATTTCCAAATAAACGTGAGCTGTTATTGTCTGTTTGGCTTCAACAACCTCGCTCACCTGCACAGATTGGAGAGTGTTTTTTTTTCCAGTATTCAGTGAAAGCACTTTTCATTGAAAAATGAGTTGGTAGTGTATTCAAATGCATTTATTTACTACTGCATTCAAAGCAAAGCTCACTCGAAATGTGGATTCCCTTAGGAGCAATGCTATTCAAAAGTGAGAAAGAATAAATGAAAAGCATCTACTCCTACATTACTGCCTTTCCCCCACTTCCTCCCCTAACCCCCACACTTAAGCGTCCTGAGTCCATATCATCGAGATTTTTATTTCTGGCGAATGATGGATGGGAGGACATTCTATTCCGTTGCATGAACACAAAAACGTATTTTCATCGCATTGCAAACTCATTAATCCAGCTGTAAAAGCGTTCAAAGCCAATTTCGCGCTATCATCTATAGAGTGACAATTCTTAGCATTCTTCTGTGTCATGAAAGACTTACAGTATCGTTCTGACATGAAACACCCCAATACTGTATTGTTTATGAGGCAGTTTTCTCTCAGGTGAAAAATGTCTCTCATCCCCCCCNTCTTCTCCCCCTCACCCCCACCGAGGTACCCAAGGGTCATATTCATCAAGGCAACAGAATGATTATGGAAATAACTAAACAATCCGAGCAAGAAGTAAGCAGATTAGCGTGGGCTTTTCCTTGATAGTGGCTGGACAGTTGAGGTCCACAGAATGAATCTACACGGCTCTAAATGCTCATAGGTTTACTACAGACACAGTGCTTATAGCCTAGCGCCGAGCAGTCAGTGGTGACTTAGTGCATACAGCATCAAGCTCACGGCATCCCGTCTAGTACATCTAAAGGTTTGAAGATGCCAATAGTACCTGTCCTGAAAATATGCAATTTTAAAAAGTTTCTAAAAAATCAGAAAACTGGTCATAAGGGAGGGGAGAACGGGGTTGGATTTGAATTTCAAAGGCTTAGATAGGTGCAAATACATTTGTAGACTCAGAATAGGTGAGATTAAAATATGTGGTTGTTGCTAGGTGGGTAAGATTACCCTGTTTACTCAGTGAAAAGGCCTAAAATACTAGGTAGCCTGCTTCACTACCTAAGTTCTCAAAAACTAATTGATTTAGGGGCATTGTTCTTTGTGTCAAAATTTGGAGGATAAGCCAAACAACATGTTTGGAAAGTATTTTGGCTTGGGACCCCTGGATAAATTAATGAGAGGTGTAAAAACGTATATAGCAAACAGTGAAAAAACAACATTGGCATCTTCATACCTAAAGACTGCTGACCTAATTAAATTTAGTCTCCAGTTTAGAGAAGAAGGAGGGGAAGGGGTGGGTGAGGCAGTACACATGCTAGTACATGAGATGAAAGATAATAAGCGGTGTATGCCCCCCCCTCCCCCCAGTATACGTCATCATATTGCTCATATGTTTATTGTACAAAACATGAGCTTAATAAAGTTATTATTATTATTGTTATTGTTTGTCATCACCCGGGCTCTATAATTTTGTCGATTTCACCATTCATCTTCTAGGGACTCGCTGAGTTATCACTCCAACGTCTCTATTCTGTGCATTCAGAGGCACCCTGCTGCCCCCACAAACATCTTGAGAAACAGTTGTTATATTTGGCGATATTAGATCTAAAAAGAAACATAAAGATATCATACCTTTTAGTAAGACGAAATATAAACACCAGAAAGAGCTACCTAAACGATTTTACATTGCCATTTCGTTTACTCTCCACATTATTGTATATTGCAGTCTGGAAATAAAGTTCAGTTCAATTCAGTTCAGTTTAAAATGACATGGAAAAAAAAATAACTTTTTCTTACCTGGTTTATCAACAGATAAAAGTCCACGTTAACGACATCTTCTTGTGATAGCGGATTGATTTTAGTGTTCAGAATTCTGTTGGCAGCCAGATCATCATACAGCCTCGCTTTCGCCTCTCGTCGCGGACTGATGTCCTCCACAAACGAAGCCGTGGACACTGAAGTAATTACCACAAGCAATAGAGAAAACAGTTTTGCTGACATCATTTTTGTTTTTGTTGTTGGCTTGACAGAAACTTGCCACAATTATAACTCGCGAAATCTAGAAATATTGAAAAATACTCCAGCCGCGCTGGCCGGTGAAAAGGTTTAAGTCATGTTTACACTAACGCAAGTAACTTTCATGACATGAAAGCTTAACCCTTGCGACTCTACGGTCAAAGCAATTCTCAACTTTACAACACTACTCAGGGTGCGATGGTCGGATAATTTTGCATGCCAGCGGCGACGACCGCCGCACACACGCCAGTACGCGCTAGTGACAGTGAGGAACAGTGCACACCTACTAGAGATTTGTGAGAAATGTGCAGTTTTGTACAAAACCCGAAGAAAAACCATATGGGGCGGCTGTCGGATTTTGCAGCCTGGTGTCAAACTTATCGGCCAGCAGACAACGTCCAGAACGATAATTGTCCATAACACTGGATTACGCGGGCAGCGAGCAGCTGCATCAGAGTTACCTCCCGCTCTGAGAGATAACGTGTTTACTTATGTTAAGTGATGAAATGTTTTGACCTAGCGTTAGTGTGGCCCGGCATGTAGTTGTTTGAAATGGGAGGTGATCACCCCATATCGAATTATCATGCTGCACAAAAACTGTCATTACCCGCAGTCGCTGAACGTTTGCTTTTAAGTCAATGTTTTGTGTACTGACGTTGTTAACTCTCGATTTCAACTAATGTGAAGAGCTTGCGCACTTACGATTTGTTACTACCTTTAATGCATCGGCGATGAATGCGTCTTTATTTGCGTTCAGCATGAAGTGTTAATGTAATTTTTACGATGAAAAAATATCCAATGCGCAAACTTTCAAATATTTGATAAAGGATGGCCTTATTTACTTTCAGAGCTGATATGTCAGTTCTTAGTTTATGGATAGAAGTCTCGTTTTGACTGGCTGCAAGACATTATAATCGAACATATTAAAGCTTAGGTTCGAAGTATGGGATACGAGTACTTCAGGTAAACAGACAGTTCCACAACTTTCATTCAAAGCCTAGCTTTTAGAAGAGGGATGTTAACTTAGCATCGATGAAAGTTTTCGAGGTGTGGTCAGATTTCTAGCTATGCAAACAACTAAAGATCTAGTCTATATGGCATGACCTTCAATAAAATATTGAATGGTAATGCTCTGTTCGTATTGCTCACATTGCAGCATTGGTAAAGTCATTAAAAACAGTGGCAACCATTAGGAATCCCTTGAGGTACGTACGAGAATAATTACATCGTCGACCGTCTATCTATCCAGTTAGAGCTTTGTTGCTTCTCTCCATTCTCATAAGTTAATGGCAGATACGGTTTCTGAGTGTGTTAGTTGTAATTACGCATAGCTAGGTTACAACTGTTCCTTAACCCTCTAGGCCCCAGCGTATCAAATATGATACATCATGTTTAGAGACCCCTAAAGTCCACAATAAATGCTTAACTAGATTGTTTCCTTGCTATTGTGCTTCATCTCCCTTGGACTGATTTTGACAAACCACCACAAGGGTTGTGGAATCTTTTTATATATTTGTCTTAGTTAGGTCAATGGGTCTTCGGGCTGTAAGATTCAGAATTTTTGGACTACTAGAAATGATAGCGGGTCCTAGAGGGTTAAAATAAATTATCAAGTATTCCAATGATAAAATCTATCATCAGCCAACATCTTTGTTAGTTATTGCAAAAGCGTAATAGACCGTGACATTTGAAGACTACATATTTCACAATTATGGATCTAGAAGTAGACACAAAAAAAAAGTGTTATATTTGAATTAACCATTCGAATGGCTAAAAATGATAGAACAGTTATAAAATGTGATCATAGATTTAAGAAATTAGGCATCAAAAACCCTATGGATGAACGGAAGTATTTGCCAATGTTTCATTCTAAAATTAGTAAAACCATTTAAAAAGACAACTAAAATACAAAGTCTCTCTCGATGTTATTGCAAATATAACTTTTCCTGACTTGTTTGCGAAACTTTCAGGAACCGGTTGAAAACTGGTAAAGTTTTAGCGATCTTTGTTTTAATAAGCTGCAAATACTATCACGAGAAATTGACATTTAAAAACGAACCTGAAGTCTCGACCATAAGGAAATTAAAACAGAAACCAAACAACAGTCTGCATTATTTTTTAAGGACGCTTTGAACAGCGACTGCACTTACGATGTATCCAGATATGGTTTATCTCTATAAATCTAAGTGAGAAAAAAGAAGGAAGTGCTTTTTATTCTAAGGTTGGGCACGAACTGTTTCGTAAACTCTTAGAAGATGCCCCTGGTCTTAAGGCAAGGTACGTTATCGGGTTTGTTATCCTCGCCTATATAGTTCCTTAATAAACATCTACGCCCCTGGTTATGCAGGAGGTGAAGAATTGGCAGCCACAACCCTGACGTAGGGCAGATGAACGTTACATATACCCAGATTACAGCAGCCATAGTGAATGCCGGAAGGATCAGTGGTAAAGCACCTAATCTAACAGTGCCACATTACGGACACGGTACTCCGTCCTTCCTGGCGTCTGGAATTTTTTCAAGTTTTCAAGATTTTTTTTTAAAGTTTTAACAAGTTTATTATGCAGGCATAGACGTGTTTGACGGTATGAGGGCGGTCAACATTGGCGGTCTTTGCCTATTGTGACCCCTTCCCATGAAACTAGTCCCAGCGTGCACTTTTTTTCCCGCTTTAGAATGCAGAAAGAAGAACGGGGACGGGGAGTGGACCAGCTAATTTCCTATAACAAAATCCCTCACTCACCTGATCTCCAGTTAGACATTTAGGCCAAAGTGATTTTGAATGAATATTAACGGTCGCTAAAGACTTATTCGGTGCCTTTAGGCGGGTACTTTAAGGTTAAGATGACAAAAAGCTTGATGTAGATAAAGAATACAAAAAAACTGATAAAGTTTTCTCAGATATTACAAAATATCCCACGTCAAATGATCAGAAACCTGCAGTCGTGGATTTCTTTCATATTATGTTTTCAGATGGATTATTTGATTGCGTAGTCCTTATAGACATGTCAGCTCCGGTTACGGAATAAGCCATTTACGAGACAAACTTAAAGCCAATGATTCTCCATCAAGATTTTCGTTGACTCAGTCCCTTGACGGTATTCATACTGCGTCTTTCAGTAAGGACGCCGCTAATGTAAAATAAAAACAATATCCCTACTAAAATTTAGGTTTTCTCTCCTTGCCACTATTATTAATCGAAATGAGTGATGTTGAAAAAAGAGAGGAGTTTGGTGGGTTTCGGTGAACTCTTCGCGCATCTATTTATTCTCACCAGTTTAATGTTCGCCAGCAATATTTTGGATTCCTGGGCATTCCTGTTTGTCGGAAAAGTTTTCATCAGGCAAAAATATTTACCCTTTTTGAAACACGTCAGTTATTGTTGAATGCTTACTAATGTTATCCAAACTGAAATATATAAGTAATATCTAAAAGTAACTGAAAAATAAAAGATACAAATCAGAGTAAAATAGTTGTAACAGTTTGTTTGTGTCGAAAAATTTAAACAATTTAATGGTGACCCATTTTTAAGNGTGAGGGAGAGCGGGTCCTGATAATGACATTTTGGGGTCAAATTATCGAAATCGAGGTTTTGCTTTTTTAGCTCATATTACCTCTGCTGAATACAGGTAAACGATGGTTGAATGTTAAAAAACCCAGTTTATGCTCATAAAATGCATTCGAAAATGATAACCACAGATTTTTTTCATCAAAAGTAGAACTTTCAAATGGGTTTTTCTCAAAATGTTACTTTTCGATGGTTATTTGTGAACTAGTTTTTTATTTGTGATGGATTTGTGCCAAATTTTCCATGTATCGTGTTTGATGGATAACAAAAAATCATACAGTAGCTTATTGGTACACATAGCCGTTTTGAAAAAAGGCAACTTTTTATAGCAAAAAAGTGGAGATAATAAAAATTGGCTACATGCTAAAGTCAATTCTTATTCACGGAAAAACTATACCAGATACAGCAAAAAAACTACTGTATGATTTGAGATATTATGCTGAAGAATACATGTACCAATTTATATACAAGTTTGATCAAATTTGTGGAAGCCTATCTACTTTGAAACTGCATGTCATTTTTATATGTAGAATCCAATATAGTGGCGTTGCCATGGCAAACATGGCACAGAGTAATTTTTTGGGGGCTGTTTGATACTAATTTCAACATGCTAATTTCAATTATGAAGGTTAAAAACAGGATAGTCTAAAAGGAACAAAAATCATTCTCAGGACCCGCTCCCCCTCCTTAAAAAAAGTGAAGTAACTGTAACATTTTCTTCAAAAAACTAATATTAAGCAATTCTGCTGACTAGTATCAATATTGATCTTGTGGTCCCTACATAAAAGATCTATGTTTATACTTCACCAAGCCCTGAGGCATTGTTAAGATTCATACACTGCACTGGGAGGCTGTCGATGATGTAGCTGTCTTCTTAAATGCGTCATGAGGGTTTTAATGGCTGTTACTGTTGTTCGCCTTTGTTTAATGTGGACCAAATAAATAGAATAGTACCAATCAATCGTTTTGAGATTATGCTCTGATTACTAACTTGATCGATGATTGTTTAGGTTACTTTGAATTTAGCTATACCCCTTAAACATCTGGTATTGTTAAAGGTATAATGCCTCTCAGTGCATGGCTTTGAATGACAGTGATGGCATTTCACATTTCTTCTGAGCTGCTAGCATACGCCACTAAATATCTACCAGCCCGTGTACAACACTGCAAACGTATACCTCTGCTGTAGCTTAATATTTTATGAAATTAAACTTTCCATAAAGTCTACGTTAGCGTTGTGATTTAGTCGGGGTTAATCTCCGTTGAGCCTGAAATAAAATGAGTTCAACACGACTACTTTTAGGAGGTCTACTAATGATGATTGTGACAGGGATGTGTACTGCATCTTTTGTAGGGGATATTAGTCCCCAAAGAGAGGCTAAAGCGAGGCTGTACGAAGACCTGGCCGCCCACAGAGTTCTGAACAGTAAAATCAACCCTTTGTCTCAGGAAGGTGTTGTTGAAGTGGACTTTGGCTTGTGGATAAATAAGGTAATGGTTTATTTTGTTGCTTATAAAGTATCTTTTATTTATTGGCATCATGCCATCACCTTGCGTTTCCTCCCTCGCTGTTTCTGGATGTATTGTCAAATTGGGTATTTGAACTATGTGGATTTCTATCGTGGAAAAACAAACTTTTCTGGTTGGATGGATTTCTTCTAACAAATCCACTCAACCAGTTCACCACAGATTTTCATTTTTATCTGTTAATTTGTAAGTCATTTACAGGTCTTTGTTGCTGTTGTTGTTGTTGTTGTTGTTGTTGTTGTTGTTGTTGCTGTTGTTGTTGTTGTTGTTGCCGTGATGGTTGTGGCTAGTTACCTGCCTAGACTTTCAGGGAAAATATTCCAAATAGTTGGATGCAGAATTTCCACAATTCCAAACAAATGCCGTCCTGACAGAAAAAGATTTTNGGTGTTGTGATTTAGTTGGGATTAATCTCCGTTAAGCCTCAAATAAAATGGGTTCAACACGACTACTTTTAGGTCTACTAATGATGATTATGACAGGGATGTGCTCTGCATCTTTTGTTGAGGATATTAGTCCCCAAAGAGAGGCTAAAGTGAGGCTGTACGAAGACCTGGCCGCCCACAGAGTTCTGAACAGTAAAATCAACCCTTTGTCTCAAGAAGGTGTTGTTGAAGTGGACTTTGGCTTGTGGATAAATAAGGTAATGGTTTATTTTGTTGTTTACAAAGTATCTTTTATTTATTGGCATCATAACATCATGTGAAGCCTCTGGGGCCACAAGAGGCCGCTTGGGGTAACGACAGCTGCCTTGAGTTTCCTCCCTCGCTATTTCTGGATTATTGTCAGATTGGGTATACGAACTATGTGGATATCTATCGTGGAAAAACAAACCTTTCTGGTTGGATGGATTTCTTCTAACAAATCCATCCAACCAGTCCGGAACAGAATTTCACTTTTATCTATTAATTTATAAATCATTTACAAGGTTGTATTTTTCATGTTGTTGTTGTTGCCGTGATGGTTGTGGCTAGTTATCTGCCTAGACTTTGAGGGAAAATATTCCAAATAGTTGGATGCAGAACTTCCACACAAACACATGCCGTCCTGACAGAAAAAAAGACTTTCGAATAAACTGTCATTGCATAACAAGACTTATATAATTTTTATTAGAGACATAGTGTGTTAAAATTTTGACACAAATATCCATCGGAGGAAAAGAGTCACCATTTTCTTTTATTCCTAAGGAAAAAAGGTCAACGGAAAAAATTGAAGAAAAGCAAACCAGTTCCTCTTTTTCATCTTTTTACATCATATTTCGTTATCTCATAAACATATTCGCAAATATCACATATTTACAGAGTTTTCCGTAAATGACCCAAGACTTTAATAACAAAGTTTACTTATCGTTTTTCTGTCGCAACTTAATAATTGTTCCTTATCTTGTCGAAATAACATTTGCTCAACCAGAGTTGGTTTCTTTTCTAGTTGACGCTTTCTTCTTATAAAATGACAAATTTTTTTTCCGGTAATTATTTTCCCCAGTCACCGATTTTATTATAATACTTTGTTTAGCATTGTTTCCCATCCTGTGAAGCTGTTTGAGTTATATAAAACGGTTCAAGAATGTTTGCCTCGAAACTGAGTGGAATTTTCTTTTCTTTTCATGTATGCAGGTGAGCGAGGTAGTTGAAGCCAAACAGACAATGAAGGCCCACGTGTATCTGAGTATGATATGGAGGGACAAAAATCTGGCTTGGAACGAGGAGGATTATGCCAATATCTCATTTGCCACGATACCAGGTCATCTGTAAGTAAAAACATATGGATTTTGGCTTTTTTTTGTTTGTTCCGTTGCTCTTTTACAGTAACAAACACACACTTATTGTACTATTCTTCCAGAAATTTTTATATCTCATGCAGTTAACATATATAATTATTAATGCAGGTTATATTTGACAGCTCATCCCCAACAACTATTGCAACGACAGAGTTAGAGTGAGACCATGATGTCCTTAAATATTTATGAGAGCTTATAACTGATTGTTCTTGATAATGTGCTTTCGTATTAACCCCTCTAAAGCAGTTGCTACATTCATGATTAAAGATCTTCACATCTGCAAATTCAGCCAGTGAGAATGTTACTTTTAAATCATTTAGACTTAGTACAAATACATGAACCAGTTAGAGATTGTCGCTAGGTTACTAGGACGCCTAGGTTTAAAGAAAAGATTTACATGATATAATAATAAAAATAATAATTATACATAGTCTTCAATTGTACAGAAATACCCATAAAGGTATGACCATGTACCAGTAGCAACAGCAGCAACAACAATAATAACAACACCAATAATAACAACACCAATGAGAAAACCACNTTCACATCTGCAAATTCAGCCAGTGAGAATGTTACTTTCAAATCATTTAGACTTAGTACAAATACATGAACCAGTTAGAGATTGTCGCTATGTTACTAGGACGCCTAGGTTTAAAGAAAAGATTTACATGATATAATAATAAAAATAATAATTATACATATTCTTCAATTGTACAGAAATACTCTTAAAGGTATGACCATGTACCAGTAGCAACAGCAGCAACAACAATAATAACAACACCAATGAGAAAACCACCACCACCATCACCATCACCACCACCACCAACAACAACAACAACAAAACAACAAAACGCTGAGCCTTTTCTTACTATCAAATCCCATTGGCGATTTAATATAGGCATATTTGTATGTTCTTCTGTTCCATAGCATATGGAGGCCAACCATATACCAGTCCACTAGCGCCGAAAATGATTGGAACAGACTCAACGAACCTCTTTATGTCCGTCTGCTCTCGGATGGCACCGTCATGAGCCGCACTGCCGACTTCGTGACGACCCACTGCAATTTTGACTTGACCTACTATCCCTTGGATACCCAGACCTGCGGTGTTCAAATTGCCTATGAAGGAATGGACGTCCCTGTGCAAGCAAGAAGCTTGTCGCTGATGAACCCAGACCCAAATGCCAGCGCGGTATTCTTTGATTACGAAGGCGAATGGCGTGTTGAAAGTAGGGATGTTTTTAGTCATCCACCGCTTGCATTCTTTGGAGCAGTGGAAATAAGTGTGACGATTAGGCGTGCTACCTTGTACTACATCCTGTGTGTATTGCTGCCCATGATCGCTACTTCCATGTTGACCCTGTTGGTGTTCTGGATACCCCCAGGTTCCGGTGAAAAGATTTCTTACTTGGTGTCTATCTACGTGTCTACGGCTTTGTTTCTTAACTTTGTCGGGTGAGTTGGCTTCTGAATCTTTGTTGATGCATAGAAATAATTTGCATATTTTAATATTATATTACTCTATAAATTTGACTTCTTTTATGACACAGAGTGTGCCCAAGTCGTGCAATTTACCCTTTCCTCAATGCCTTGATCAAAGGCCGCAACAGTGTTTATTGGACTGTGCGAAAAGATATGGTAAATTCCATTTGTTTTAAATGTATTTGCCAAAATTGTAAACCATCAACTCAAAAAAAAAATAATTAAAAATAGCTATAGAGTAGAACGACAACCCATACTCCAATTTAAAACCTTACAGAGGAGAACACATTTCTGTTCTATAGTAGATTAACTACTTTCTCATTCTATCTCTGTGTCCTGAATTTATCTGTGTGTCATGTCTCTGTGTCTAAGTGTGCAAGTGTGCATTAAAGTAATGCGCTGTCTTAAAGGTTTAAGGTTCACTTTCAGATACAAGCGAATTGGTTAAACTCCTACGGACTTGACTTTCAGGAGACTGACTCACAAAATCGAATTAATTTGACAATTAAGTTCTTGAGGTTGACTGATTATAGAAATATGGAGCAAGAGACCAGAGCTTTGCAACGAGTAAATGGGTAAATCGAGTAGACTACGTAAAATTCTTCTATACTTACTAGGCATTCTGTTTCCACAGTGACACACTTCCTCGAAATATGTCCAGAACTAACACACCCCGGATGACCTTGTTCTTGGTCTTCGTCATAATGGAATGTGTGCTAGCCCTTGCTGTCACCGTCTTGGTCATGCGCACACACCAACAGGAACAGGAAGCTGCGAATGAGCCATCAACGAAGACAAGAGGCGGTGGTCTCGGGGACAAACCATCGAGGCAGAGTGTGGGCACTGGGCAGTCTGGCATTGGAGGCTGCTGTGGAGTCCCCACTTGTGGGTTCACCAAAGTTCATTCCATGGAGGGAGAAGGTTTAAGCAAAAGGAAGATGTCTGCAGCCGCACGTCTCGATAGGTTATTTTTCTGTGTGTTTTTTCTAGCCTGTGTCACTTTCTATACCTTGGTATTTCTCATTTAGATCTAAAAATTGTTTTTGTTTATTTACTGTACCTAATCCGTTCGATTGTACATATGGAGACGTCACCGATGAACGAAGCCTAGTTCATCATTGAGAATGATGGCTATAATGCCTGTTGTTGCCAGTGAACCCCTCTTATTTTTTCCATCAACATTTTCTACAAGGGTGATAAAATGACAAAAATATAATATTTAATAGGGCCTGTAAAGGAATGAAGTTCGGAACGAAAGGATTTTATTCAATGCTGCAGCTTAATGAAACGTCTTAAGGAAGTGAAGATTTTGACTACTGATGAATTTTTTTTCCCACCCATGCCAAATCCCGTTGTGGTAAATTCAATTTTTTCAGGATGTCAGATTAATTGTGGAAGGAAAGGCACCATACATCTTCCTACGCATACAGGGGAA
This sequence comes from Ellobium chinense, assembly GCA_033807755.1. Taxonomy (NCBI): domain Eukaryota; kingdom Metazoa; phylum Mollusca; class Gastropoda; order Ellobiida; family Ellobiidae; genus Ellobium; species Ellobium chinense. Next base: position 1,809,951 of record JAWQUT010000117.1, on the reverse strand, counting down.
GTGTTACAGAATTAATGTCTGTTGTACGATATCAGGGACCCGAAGCATTTATATAGCGTGTTCATAATCAGTGCAATGTGACGCACCATGACATGATCCACAAACTGATAATTTAAAATCAGTGCTCCATTGCTAGAAATTCCTAATGGCGATATAAAAACAGCGCCGATTTTTAGCAGAAGAAGCGTTGTATATTCTCGTGTGGTTATCTTAACAAGCCACCAAGGCACCTTCTGATGCTGGATGGTGTCTGTTGAAAGCACACTGGAAACATAAAGTGGGCAGATTAAAACTACGCACCATAAAACTCTGCACCTTCTTTTTAGTTTGTATATTTACGACTGTAATGCTTTTTCCTGACACGACCATAGAACAAAGGAAAAGGCGCCATTGTTGTATGTAGAAGCTGCATTCTCTCAAACGCTAAATATTACGCTGTCCTAGCTATCCTCGCTGCTGCATCCTGATAGATAGTGACTTATTCAGGAACATTCTCAGAGATCTTTAATCCAAAATATGTCCGTTTATTCACAGACAAGGACGTTCAATAGTTAGAGATTTTGTGCATACAGGTCATGAAGGGAAAGTTCTCATTATGTTAAATACCGGTAGAATATTTGTTAATATGAATTCATTAAGTGACCCATTGTCAGTTCATGCTGTAGTATAGTGTATTTTTTTTTTTACGGAATGTACACACATGTGTAGCCGCCACAGTTCATACTGAATTTAGGTATTATATTACTGTGCATTCTGTGTTGTAGTTTTTGGGGTTTTTTTCATATTTTTCGCTGTTTTTTATTTAGACTAAATCTATTTGACAGCATCTGTGTTAGTTTGCGAAACACGAAAATGATAAAGCTGTCATGGAAAGTTTGGGAACAAAAAAGTCATCACTCTGCGATAATATATGATGAAAATAATGAGGTTGGGGGGAAGAGGAGATGGGGAGGGGGTTGGATGGAGGTTGTGTGGCAGTTAGAATACGCGTGTTTGAGTTAGTGATAGTAAAATGTTCTGATTTTTCGTCTTGTTGAAAAGAAATTAGGGTATACTTGCTGAGTCCTGATAAACTCTTCACCTTTATTATTATTGTTCGCCTTTTTTCCTTCCTTGGATATTTGTGTCTGTTCAAGCTTTTCAGTGCTTATGACCTTTGATCACATTTTTTTCCTTCCTATGATTTTTCATCTTAGTTCATTGATTTTCTACACCTGAAGATGGACGCCAGTCCGAAAATTTGTGTATTAAATTTGTCAAATTGTTATAATATTCTTGCTTTACTTATTTACATCCAGTGCGGATAATTGTTTTGCAGATAATGAAAAAAATGCTTATGATGACGATGATATGATGATGATGATGATGATAATGGTGATGATGATGTGTTCATTTTGTGTTCATTCTGTATTCTTTTTCTGTTCTTTGAAGAAGGACTGCTGAAGTCTGAACATTTGGAACTTATAATGAACTGTTTTAATGACCAGTTTGAGAACTTCCCCTCTTTTGAAAATGAGGATGATGATGATGATGACGATGATGATGATGATGATGATGATGATGATGATGAGTATATTTCTACTGGAGAAGACTTTTGCCGAAATGTTTAGACCGTATTAACCTTTAGCCCTTATTACATTTTCATTAAAGTATTCGGTTTAATAATTGTGTTTCATAATTTTCGCTTATTTTACAATCTTGATGATGATCATGATGAATACAATGCGACACATCGAAACAAAATCTAGGTAGAACCACACTTATTTTCAATAGTGATGATGATGATGATGATGATGATGATGACGTAAGCATCATTTTTCCTCCCTGCAATTTTATGTTTCATGATATTGGTGGTGATACCCACCGTTTGCTAAGGATGTCAATATACTATGTCTTTTAATTTGTAAAAAACTTTCCCTCAAACTAGTGTGCTATGAATCTGTTTCCGTTTCTTTAGTATTCAAAGAAGGATGTTAATGTCTCGTCACAAAAAGGCTCATCTTAATTTTTCTTTTTTTAACCACACAAGTCACCCTTTGCATCTTTGCAATTCACACGCTCTTATAAAATTCCCCCTTTCGATATAAGCAAATATTTTGATGAAACGAAAAGTCAAAAGCTCTGACGATAATAATTGAATTTACCAACACTTTCGTTGAAACAAAAGCCATCTTCAAACAGAAAAGTTCAATTTCTCTGAGACAGTTGTCCGTGGGGAAGCTTCAGTGTTGGTAGTTATGGTAATATTAATGGCTTTTGTTTTGGGATTGACCATTAGATTACTTACCNGAGCCAGAGTTTGTAATTTTAGAGCTGATGTAGTCAATTTTCAGTTTTCTTATTAGTTCTTTGACACGTTGGTTATAGATTTTATATGTCTCTCGGTGGACAGTCAGACCAGTCTTCCTCCACATTCGTTCAGCACGGCGATGTTGCTGCTTTGCTTGCTTTACATCTAAGGTGAGCCAAGGCGCACTCGTTCGATTGCTCACTGTGCGGGCTTTTATTGGAGCATGCTTGTCAAGCAGATTGGTGAGGGTGGTGTTGTAAGAGTCAGCCATGCTGTTACTGCTGACTACTGATGGCAATGATGTTCTGAGGTCGCTGGAAAATAGCTCACTTTCGATTTCCTTCAGGTTTCTTGATGTTATTGTTCGTTTGGATGCTCTTGGTTTTGTTACGTTGATGTCAAATGATATAAAGTAGTGGTCAGATAACGATTTGTCTACGACTTGGAGATTACGAATACATGGATGGAGGTTTTGTGGCAGTTAGAATATGCGTGTTTGAGTTAGTGATAGTAAAATGTTCTGGTTTTTCGTCTTGTTGAAAAGAAATTAGGGTATACTTGCTGAGTCCTGATAAACTCTTCACCTTTATCATTATTGTTCGCCTTTTTCCCTTTCCTTGGATATTTGTGTCCGTTCAAGCTTTTCAATGCTTATGACTATTGATTACATTTTTTTCCTTCTTATGATTTTCCATCTTTAGTTCATTGATTTTCTACACCTGAAGATGGACGCCAGTCCGAAAATTTGTGTATTAAATTTGTTAAATTGTTATAAGTTTCTTGCTTTACTTATTTACATCCAGTGCGGATAATTGTTTTGCAAATAATGCAAATAATGATAATGATGACGATGATATGATGATGATGATGATGGTGATGATGTGTTCATTTTGTGTTCATTCTTATTCTTATTCTATTCTTTGAAGAAGGACTGCTGAAGTCTGAACATTTGGAACTTATATATAATGAACTGTTTTAACGACCAGGTTGAGAACTTCCCCTCTTTTGAAAATGAGGATGATGATGATGATGAGTATATTTCTACTGGAGAAAACTTTTGCCGAAATGTTTAAACCGTATTAACCTTTAGCGCTTATTACATTTTCATTAAAGTATTCGGCTTGAAATAGTGTTTCATAATTTTCGCTTATTTTACAATCTTGATGATGATCATGATGGACACAGTGCGACACATCGAAACAAAATCTAGGTAGCACACTTATTTTCAATAATGATGATGGTGATGACGTAAGCATCATTTGTCCCCCTACATTTTTATGTTTCATCATATTGGTGGTGATACCCACAGTTTGCTAAGGATGTCAATATACTATGTCTTTTACTTTGTAAGAAACTTTCCTTCAAACTAGTGTGCTATGAATCTATTTCCGTTCCTTTAGTTTTCAAAGAAGGATTTTAATGTCTCGTCACAAAAAGGCTCATCTCATTTTTTCTTTTTTTACCACACAAGTCACCCTTTGCATCTTTGCAATTCACACGCTCTTCTTATAAAATTCCCCCTTTCCATCTAAGCAAATATTTTGATGAAACAAAACGTCAAAACCTCTGACGATAATAATTGAATTAACCAACACTTTCGTCGAAGCAAAAGCCATCTCCAAACAGAAAAGGTCAATTTCTCTGAGACAGTTGTCCGTGGGGAAGCTTCAGTGTTGGTAGTTATGGTAATATTAATGGCTTTTGTTTTGGGATTGACCATTAGATTACTTACCGAGTTCTGCTTTTTTAATTTTTAATGTGATGCTTCCACCATTTTTCTTTCGTGACAATGCAAATTGTTAAACATTTAGCAGTGTTGACAAGTACACTTTTCCTTATCAGTGACTTATTTTAATAGTGCAGGAAATAAGCATTGCAGTCAAGTGTATACTAGGCTTCTATAGTGTATATTACAAAGTACACAATATACTTAGTATAGTGCATAAGAATCATAGAATGCAGAAAGGTCAGGAATGTGTAAATTCAACTCATAAGCTCTACAAGTAGATCCTATCTTAATCCCTAAAATGCATGCCAGGGTAGATCTTCTTTTGCTGCTCGAGTTCTCATATCTGACATTAAAATGCAAGACCGTTTCAGAGATCCTGAGAAGTTCTTCTAGTGCCATGGCATTGCATCTGGAATGAAGCGCTAACGACACTTATGTCCTTACCGAATACGTTCAACCATAAATATGTAAACTAATTTATGTTTTCTGGACGTATAAGGAAAAGGAAACGACTGGGGAAGGGAGGAGGAAGAAATGGAAAAAACGAAATCTGATTAAGTATTGCCTTTACTACTTTGCATAGCATGCTTATACATTAACTAGCTACGCTGCTTGGAGGTTTGTATTCCAGTTTGATGAATTATATAGGTCATTCCAGCAGCGTCAAGGCTTTGTACAATCACTTTCCCCACTAGGTTCTGTTGCTGCACGAATTGTTTCAAGCTACGCATAACAATATTTGTCAGCGTGTTTTATTGTTTGTTTAAAGCAGGATATTCGTGACAAAATTCATAGCCCTCAGACTGGTCAAGACTGCAGCATCAGTAATTCTTGCCGGGAAAAATATCGTCACTATGATAACCTTCTTTATCAACAACTTTGTTAACATTACTATCGATAAGAGTACATCAGTGCAGAGTCGACCATGTGCAATAACCTAATAACTGTCATTGTAATTGTTCACAAAATCAGTCTATACCACTGATGCTATCACACCACCACAACACTATTACCACTCAGCTTGAACAGTTACCACCTTCAAAAAGTCGTTGAACAATAGAAGGTAATGTAAAACTGAGACAACACTAATTTTCTTGTCCCAAGGAATTTAATCATGGAACGTCATGTCACAGAGAATAAACTAAATATATTACAGAGAATCCAGATTAATGCAGCCTGTTTCATCTCTACGAAGCAAGCGTAAGCGAGAGCCCAGTGAGCCTCTCTTAAAATTACTTCACCGGTTACCAGCCAGAGCCAGAATTGAGTGTAAGATTGCCACTGTCTATTATAAGACCATAAATGATAGTTCGCCTGCATACATATCGGACCTGGTAGCCGAGCGCAAGCCCACTAGATCATTACGATCTGAAAATGCTTGTTGTCTCCATGTACCAAACGCAGACATAAAAAAAATTCGAGAAAGACCGTTTACCTCCTCAGGACCATTTCTTTAAAATAAACTACTTTAAAAAATTCGTAAAGAAAATAATCGAAGTACCTTTCAGAAATTTCTCAAAGCACACTTGTTCAAACAATATTTTGATTGACCGTAATAGTCTGCGAAACCAAATCTTTTTTTTTTTTTTTAACATCTGTATTGCAGTATATTGTGTAATGAGTGTGATATGCTTGGGTGTGTCAGCTGAATATTATATAATCTTATTTACTTCTCTATGTAAAGCGCTCAGAGGTTGTATGTACAGGGATGAGCGCTATATAAATGCTATGTATTATTATTATTATTATCATTATTATCTTCGAATTTATTATTCCTCTACAGTTACTTACAGAAGCTTGTGTGCGTTAGCAGTGGTCATTGCACACCGAAGACATAGATCATAGCGATATCTTCAAGTATCCTTCTCAACTGAAGTTAGCATTGTTTCGAATAGTGATAACATAGTCCATCATTTTACATCTAAACAGCCATGTTTTGTTGCTTTACAATCGTCTTACTGCTAAATTCCTTGAACAGAAATATTTGAAAATAAACAGAGCACAGGGGTACAGAAATACCAATAGAAAAATGGCATGAAATTTTTTAAAAAAGCTCATCAATGCATCAAATTATTGTGCCACTGTATCTTCCTTGTAGATGTAGTGCCTTACACTACAAACACTAGGCCAAAGAAAACTACACATGTGACCAAGAAAACCCAAAAGAAAATTGTGTCGAAGTCGGTGGCTGACAGCACATATCGCTTTCTCATTATCTTCTCTCTCTGTTGTTGTTGGTTTTCAGCACCGGCAGCTCTTCCTCCTCTACAAATGTAAGCAAGCTTCGAAAGAAGTTTTGACCCGCGCCCACCAGCCGCATCTTGGTCTTTGTGTATCGACGACTCTCTGGTGTCAGTGGGTTGGATCAAGTCGTCTCCTTTGAAGCCATGGTCGCCATCGTCCTGCGACTTTCGGCCGTCAGTTTCCTTTTCCTGTTGATGTCTGCGCATGACGAAGGTGGTAGCAACGAGGGCCACGATACACTCTGCGATCACAAAGACTAAGAACAAGGTCATTCGCGGAGTGTTCGATTTGGACATGTTTCTTGGGAGCGTGTCTCTGTGGGGAATAGAAATAGCAAAATATGACCATTATATTACAAAACATTGAAAGATAGTGTTACCAACATAATATAACAGCTGAACAGAAAGTATCTGGACGGGCCCACAACGGTAGTAGTGGTGGTGGTAAGACTCCTGCTTTGATTACTGTCTGAATTTATACTGCTTGTCTCAGCTTATAGCCAACTAGCCTCTAGATCAAAACGTTAAAATAGTTTCTGAAGAAATAACAAGATCATCAAAGAAACGGTTAAAGTAATCGATAAGAATGCCTCATAAAACTCCACCCATTGCCGACTGAAAAATGTTGGGGTGGACAAATTTATCAAGGCACTATGAGCTCAACTCCTCCCCCCCACTCCCTTTTTTGGCTTAAAAAATGCTTTTGTTCAAAAGAAAAAAATTGCCAACTTTTCGAAGTGGGGCTACATATAATCTATTTAAATGGCGATTGTTACTTCTAAAATTTTAATCAATGATGTTAGAAGAAAAGTATCTTCATATGTTTTCATTTCCTTAATCGAGTAGTCGTCAGGCAGTACGTAAGACCCTTTTTAGCTCTTCATCCTCCTTAGTCCGTTACAGAACTAATAACAATAATAACAACAATAACAATAACAATAACTTTATTAGCCCAGATTATACATAGTATACATATGAGCAAACGATACAGATAAAGCACAGCAATTGGAGTGTGACGAGCATAACATACAGAGGCGCAAAACACACACACACAATTGAAATAATATGGAGGGCTCGCACACACTATCAGGTTATTATTTTTCACGAGACACTATTAGCCTAATAAATAATATACATGGGTTTCAAGTACGGAAAGTTGTCAAGGAGCGCAGACCAAAAAATAAAAACAGTTGTGTTAACATCAGCATTTGTCAACTCACCCGACAAAATTGAGAAACAATGCTGTGGACACGTAGATAGACACCAAGTAGGACATCTTTTCACCGGAAGCTGGCGGTATCCAGAATACCAACAACGTCAGCATTGACGTAGCCATCATAGGCATCAACACACAGAGATAGTAATACATGGTAGCACGTCTCACCTGGAAGGCAATTTCTATGACACCAAAATCTGTATATCGATAGAGGTGAACAACCCTGCTTATGATCGTCCATTCCCAATTGGTATTAATTAACGAGGAGAAATTTTTTGGACGTGAATCGTCTACATCAATTTTTGTAGGTCGAATGACAGCGTCGTGGCCTTCGTAAAAGATCACGAGGGTGCAGTTCTGGGTGTCAAATGGGTAGTAAGTCAAATCAAAGTTGCAGTGGGTTGTAAGGATAGCGAAACTGCTGGTGAAGATGTTTCCAGTCGAATTCAGTTCTATACCGAAAGCAGGTTTGCCAAGATCTTGCCAGCTGCCGTCTGCAGAATTCGAGACGTAGATGACAGGATGCCAAATACTAAGTAAAAGAGAAATAGAGAAAATATATATTAGAGAGCTTGTTCATTATCAATGGGATCTCCCACCATCGTAAGAACTGCTTTAACTCTGCATGTTGAACGATAGTAAGAGTGCACTCGGCAACGATGCTCTTATGTTACTACATCGCATCGTTGATGCGCAAGCTCGCATTTATGTAAACGGCAAGAGTAAAATGGTTATTGTTGATAAAGCTATCTACTTCATAGAGCTAGTCTAGTCTGTTTTTAGTCAGAACAAGCGATACTATCAACATTTTTACCTGTCGAGAGTTCTCGGGTTTTTCATCCTATTTTAGGGTCATATTGAATTCTCTCTCTCTTCTCTCTCTCTCTCTCTCTCTCTCTCTCTCTCTCTCTCTCTTTCGCTTTCTCACACACACACACACACACACACACACACACACACACACACACACACACACACG
>JAWQUT010000117.1:1754954-1786136 GCA_033807755.1 Ellobium chinense | reverse complement strand
GGGGGAGGGGGGATCCTTATGTTTTTAGACAGTTTGAACGGAATCCACCCAACCATCAAATTCAAATGTGAAGCTAGCAAACCGTTTATATCCGTCTTAGACCTCAAAATGCATCTCCTGGTCGGGCGACTAGAGACAGACCTCTTTGTCAAACCAATATATTCACAGAGATATCTGTCTCGTCGTCTAACCACCTCACCTCCACACATTTTTCGGTCAGTAGTCTATAGTGGGGCCCTCAAGCATCTGTTTCAAGGAAATCTGGTTCCAGTAGAGGCTTGAAAAAAGTTGTCCTTAATCTGGTCCACAGTGGAGACAGGGAACATTTTGTCCTCCCGATCACTGAAAAAGTACGGGCTCGGACAGAAAGTCTCCGCTGGAATACAAACAAAACAAACCGATGAAAACGAGGTTATCTTTGTTACCACCCAACACAAAAGCCTCCCAAAAGTTCAGCAGTTCCATAAAGACAGTCAGATCATACTAGAAAAATCGACTAAAATAAAATCTCTCTTTTTAAAGCCGCCTTTAGTGGCCTTACGGCAGCCCCCTAACCTTGAAAATCTTGTCATTAAAATCCGCCCTCCCGCTGCTGTGCTACCCCGCNCCCCCCCCTCAACCAGGAACAACTTCACTCCACCAGAACCACCCCTGTGAAAGTACAAGATGTAAAACATGCCCCTTCATGACTAAAGCCAGTTTCGTTCACAACACCTCATCTAACTTCAAACAACCTCTCCGCGACAACATCACCTGCAGCACCCAGAACCTTATTTTCCTCATCTCCTGCAGACAATGCTCCAAACAATACATTGGCCAAACAACCTCTTCCCTACGAACCTGATACAATAACCACAGATACTCAGTCATTATAAACAACAAGTCAGTGCCGGTCGGGGAACACTTCAACTCCCCTGGCCACAGCGGTGTGAGGGATATGATGCTCCAAGGTATAGAAGTTGTCAATTTCCCCCGTGGGACCGCCATTAACGAGCTATGGATGTTGAACCTGGGATCCCACAGCTGCTCTGGAGGTCTTAATATCGACGAACCTCACTTCAGTAACCTTTCTTTTGAAATCTGATGCCCCCCAATTACCCTTTCCCTCCTGTATAGCTTTGGGGAAGCCTGTCTGGACTCTCCCATCGTTTTTCATTTGAATCCGAATTTCCGTATTTACCTACCTTGCATAGCATGTACTTATTTGACTTGATAATGATAATATTATGCTAGTGATAGCCCCTAGTTAGGCCTCCTCTAGTCTTATTTCTTTATTGTCGAGATATATCAAGCTTGTACCTTTTAATGTATGACTTCCTTACTTGACCCGTTGCTTTCTCCTTTTTTTCTTCTTAAAGCTGTTGCTTTTATTGCAAAAGTTATAATTCTTGTTTCATTCTGTTGATAAAGGCCTTGGGGCCGAACCGTTTAGAAGTAAATTTCGTTCATATTTCTAAATTAGATTTTTAATAAATTCCTTGAATTAAGGTTGAACTGTTAATTTTCGCAGCTTTATATGATGATGATGATGATGAAGATGATGATGATGGCGATGAATACAATGCGATACATCAAAACAAAATCTAGGTGGAATCACACTTAGTTTTAAAGATGATAATGATGATGACGTAATCATACTTTTTTCCTGTATTTTTATGTTTCTCGGTGTTGATGGTGATGTCCACAGTTTGCCAAGGATCTCACTTTATTTTGCCTTTTATTTTGTAAGAAACTTTCCTTCTAAATAGTGTGATTTGAATATGTTTCCGTTGCTTTAGTATACAGAGAAGGATTTTAACGTCTCGTCACAAAAAGGCTCATCTTCTTTTTACCTTTTTTTTCCCCACAAAAGTCACCCTCTCCATCTTTGCAATTCACACGCTCTGACAAAATTCCCCTTCCCACCTAAGCAAATATTTTGATAAAACGAAAAGTCAAAAGCTCTGAATATAATGATTGAATTTACCAACAATTTCGTCGAAGCAAAAGCCATCTCCAAACAGAAAAGTTCAATTAATTTTCCAAAATGCATGCCAGAATAGATCATCTTTTGCTGTTCGAGTTCTCATGTCTGACATTAAAATGCAAATACGTTTTAGAGATTGTGAGAAGTTTTCCTAGTGCCATGGAATTTCGCTGGAATAAGGAACTAACGATACTTTTAGTCATAACGATGTAAACTATTTTTCATTTTCATAAAGTCTGAGGGAAAGGTAAGAGACTCGGGAAGGAAGGTGGAAGAAATGGAATAAAATGGAATCTGATTACGTATTGCCTTTACTGCTTTGCGCAGCATGTTCATATATTAACTAGCTACGCTGATTGGAGAATGGAATGATTAGCGCAGCCTTACACAAGAAGGGTATGCCCCAGTGCTTTGTACACACGCTCTCCCTACTAGTTTCTGTTGCTGAACGTATTGTTTCAAGCTACGCATAACAACATTTGCCAACGTGTTTTATTTCTTTTTTATTTAAAGTAGGATATTTGTGACAAAATTCATAGCTCCTAAACTGGTCAAGAATGCAGCATCAATATGGATGTCCTTGCCAGGAAAAACATCATCGCTATCATCACCTACTTTTTCAACAACTTTGTTAACATCACTATCGATAAGAGTATATCACTGCAAAGTCGACCATAAAATGCACTAACCTATTACTGTCATTGTAATTGTTCACAAAATCAATCGCTATTACTGACACTATCACAATATCACCACAACATCACCACCACTCAGCTTGACCAGCTACCACTTTAAAAAGTCGTTTAACAACAGAAGGTAATGTAAAATTGAGACAACACTAACTTTCTTGTCCCAAGGGATTTAATCACTGAACGTAATGATCGTCAATACATTATTTCTTTACAGTTACTCGTTACTCACAGAAGCTTGTCCGCGTCAGCAATGATCATTGCACCCCTAAGACATACATCATGACGATAGCTTTAATTATCCTTCTCATACAAAGTCAGCATTGTTTCGAATAGTGATAACATAGTCCATCCACCATTTTACATCTGAACAGCCATGTTTTGTTGCCTTACAATCATCTTACTGCTAAATTTTTAGAACACAAATACTTGAAAATTAACAGAACGAAGAGGTGGTATAGATAGACGGATTTTTAAAAAAAATTGCATTACAAAACAAAACCAAAAAAATCCTCATCAATGCATCACATTGTTGTGCCACTGTGTCTTGCCTGTAGTGCCTTACACTACAAACACTAGGCCATAGAAAACTACGCATGTGACCAAGAAAAACCAAAAGAATATCGTGTCGAAGTCGGTGGCTGACAGCACATATCGCGTTCTCATCAACTTCTCTCTCTGCTGACTCTCAGCACCGGCAGCTCTTCCTCCTCTACAAATGTTAGCAAGCTTCGAAAGATGTTTTGACCCGCGCCCACCAGCCGCATCTTGGTCTTTGTGTATCGACGACTCTCTGGTGTCAATGGGTTGGATCAAGTCTCCTTTGAAGCCATGGTCACCATCGTCCTGCGACTTTCGGCCGTCAGTTTCCTTTTCCTGTTGATGTCTGCGCATGACGAAGGTGGTAGCAACGAGGGCCACGATACACTCTGCGATCACAAAGACTAAGAACAAGGTCATTCGCGGGGTGTTCGATTTGGACATGTTTCGTGGGAGTGTGTCTCTGTGGGGATTAGAAATAGCGAAATATGACCATTATATTACAAAACATTGAAAGATAGTGTTTCCAACATAATATAGTAACTGAATTTCAACAGAAAGTATCTGGACAACCTGACAGGTCCAGAACAACAGTAGTGGTGGGGGTAAGACTCATGCTTTTATTACTGTTTGAATTTATAGCCCACTAACCTTTACATCAAAACGTTCGCATAGTTTTTGAAGAAAAAAAAAAGCTCATCCAAGGAAACTGAAAAAGTACTCGGTAAGAATGTCTCGTAAACCTCTGCACATGGACAACCCGAAAATGTTGGGGTGGACAAATTTATCAAGGCACTATGAGATTACCCCCTCTCCCCTCCCCTTGTTTTTGTTTTCTTTTTTTAAAAATGCCTTTGTTTAACAAAGTTGCCAACGTTTCGAAGTGGGACTACAAATAGTAATAATCTATTTAAATGGCGGGTGTTACTTCTAAAAATTTGAATGAATGATGTTACCAGAAAGGTATCTCCATATGTTTTCATTGAATGCATTTCCTGTATCGTCGTCAGATAATATATAAAACCCTTTTTGATTCCTCAATCTTCTCACTCCATTACAGAACTAATATGGTTTGAGAGCAAGACTGCACCGTCCTACAGACCATATTAAATCATACGATACCCTATTATTTCAATAAAACAATCTTTCATGCATCTGTCATAATGATATAACGCCTTTGCTGACCCCAGACAACCAGACAGTCCAAAGTCAGAATCGTTACACCCACTGCGCGCGTGGCGGCCATAAGCTTACGTCAAATACGTTCTAGCCACCAAGACCAAGCTGTCTAGCTAGTGCTCTGCGGACGGGTGAAAGCATGCAGATATGAATATTTTAATTCCTCCGTGAACAGTGGATATACCAAAGAAAACCATGCTGAGGCAATAAAAATGCAGAATAGTTTTTTCTGGCTTACACTATTAAATTTTACGTTTGAATTTGGATGACCAGAACCTTAATTAAAAGCTGAATAATACTTTGTCAGGTAGTGGTGTCTGTAGCTGCTGGAGCTTAAGTGACGTCATCGTTTTTGCCACAGGCCTCTGCTGATCGCGGAAGGGGAATAATTCTGGACGCAAGGGCCAAACCTGGTAACTCCAGCTCTTCTTATTGCGTCATATTATATACGCGCACGGTAACAGCACGATGCTCTTTCTTCGCAAAATTGACTCGGTAGGCACCATAGATAATTTTTAGAGAGAAAATGTATTGAAAGACGGAAAATTATCTTTGATGTTCGTGTCCTACTTTAAGTACGGGCAGTAATCAAGAAATGCAGACTGAAAATAAAAACAGTTGTGTTAACATCAGCATTTATCAACTCACCCGACAAAGTTGAGAAACAATGCTGTGGACACGTAGATAGACACCAAGTAGGACATCTTTTCACCGGAAGCTGGCGGTATCCAGAATACCAACAACGTCAGCATTGACGTAGCTATCATAGGCATCAACACACAGAGGTAGTAATACATGGTAGCACGTCTCACCTGGAAGGCAAGTTCAATGATACCAAAATCTGTATATCGATAGAGGCGAACAACTCTGCTCTCAATCGTCCATTCCCAATTGGTGTTAAATAACGAGGAAATATTTTTTAGACGTTGATCGTCTACATCAATTTTTGTAGGTCGAATGACAGCGTCTTGGCCTTCGTACACGATCACGAGGGTGCAGTTCTGGATGTCAAAGGGGTAGTAAGTCAAGTCGAAGTTGCAGTGGGTTGTGATGAAAGCAAAACTGCTGGTGAAGATGTTTCCAGTCGATTTCAGTTTTATACCGAAAGGTTTGCCGAGATCGCGCCAGCTGCTGTCTGCAGAATTCGAGACGTAGATGAGAGGATGCCAAATACTGAGTAAAAGAGAAATAGAGAAAAAAAATTGAGATTGTGTTCATTACCAATGGGATCTCTTACCATCGTAAGAATTGCATTGCTTTAACTCTGCATGTTGAACGATAGTATGGGAGCACTTGGCACCAATATTCTTATGTTCTTATTACAGTGGTGAGATATTCCATCGTTGATGCGCAAGCGCTCAATTATGTAAACGGCAAGAGTAGAATGGTTATTATTGATGAAGCTATATACTTCATCGAGCTAGTCTGTTTTCAGTCAGAACAGACGATACTATCAACATTTTCACCTGTCGAGAATACTAAACTAACTAAACTTAACATGATTTTAAGCCTTTTTCCACCCAGTTTGAAAGAACTTATCCATAACTGACTATTTTGGTGAACTTGCCCAGCCTGGGTCCTGATATAATACCTACGATATTTGCCAGAGTTCTAGGACAAGGAAGACGCAGTGCAATGTTGTGTGCAAAAACACAACCATCTCTCTTTACATGTACTTAAACAACATATACTTACACATTGGGTGGTAAATTAACGCACGAGACATTGCCGTAATACTCTTTGTCCCATGCTAAATTCTCATCCTTCCAAAACATGGATAAGTGAACGGACAGTTGAACTCTCTGCTCGGCTTCTACCACCTGGGTTACCTGTTGATGAAAAATAATCACAATGAAGGTAAATAATATTTTCGTGCAAAAAACATTAGTGCGCATCATTATTATTGCTTTCTGTTCCGGATTCATCCTACTGTCCATGTAGGTATGTATTATGTCTTATAATTATATTATGTCATATCATAATTATGGTTTAATACACTGCTGATGTGTTAGGATGTCAAAATGTAATTTCCATTACTTCCTAGATTAGTAACTAATATTTTAATGTTTAAATAGCTATAATTAGAAATCGTTATCAGTGTCAGCTTGACGCCTTGGCATTTTTGAAACGTCTCATGGTGTAAAATCAGAGAATGTCGGGTGTCTTTCTTAACCGCGGATGGATACGGAAACTCTGTGAGCACCGGGACTAAAACCAGGTCAAAATGGTGTTTGTTTGTTTGTTTATTTGTTTGTGTGTTTGTGTGTGTGTGTGTGTGTGTGTGTGTGTGTGTGTGTGTGTGTGTGTGTGTGTGTTTAGATTAGAGTTCAAATGATTTTTAACGTGTTCAACTTTTACACGGGATCTCCTACTTCTTTCGTCCTTATCCGAAAAGACAAGACGCTGGCTCTCATTTTATGAAAGCCAGAATGTGACTTTCTTATGAGATAATCACGATGACTGACATTACTGTCTCAGAATCACACTCCAGAACATACAGAATGACAACGCATAGAGTTTTGACATTATCAGTAGATTATAGGATCCCTTTAAATAGATATCTAAGCTGTCAAAACCATCTTATTATATCGGTGTTACTCTAACTCATCACAAAGTCCTAGAAATTTTGAGACAGGATACGATTTTACAGGCCTAGTCTTTTCAAATAGGTCCTTCGTCCGGGATGGTTTAAAGAATAGATTTTATTTGTGGCGGTCTCCCTGGAGTAGTGATCCAGGGTGAGTGGCGTTGGACCACCCCAAATTTGAAGTTATTGTGTGTCAGATATTCAAAAAAAGAATTTTTGGCATCTTGCAGAAATATATAAAGTAATGTAAATTGGCTACTTATTACAGATTGTACTTTGAAAAATAATGACAGATAATTGTCATACGAAATGATTATTGATAATGACTGCATAAACTGTCAGTGCATTAATGACAGTTAAATGTCGTATTAAATAAACTGTCACTTCATACGAAGTGGCCTTGTCAATCACAAAAACAATATTTGAGTCACTGTTTGGTTTGTGAAGGATATATGGTGAATATGAGATTGGAAATGACAGGAAAAGCAATTTTTAGAAAGCTTCATGGTTGCAAATATTCAAGTTACGATATTCCAAGTGGATTATGAGCCCATGGCAGCTTTCTAAAGATTAGCGAACAAAGAGATGACTGAATGGGTTTAAATTAATAAAAAGTCACATACATTGTTATTAATCGCGTTGATGAGAGTGGTTCATCAGCTCGTAGCATAAATGAATTTATACCAAAAAAGGGGATAAAATAGTTTTCTGGCATTGGTAAAATTCTGAACATTGTAACAGGATGTGTGTTATGATGAGTTGACAATTACATCCAACACAGTTAAGCGAATCTTCACATATAAGTAGGTGTGTACATGTCAGAGTTAACATATAATGAGAGCACTGATCCGCCATTTACAGCACAAGAAAATCATATTCTATAAGTAATATTTATTGTCTGTCCCTTTACCTTATCAACCCAGATGTTGAACTCAACGTCAATTTCACCGTCAGCAGACAGCGGGCACAACCTGTTCACCAGAACTCGGTGGTTGGTTAGATCATCATGCAGCCTTGCCTTGGCTTCTCTTTCGGGACTGATGTCTTTCACGAAATGAGGCTCACATCTGCCTGTTGCTGATATCAGTATTACCAGAAGCAACGTCCTCATCATTTTGTTTCCCCAGTGTGTGACTTTTGCTGCAGAATCAACGACGAACCTTTGATTGGGCGATGCAGCGATAGGGAAACGCAGGCAAAAAAAAAATCTCACAACACTCCAACTCAAAGAAGGCGCACTGATTTTATAGATTNGGGGGGGGGGGCAATAATATTTAACATCCCCTAACTATTCATTATCCTGTCTGTATATAAGTGTGGATGACTAGACATCTGTTGTTGACATTTTTTCTGCTAATTTTTCGATGATTGTGTAGTTTTTTTGTTTTTTTTTTAGTTATATCTTACAAATATGCCAGTTTTATGTGATATAATTTGTCTCATTTTAACGTACCTCTAAGAAAAGACACCGATTTCTAATTTGCAAACTGCAGAATTATAGCAACACCAGAAAATGCCATAATATTAATGCCATAATTGTGGATATGAGATTCAAATTTCAAACCATAACCTCTCTTTTACTACTAAGCATAATCACATACACATATTATATCATAACATAAGTTACAACTGTGCTCCAAAGCCGTCGTTGATTATATTCGCCTCAGTGAACAGAATCATACTGTTATGCTATTCAGGAACAAGTGTTCATTTAATGTAATGGAACCAGCGGGCACAGAGGTTTCACACGAGATTTTAGAACGACGCGTCACCAATGCGACATCTCTCTCAGAGATGATTAGCAGACATCGTTAGCAGTTCAGTGACACACACAGCGCTGATCAAAGTAATAAATATGGGAGAGGGGGGATTCAAAAGTTATATGTATCAAACCAGTCAGTTATTGCAATGCGAATAATATCGTTTACTTACCAAATAAACATAAGCATGAACTGAAAGGTTTAAGAAATTATCTTGAGAAAATGGTGTTGCATTATTAAAATTGACTGCCTCAATAGCTTCAAGTTAAAAAGAATATTTAAAGTACGCCGTCATTCAACGAATCGTTTTAGGTGGTTTCCTATGACATTCAATTCAAGGGAGCTTATTGAACGAGATACAAGTCTTCGCACAGGGTTAAACATTTTTGTTTTGTTTTAGGAGGGTGTGGGGGAGGTGGGGGGCGGGGGAACTCANATGCCATGCCATGCCATGCCATGTCATATAATATAATATAATATAATATAATATAATATAATATAATATAATATAATATAATATAATATAATATAATATAATAATATAATATAATATAATGTAAAGGGTAGAGATCACTGTGTAACAGACTTGAATACATTGACAAGCCTTGGATACCACAGATGATCTCACTGTTGCCTCGTTGTCATCTGTAGGTGTACATAGCTAAGGTCATACTAATACAGTAGACGGTATGAGTTATTAAGGCTTAAGGTCTCAGTGTGTTCAATCTTGCTACTTTGAGAGTTCACTTTGTACCGGATCTCAATAATTTAAATACACAAACAAGACTCAAACAAAATGTGCTTTGAAATGTCCACAGAGAAACCCTACCCAGGAATATTTGTAGAGACAACACACCTCGGATGACCTTGTTCTTGCTCTTCGTGATCGCAGAGGGCGTCCTTGCCCTTGTGGCCACCGTCCTCGTCCTGTGCAGACATCAACAGGAAACGGAAATGTAATCTAGATACCATAACGGTCCAAATGATGGTGATCTTGCAGGCAGTCCCTCTCTGGGTAATCTCCGCATGTCTGGTGACCAAGGGGTGACTCAAGAGAAGGAGGAGCATACTGGTGGTAGTGAATGTAACTTGAATATTTTTAAACGTCTCTACAAGCGTGTCAGCGGCACATCAGTTGGAATAGATAATGAGAAGGCACAGCTAGTGTCAGCCCGCTGTCTGGACACTTACTTCTTCTGGATTTTCTTTGTGTCGTGTATTGCGTTCTATACTCGTGTTTTTCTCGTTTAATATTGTTACGCTGATGAGCTGCAAAACACTAACTAGATCTAAATCTGGTCTGGTCTGAATGCTGAAGCTTTAAATGTCATTGATTTGGCGTCTTACTGCTTCTTGCAAGGTACAAATTTTTGTTTGATTGTTTGTTATTATAAGGTTCTAATAATGTGTATGTTGTTTTGCTTTCCAAAGTGTGTAACACGTGTTTAAAACGTGAATTTATGAACTCAGGTTAACCTTAAAAGTAGATATAATATATAGCATCACTGGCAAACGGTAGACGATGCATTTAAATTATGGTGTCTATACCGATAGATATAAATTCAAATGACAATATTTTTGCTTTTATATGTGATTATGTGTTATCATATGTGTTTGAAGTAGTAAGAAAATATATATATGCTTACAAGTGATTGGCATTATTAAGATTACAGAGCTGAAATGCAGTTGGGGCCTTTTCTCCTCTAAGGGAAATATTAGCTTTTGGAGCTGCCCTCTGAACCCAAAGGTTTAGCTTTCACCCAGACCCATATCAGATTTAAGCTTATTGTGTGCCCCAACTTTTTAGATTGACCCAACGTCAGCAACCCCACTGAAATTTTGAGCTCAGTTGCTATTTTTAAACACATTCTGTTTCACTGGTCAAGACCGAACCCCTCCTCTTCCGCCTGAGCACAACCTTGACCTGACAGTTCCAGCCCAGGGCTACATAGTGCCTGGCAAATTAAACTAAAATGGACACAGTTTTCCATTCGATCAAAATTTGCCCCATGGAGCCCTTATCACTGGAAGCAGGGCATGCCAAAAGAAGGTCAGATATAACCCCTAAGTACTGGGACCCAATATTAAAAGTACAATTACAGGCCTGTAACCTATAAACATGTTTTACACAGGTATTATTAAGGGTGATTTTTGTCCCCTTTAAATAATCGTTTTCAGCTTGAAACGTCTCATGTTGTCATACTTATTTGTGAAATGAACAGCTTTACTTAATGAGTGATTCAAACTCATATATTTCTTTCTCATCCTGTCAGATATGTGTGTTATTGTACTGAGAAAATTGAATAGTCGTTTAATTCCCCAACGAAGAGTTTAAGCATTTTCTCCCTGTATAGTCTTTGTATGATGATAAATGATGATGATGTTCCACCAGGAATCATCCCTGTGAAAGTACAAGATGTAAAACATGCCCCTTCATGATTAGAACCAGTTTCGTTCACAGCACCTCGTCTAACTTCAAACAACTTCTCCGCGACAACATCACCTGCCCCACCCAGAACCTTATATACCTCATCTCCTGCAAGCAATGAAATGCTCAACAACGCTTAACAACCACCGCCCTACAAACCAGATTCAACAATCACAAATACTCAGTCATTACAAACAACAAGTCAGTGCCTGTCGGGGAACACTTCAACTCCCCTGGCCACAGCGGTGTGAGGGATGCTCCACCAAGGCATAGAAGTTGTCAATTCCCCCAGTGGGACTGCCCTTAATGAGCGAGAGTCCTACTGGATGTGGAACCTGGGATCCCACAGCTGCCGTGGGGGGCTTAATATTGAAGGACCTCACTTCAGTAACCTTCCTTTCAAAAAGTGATCCCCCCTTTCACCCTTTCCCTCCTCGTGGGGTTATGCTATAGCAAGTTACATAAATAAGCTTTTTCGCCCATATGCTGCTTCGTATGCCACTGTTTGTACATCTATAGCAATCGGAGATCCCGCCTGGACTCTCCCCTCGTTTTTCATTTAAATCCGAATTTCCGTATTTACCTACCTTGCATAACAGGTACTAATTTGACTTGATAATGATAATATTATACTAGTGGTAGCGCCTTGTTAGGCCATTTCTAGTCGTATTTCTTTATTGTCGAGATAAACCAAGCTTGTCTCTTTTATAATGTATGACTTCCTAACTTGACCCGCTGCTTTCTCCCTCCACTTATATTACTGACTGCTTGTAGCTCAGATTTTTCTTGGGGGAGCCCCTCATACCTCCTCTCTCTTTTTACACACAACTCTTTTCTTCTTACCTTAATTCATTCCTCCGCCAACTGTTTTATCCCGTGATCCAGGTTCAGTTCTTATTGTCCTTGCCCGCTATTTTAAGACCGCCCCGCTTAATCGATCATTAACTGACTTTTAGCTCACGCTTTCATGCTTGTCTGTTCTTTTTCTTCTTAATGTGCTTTTATTGCAAAATTTATATTTCTTGTTTCATTCTAGATTTTTAATAAATTCCTTGAATTTTGGTTGAGCTTTTAATTTTTCTCAGTTTTAAATGATGATGCTGATAATGAAAATGATACTGATGATTGTATTTAACCTCAAGGTGGATCACCTTTAGATCCGAAAAATTCATAATAATTTTACATTATTGTTGTAATCAGTGAAGTTTAAATATTAATATAAATTCCTGAATTCGTTGCTGATATGAACAAAACTTTTTTTTTTTAATCCACATGATTTTGATGATGATGCTGATAATGATGACAGGAGATTTTTTTTTTCAACTTAAATGGTTTTACCCTCTTCCTGTAACCGCACAAACACAGCAATAATAAAATCGCTTGGAAAAGTAAACATATAAGATAACTCTGAAGCTCACTGAACCTCGCAGTGTTTAAAAAGTGGTAGAATAATGCCAATGTCTCATTCCCTGTTTTCCTTCCATTAGGTGTATTCCCCAGACAAGAGCTCTACAAATATTCCAGTAGCAAACATGCAAATAATTGTATCAGATCCTACTGGCTTACCCATCCCTCTCCCAATTCACACTTGTAGTTGGCTTCTTTTGTCAGCTTTTTAAAAAAAAATCATTTAAGAGTTTACAGAATTGAGCTGACTGTATGTTTTACTAAGTGTATGACGACTTGGCTGAGTACCTAGATGTCGTGGGTTCGATTCCAGCCACGGTTTATTGTACGGTGCTTTGGGAAAGCATCATGTTCATATTGTCCCCATTACACCCGTCTGTCAAATGGATACCTCGTTACCTGGTCACAGTTCGTGAAAGATATATTGTCCGAATGTTAGTGATCAGCGTCTGTAAATGGTGGTGGCACTGAATGCTCTTAATGGAAGTTGAGAAAGTTGTTGAGTGACTTGGCCAGCTAGGGTAATAATAATATCAAGTCATATCAACGGGCATAATGCAACACCTATAAGAAATATCATTATTATGATTGTTATTGTTATTTTTATTATTATTATTATAATCAAGTACTGGAATGCGTTGAGATTGAAAGGAATTGCTCTTGTCCAGAGACTTTTACATAAACATCATAATATTCTGCTTTGCGAAAACTGGTGCCACTATGTAGAAAATGGGTAGTTATGGACAACAATTAATGAACATTCAAAGATTTTTTATTAAAAAAAAAAATAATAGATTCTATTCGAAATGGAATGCATGTGTTCCTGGTGGAGGTTTCTTACTGCTTTTATTTGGTAACATAAGCAGTTATAAAGGAATGATTTGAATAAGGAGAACGTATAGGACTATTTGACCAACAGGTCTCGTCTAATCTGTCCGACACAATGGGTTATTTTCTAGATCAGCATCCCTACAACCACCGGAGGGCTCTTCAGATGTTCAGATACACTTCGCATTTTTCACTCTATCCCTCTATTTTAGTATTTAATGTCACAAATTTCAGCCCCTGGATTCTCTAGGTCATTTACTCTCGACTTTCGCAGTCCACATCCGATGGAGAAAGCCAAACCAACCCTTTGAAAAATGTATGTTTACAGAACAATAAAAGTGACCACCCGATCGTTTCATTTGCTTGCGCACAGAGTATTTTTGCTCTTTAACTTTTTTGGGCTAATTTGCTCTTTAACTTTGAAGGGATATTTTGCCCTTTAACTTTGATAACCTCAAAAAACTTGGTCGAGTTTAAACATTAACTGGCATGGTTTTGAGTTGCTTCGGTGACGACGCTTTGGGGCCGCTGATCCAAATCTCCCAAAAGAGCGGTATCTGCGGGATGAGGAGGACTACGACCAGAGTCCGAACCGGGGGGCTTGGCTGATGGCAAGGCCTAGCCCAAGATCTCCACACATACCTCCACGAGGTGGCAACTGGAAACGATCAGCGCCCCTGGTAATGTTACCGGACGTGATCGGCAAAATGTGTTGGGGCTCTATGCCACAGACACAGGCCAACCGGCCCTCGGGGCAACGTGTCTAGGTCCTCGCAGATGGCCGAAGGGTCTTGCTTGACCGATCTGCGGTCGGAATCGAGTCTGCCGTCTCGCCATCATGGGCGGGAGGGACGTAGGGACAACGACACAGTTGAGGCATGTGTTTCGAGCGCTTAGGGCCATACATGCCCGACGTCGTAACGACCGTGCCAGTCATTGATGGGGTCGTGCAGGGGAGCCACGAGCCATCGCACTCTTTCCTATCTGGTAGGCGAGCTCTACCCCAGGTGGTCCGACTGCCATAGACAGGAGGACCGCGTCTCTCAAAGGGTATCTCGCAACTGTCCGACGCAAGCTGAGTGCCCAGCGGCAGAGTGGCCAGGCCCCGGAGGCCGGGGTGAGCCGAAGGGACACCAGTCTGGGCTGCCCTGGGGATACGGAACCGGGAGGGTGTTCATCCCAGTGAGCATTCGCCAACCCCGCTCTCTTGCAACAGCAAACCGGCCCGGGATCTTTATCTTTTTTCTTTACCCAATGGACCGATCGAGTCACAACTACCGCACGCAGGCCCCATACCATTGGTAACGAATACTTCTGGTGATCGCGTGGCACTAGTAGTAGTAGTACGTCATGAGTCCCTTTATAATTTCAGCTTTGTGGCTGTGCCCGCTTGTAGCCTTAGACCCTTCGGAGAACGGGGGCGGTCCGCAGAGCCACCGATTCTTTTGGCCGGGTGGCCCTCCATCCCACGTCCCTTCGAACGCAGACTACCCCCGTGGAGTGGCGAGTCGGGGTAGCCAGCTAGGACCTCATTGCACCCAGAGGCCCGAAAGTGGGCCCAGTCATTGGCCTGCCGGCACGGTGATCCTAAGCGGGGATAAGCTACGACTCCACCCCCCCATTTCAATTCGGCCGGAGGATACCACCCGTCCAGCCCCAGGAGTTCATTAAAAAGCCTCTTTGCAACTCTCGGGTTCCCACTCCTGTGTTCTTTGGAGGGGTGACTTGGCGAACTCGGTGGGCGTGGAATTGACCACACGAAATGCACAGATACCTGGCATGGTTTTGAAAGTGGTAGTAACTTGTGTATGGCATCACAAATAAAGTTCGTGTGCAACACATACCACTGTGGCTATTAGTATGTTTATAGTTGATTATCATATTTAAAAAACCATATCGTAGGGAACGGCCAGCTCGTGGTTTGAGCGCTTTTTTCGTTTTTGAGTACAATGGCCCATTTAAATTGATTTAATGTTCTTGTGCCACACGCCTCACAACGATTTTTGACAATCGTGTTAGTTTGAAGCTGCGCTGATGTTCGATGTCATTGTGCGTCGCTCTGCCAGCTGTGGTAAGTTTACCGCCGAGGAAAATTTTTGTCTCCAGATCACGGACCAAAAGAACAACAACGTCAATGAAAAAAAAAAGTTTAATTCTATCATGTAGATAGTAGTTTAGTTTGTTTTTTATGTTATTCAAATTACAGCAGAGCCCCAAGGGTTCCGATTTCAGACGATATGCACAGAAATTCGCCTTCATAAGGTAAATTTAATATAGAGGGAGCCACACCTTTGCAATAAAGAGATGAAGAACTGAAGGGTTTTTTCCAAAACTGGATATAATTATGGTGTTTGATTTTTTTTTCTTCTGAAACAATGGGGGAAAACATAAAGGTAAGTACTCTTAACACATACATGTTTATTTACTTTTAAATAATATAAAACTTGGAAGGAATGCAGATTTCAAGTTCGATTTTCTTTTGAATAAATTAATGTAAAAATTCACATCTCAATCAATTTCGAAGGACAGACCTCGAAATATGATTACTGTATGAGTGATAACCTCCTTCATCAGATCGGTTTCCGAGGTATAGAAGTCCGGGTATCTTGGATTCCAGCACTCACAATATTATCACTGTGACATCCGGGTATGCTGAGCGAATGCCCTGTGTGTCCAGTCTTCATGCACCTTTCAGTATGTTACAACTTCTTTTGCACATTGTTTATCAAGAGCGTATGTAACGGTTTGGTGATTTCAACGTCTTTGAAATTAAACGATTTACTAATCTATGTCTCTCGAACACTTTTTCGATAGCCTACATACTGTGAGTATACCTTTCATTCTGGAAGAAAAATGACACAAGAAATCTTGAGAACTTTGCCTCTAGCCATGCTGCTGTTTGTTACCTGCAATTGTGAGTCCCACTTTGTGAATGCCATCAGCCCCAAAAGGGAAGCCATGGCAAAGCTGCGTGATGACCTGTCCAGCCACAGGGTCCTGGCCAACAGAATGTATCCGCTGTCTACTGACGGGCAGGTGGACCTCACCTTCCACATTTGGCTGGATCAGGTGAGAAGATTATTGGCAGAACATTTTGATCAAAGCATGAAATTAAAGTGGACGCCGTGTAATCGCAATCCGGATAAGCGCAACGTCAGTTTAATCCAACATTTTCCAAGTAAATAAATTGTCATTTTATTATCATATAAAAGCCACCGGATAAATTCTTTTAATCGCATCTCTTTTATATGCTCCTGAGGAATTGCGATTGATTGAAGTCGACTGTATCAAGTGGGAGTAGGATTGCTAAACTTGGCGCTTTCGGAGCAAAATACCAGATTGTTTACTATTTTTTAAAAATGTTTGGTCCGCAAATAACTGACTGGTTCTTTGCCCTTTTTTTTCTTTTGGCAGGAACGGACTCAAAGTCAAAATTGACTAAATTCCTACATAAAAAATGTACACTTCTCTCAATCTGTTTGGTATTTCAAGTGATCAAAGCTCTGTCATAATTGGCCGATTAACATGAATCGTCCAATGATCGCCGTTTCCATTTCACAATCATTTCATATTATGTTGCACTAATGTACAGGGTAAAAATGTAAAATGCATAAAGTTTATAATAATTCTAATACTCACGTATATCCAATACATAAAAAATATGTCAGTTCGTAGTAAATTTCTCGCTTTGTGTCCGACCTTGAAATTAACAGACCCCTTCCATTTATTTTTTTTTTTTGTTGGCTGTTATTTCGTTTGTGATTTGGCTCCGGATCGAAAAACAAAATTGTCCACGGACCACAGGAACATTCCGAGATAGCCACGGCTAGTCTGCACTACCTGCAACAATTATTTTGTTTGCAAATTCAAGACTGAATTTCACCACTTTTGCGGTGTGGTTTCAGGTTATAAGATTTTGGACAGATTTTAATTTCTGCCACTGTCGACTCTGATAGTCCATTTTTTTAAACCAATTAGGCTCCTGCAACCTCTATACTAGTTTTTAGTGTTTCATGCACACAAGTACGCAACCGAGGGTAACGTTTTTGCATGCGTCATTGCATTGCACTCTTGTTGACCCGGAACTCCGCAAATGTCGTAAGCAATATATGAGGACACTTCCGTCTTGAACTTGGTTTAGAGTTAGGGACAGGTGGCCGTATGCATAATCCATACGTTAGTTAATGTATTGCGTTAACCACGGTGAACACTACAAATATTTTGAGAGTTTCCCGACGGTATCGCATTCCATTAGCTAACGTAAAGATTATATATACACGGCCAAGGATAATGAAGAAAAAGGCAATCCTGGGACAATCCTTTGACATTATCATTTTCTAGAACGCTCTTGTGTGTACTTTCACTTTCCTAGTCCTGTCCCTAACCGTAATCAAGCTTTTGGCGGAGGTGTCCTATAATATTGCGCAGATCGGTGTGGCTAGTTTCTCATCTCTATTTTTTTCGGCAGAAGCCAAGCTCGGCCAGCCTGAGCAGAAGGTTAAAAGTCTATATTATACAGATATGTAGGATTGTTTCATCTGATCAACTTTTGAATCTGTGTTCATATGCTTACATCTACAAGTAATCAATTCAACCTCGGTAAAAAAAGAAAAAGCACACCAAAAAACAGAAAGTTCATGTGTCAGATTAGTTTTAATATGTCTACATACCATTTGCTTGGACTGACATATAGTTAGTTAAGCTCGTTTGGGCAAAACAGAAAGGTCATATTTCAGACCAGTTTTATTATGTCTACATACCATTTGCTTGGAATGACATGTAGTTAGTTAAGCTCGTTTGGGCAAAACAGAAAGTTCATATTTCAGACCAGTTTTATTATTTTTACATACCATTTGCTTGGAATGACATATAGTTAGTTCAACTCGTTCGGGCAAAACAGAAAGTTCATATTTCAGACCAGTTTTATTATTTTTACATACCATTTGCTTGGAATGACATATTGTTAGTTCAGCTCGTTCGGGCAAAACAGTTCATATTTCAGACCAGTTTTATTATGTCTACATACCATTTGCTTAGAATGACATATAGTTCGTTCAACTCGTTCGGGCAAAACAGAAAGTTCATATTTCAGATTCGTTTAATATGTCTACATAACATTTTTCTTGGACTGACATATTATTATAGTTGATTCAGCTCGTTCGGTAAAACAGAAAGGTCATGCCTCAGATCAGTGTTATTATTTCTACGTGTTTGTCTGCACCGAAAGATAGTTCAGCTCATTCAAGCAAACCAGAAAGTCTCATACCCGTGGTATTTTTCTTTTTATATATACTTTTCCCTCTCACCTGAAATGTTATCTCGAAAGGTCACCGAGGTTGTAGAAGCTAAGCAGAAAGTTGAGATATCCATGAGCTTGCAAATGCGATGGGAGGACAGGAATTTGGCATGGGACAAGGAGTATTATGGAAACGTCTCAGTCGTTAATATTCCACCTGATGCGTAAGTATCGCCAGCTAGAATTGAATCTTGTTTGTTGTTTCCGTTTTCATGATTCTTTGCTAAGACTAGACTAGCACATTATCATAATTTTGTGAAATTGAAAGAAAACCCCGCTTTACCTCGACGAATGGTTGTCAGCTCAACACTATGGCATGCGATTCATTTTTGCAGCTTATTGGCACTTGTCCAGACGCGCGCACACATACAGAGAGAGAGAGAGAGAGAGAGAGAGAGAGAGAGAGAGAGAGAGAGACACACACATACACACACACACACACACACACACACACACACACACACACACACACACACACACCTAAAGAGAGACACAGAGAGAGAGAGAGACAGAGAGACAAAGAGAGAGAGAGGCAAATTGTCAGTAAAATTATCTCGTTTACAATTGGCACAATCGACTCTCGCAAGGCTTATTGCTATTTTTATTTTTGTTTGTTTCTAAATCTTCTTTGGATAGACGTGTATTGTATGAATATAATACTACTGTGTATCATGCAGCACAACGTCCACTTTGCTTTATACTGCAGCATTATATGAAGGCGATTTTCTGCTATAGGTTACAGATCTGTAATAGGATTGGACCCTTTTTTCCTCTATGGGCTATATTAACATTTTGAGCTGCCCTCTGAAGCCATAGTTTTAACTTTCACCCAGACCCATACCAGATTGAAGCTGATTATGTGGCCCAAATTTGAAGACTTACTCAACCCTAGCAAGCCCATTGAAATTTTGAGCTTGGTTGCTATTTGTAAACAGAGCCTACCTTTTTCACTGTTCAATGCCAAACCCCTCCTCTTCCGCCTGAGCACACCCTTGACCTGGCAGTTCCAGCACAGGGCTAAATAGTGCCTGGTAAAATAAAGTAAAATGGACACAAGATTCGTGATATCAAAATTTCCCCCCTGGAGCCCTTATTACTGGAAGCAGGGCATGCCAAAAGAGGGAAAAGGAGAGAGGAAATATACACCCTAAGTTGTACGATCCAAAAGTGCAAGTACAATTACAGGCCTGTAACCTTAAACATTCTACTAATGACATTAAGTATTTCCTTTTACCCAGCATCTGGTACCCTGAGGTCTATATCTCAAATTCAGCGGATGAGAACTTTTGTGTGATGAGTGTCCCGCATGGCATAAAACTGCATTCGACAGGTCAGATTGACTTCCTTAGCGCAAACTTCATCTCCACCCAGTGCAATTTTGACCTGACCTACTACCCTTTCGATACCCAGAACTGCACCATTGTGATCAGTTACGACGATCAAGAAGGTGTTATTCGACCTAGGGCTGTTAGTTTAGATGATCCGCGCTCAAACGATATCGCGTCCCTGTTACACAGCAACCGGGAATGGACGATTGAGAGCAGATCTTCTCGCTTGTATCACCACTCAAATTATGGTATTGTAGAGATTGCCTTTAGCATGAGACGTGCTACCATGTATTACTACCTCTGTGTGCTGGTTCCCATGCTGTCCACCTCCATGTTGACCTTGTTGGTGTTCTGGATACCGCCAGCTTCTGGTGAAAAGATGTCTTACTTGGTGTCTATCTACGTGTCTACGGCACTTTATCTCAGTTTTGTTGGGTGAGTTGCCACAATCGTGTTGCCGAATGGACATTTCTCTTACGGCTATTGTTTTAGGCTTACTTGTTATTTAACCCTTGTAAAGCGAGCGTCGCCTCATTCCTAACTGATATGCTACTTGGGCTTCTCTCTCTCTCTGTGTGTCTCTCTCTCTCTCTCTCTAATTCTCTCTCTCTCTATCTATCTATCTATCTATCTATCTATCTATCTATCTATCTATCTATCTATCTATCTATCTATCTATCTATCTATCTATCTATCTATCTATCCCTCTCAATAATAATTTTTATTTATTTTACTCTCATTCTTGTGACAAATACTGTGATTAATATTTTGTCTTTAACAACTCAGTTTGTAAGAAAACAGATGGTGCGGTGAAAAATGAGAGACAAAGTCAGGAATTTAAACTTAGGAAAAAATTATTGAAATTACAGTCTTATTCTCTCTCTCTCTCTGTGTCTCTCTCTCTCTCTCTCTCTCTCTCTCTCTCTCTATTTTCTCAATCTCTCTCTCTCTCTCACACACACACACACACACACACACACACACACACACACACACACACACACACATGAACCTAAAGAATATTAAGCATTCCTAGCTAAGAAGTTTCTTTGCTCACAATTCCTCTTTACTGCCTGTCCGATTGACAAACTGTCCACTAGCTTGAAGTCCGTTTGACCATCTGTCCGTCTATCAATTCGTTTGTCAATCCAACAGTTTCCAAACTTGTATCGTGCTGTATTTTACACACATACACTTGAATATGCTTATTACAAAATTGATGCGACGCGACATCTAAAAACGCTTCGTATAAAGAATATCTCATGGTATTTAAATGACGAAGTTTAAGGAAGGCACCACCCTTTTCCAGAGACTATAATGCACATAACATGGTGTGCAACTTATGCCCATGAGTTCATTGGATTTCTATACAAAATTACACATCAAAGTGCTGAATGGTGCATTCTTTTCCCACAAGGATGATGATCTTGGAACAAGTGTCATTAAGGATAGCACCAGTTGTTTGACACCACATATCACCCTCGTCTCTTAGATACCATTATGTTGATCCTGTGGAGGCTTTCTTGGATTTTCTGTCTTGACGCAGAATTATCAGACACTAGCAATACCCGCTGATGATAAATTAAATATCTTTATATCTTTAATCTGGATAAGCCTCCTTAAGATCATGAATAAGCGTGTCTAAGAGACGTGGGTAACATCCAGTGTCAATGAACTAATGTCATCGCAAATAACAGTTGTCCTGAGATTATCACACTTGAGGGAGAAAAATGCACTATTCAGCACCTTGATGTGCAAGTTTGCATAGAAATCAAATGTATTCATGATGAAAAGTTGCACCCGATGTTATGTGCATTACAACCTCTGGTTTAGGGTGGTGCCTTCCCTTAAATCAACTATTATTATAGGACTTTGACAACGCTTAGATGGAAAATTTAAGAGCGTTCACGTAAGACCTGTCAGCGTATACACAGGACTTCGATAGTGTTTTCGTAATAAGCATGTTAGAGTGTAACTCTATTTCTGTGATTTCTTCGATGAATAACCATACTGTCTGATTCCACAGAGACACACTTCCTAGAAACATGTCCAAAACGAACACACCTCGGATGACCTTGTTCTTGGTCTTTGTGATAGCAGAGTGTGTCGTGGCCCTTGTAGCTACTGTTTTTGTCATGCGCAGACATCACCAGGAAGCGGAAACTGACAACCTAAAACATCAGGGCGATAATGACGAGAGGTGCAAGAAAGGAAAACTGTTCCAGTCCAGAGAAAGTTACGAGAAGCCGATGCAAGAGGGAGAGCTTGTAGAGCCCAACCAAGAAACAGCTGTTAGACACTGGTCTAATGTGCTCACTAAGCTTGTTGACATCTGTAGAAGAGGCTCTCCCAATGATGACAAACAAAATGGAAGGAAGTTGGCGAAGCAGGCACCATTACTATCAGCCACCGAGTTTGATACTATCTTCTTTTGGATTTTGTTCGTTATCTGTGTTCTTTTCTATAGTCTCGTGTTTGTTGTTTAAGACTTGTGTCTATAGGATGAAGAAAACTGACAAAGTTTGATGTTTCTATTGGTGTTAGTAAGTATGGCACTTACCTCTCTCTCTCTCTCTCTCTCTCTCTCTCCTCTCTCTCTCTCTCTCTCTCTCTCTCTCTCTCTCTCTCTCTCTCTGTGTGTGTTCTATAATTCTTAACTTTGTGGACTTCTGAATTTAATGAGAGAAGTTTCCTCAGCAGGGTCTTAACACATTCCCACTGAGAAGAAAAAAAATCACCAAAAGTAAGTGTGGGCACTTAATAGATAGATGATAAGGGGAGTCGTTTTATCAGTTTTGTTTTTGTTTAACCTTCTGAAGGTAAGAAGTGCTTTGCATGTGATTTAATGCCAAGTAACTGTGATGCACCCTCCGAATCCAATATACTGATATAGTCTTAGCGTAAACAAGACTGTCAGCTGTGTTTAGTCTCTGATGAGCAGAATGTCAAATTTCTTTATCAGACGGCAGGAGTTTTTGTTGTTGGTAAGATTACTTCAAGTTAAAATGTATCTAAACCCAGTATATAAATAGGTCTAGATCTTATTCTAAGTGTTTTCATACAAAAAAGCATTTTCCACTTCTTAGTTTAGACTGTCTTTCAAGCTGCTCACTGTGTTGTGGGAGGTACAAGTATTTTACTTTATGAGATGTAAAGCAACGCTGACTATATGCACCTAAAATCTTTTACTTTCACCTGGGAAAGATGGAACATTTTTGATATATTTACATATAGAGTGTGCATTAACATCAAGTTTAAAAACACATTTTCTTATCTACTAGTTTACAATAAAAATAGACTTCTGCTCAAAGATGTTCTGCGCCATCCCTTGGTTAGCAACGATCAATAAACAATCCACAGAAGGGACCCTTCAGAGATTAGGAAAAAAATACAGTGCGCCGGGTTGATGATATGCACTGCGCTGAAAAATTTCAGAAAAGCGCGACGAGTCGTTATGCTTCCACTTCGGGTCTGATTTAGAGAATCTCATGAGGATAAATGATACAACATTTTAAAAAAATAACATAACCGGCCTTTCTGAAATTGCCAAACATAGCTTCCTACGTGGCTCAACTAGTCAGCAACGGTGGTTTCCGGTAACTGCGCTTGTTTACCAATAACTATACAAAGATTATACGCATTACTCAGTAATTTACGCTTTCGAACCTCATTTTGGCGCCATGGCAAAAAAGAAGGGAATGTTTGTCCTGGCTAGATGATTCCGAAAAGTAAGTTATGGAAACCGCTGTTGGTCAGGAGTTTTGTTCGTTGACACAAGTGGAAGTAAATGGCGAACAAAGTGCGAAGAAATCTGCGTTTGATATAGATCTACTTATTTAATGTGGCTAAAGGCCATCAATCCTGTACATTTAACTGTGACTTCTTCGTATAGGTGACTATGTTTGCTTACCCAGCTGGAAACAGGTTGAACAAACCACATGTCTAAAGTAGCTCTGATTAAGTAACGTGCATTTGCCGCTATTAAATTCCGTAAAATTTAAATATTCCTGCCATATTTTCGTTCATTTGTTCTGTATTGAGTATGATATTTGCATGCGGTGGTGGCAGGGGTGTTGTTGTGGCGTTAATGCCACTGGTGGGAGTGTCTCTGGAGACGTTGGTGTTGAAATCTATGATGTTCATGAAAATCATGCTAAGTGTTTTTAAAGTGGGGTTTTATGTCCTTTTATATATTTCATGATGACGGTGACGACAGAGTGTTGATGGAATGAATGATTTCTTATCACTACACGTGATGGTGGTGATACTGATGGTAATGACTTGTGATGCTGATGGTATTTACTGATGCTAAGTCCCAACAGAAACAAAGCAATGTTCTCTGCCAAAACGTGTAAATCCTATGGTATAAACAATTGTAGAAGGTGGGAAAATACCGAGATATTGTCTGTAGATTGTATAAACTTAATCCTCAGGTTCAATGCACAAAAAGGCTTTTATATTTCCCATTGGACACCAACGGGCCCCAAGGGGTCCCCAGGGGCTATCTGGGACCAACAGTACATGACTGCCTAATTGATCCTTCCTCCCTGTTTGCGGATGGCTTAGAAAATCTGACACACCTACTCGAATGGATCTGCATTTTTTACCGGATAAACCCAGCCGGTCTATCACAAGCAACAAATCTTGTTATAGGTTTTTGCATGCTAGATTCGCCATTGAATTGACCTGAAATGAAAATAAAGACTCTTGAATTCTGGTTTCACTGGTGGTTATAGTAAAGGTGATGACAATGACAAATATAGGAAACACAAGAGCTTGACTATTGCTTTATTTGCTTGAAATACTGGACTTTGTCGCGGCCAACAATTGGAAATCAGTGTCAATAATACCCATCGTTCAATAAACAAGTTAAAAGCTTTGATAATTATGTGCCAGCCTGAAAAACTATCCAGTCCTTCAATTTGAAACCTTCATCACAACCCATTGATATCAGATGTAATAATGACGTTTCGCGCGGTTGCTTGGAAAAGAAGAGTAGGTGTACAGTCAAATTTGCTTAATTGCAAGTTCTGATTTATCGCAATACTTTCCAGATGACATAATATTGATTGTCTATGTGTCTTGCAACCAATCAAAACAAGGCTTATGTGGCTGGACTAGGAATTTGGTTGTCAAGCTCTGAAGGTGATTGGGACTATATCAGTCTGGTATGGATATTTTTATTGTTGTTGCTGTTGTTGTTGTTGTTGTTGTTGGTGGTGGTGGTGGTGATGGTGGTGCTGGTGTTTTAAATAACACTGATTTTATTGACGAACATTTAATAACTATCAATACCCCTATGTTTATTTTTTTTTTAGGGGAGGGGGAGGGGAGGAGGCAAATTAAATTACAATCTATAGCTGAAAACTGCTCTTCAAAGTAATGTTCTCAGAATTTTTGTCAATGCATGAGTTTATCCCCTGTCACTTCAAACGATTATATCAAAGCCCAGAAGACTGCTAGGACAGTTGTCATTTCACCTTATGAGAGTACACACATTAAATAAAAATGCGACTCAAGCTTCTGTTTGTTTGGCTGAAATATATTTTAAAAAGTCACTACAGATTGCATATTCCTGTGTGTACGAATAGTCGAAAAGAAAATGTGGCCATTAGGCAGAATCGACTGTTTCATCAAATGCAAACTGTTATTTTCATCAGCGTAAAATATGAGACAATCACTTTATCACCCATGGCTTGTTGGCTGTGGCCTTTGAGTAATTAGTAGGTGCTAGGAATTTTACGAAAGGACAACAGAGCTCTTTTGCATTACTAATAATTAATCATGATGTTTACTTATAATAAGTAATGAATAATAAAATACTAACAGCAATTTTTATCAAATAATTTTGACCACAATCCACGTGCAAGACACGCTGTTTTCATCTCCTTAGCCTGGAAGGGCCAAGAGCAACTATTTTCTAGCCTCGTAAATAGTCTTAAAGTAAAATTCTATAACTTTTTCCAAGAAAAGTAGGTGGATAAGAGGCAGAAGTTGCAAGCGTGTAATAAGTTAAGAAGGAACCATAATCAGATAATAACAAGGAAGCTATGATTATGCTGCTGCATTGCGTATGAAGATTGGGCAGGTCAAGACCAAAGATTTTGTAGCCTAATACAAAATTTCAAAAGTAAAATTCAATTACTCGTTTAAACATAGCGTCATGCTCATTTCACTTTCGGCTAAGTCATTTTTTTGATGACTTGAATGGTTTATATGACCATGACCTTCTATTTATCTGTTTGAACTCATTAAAACGAATGTAGAGTTTTGACTCGTTATTGTATCCCAATTTTACATGTTGAACCACATCTTCCTCATTGTTTTGGTTTGAGCAATAGGATGAGAGCCCTACATTTCTCGAAACATCAAAAACTGACTTAGCATAGGAGATAAGAGGTCAGAGGCTGTAAACTCGCAGAAAATTAAGAATTATCCATAATGAGATAAAATTAGGGAATACTAGTAGAGACACTATTCATTGCATTTGGATCAGATAACGGAGCACACAGTTGTAGTTTCCGTCAGCACGTAAACAAGTAAAATCACTAAATTTGCATTAAGCCTATTGAGTATATTATCGCTTTTAATAGGATGTCATGCCACAAGGCCTTTAGAGTTTATGGCACGTACACTCAGACTTTTCTGGTCATATATGTAGTCTCTGCAATGTTATAGTTTCCATGAGCACATAAACAGGTAAATCACTAAGTCTGCTCTAAGGCTACTAAGCAAACGTCTTTTGATAAGATCTCCTGCCACAAGGCTTTTAGAATGTTATGGCACGTACACTCAAACTTTTTTTTATATGTAGTCTTTGCAGTGCTGTAGTTTGCATGTGTACAAGGCTACAAAGCATAATAAGTCTTTTAATAAGATATCCTGCCACAAGGCCTTTAGAACTTTATGGCACATATAATCAAAACTTTTTCTGGCTAGATATGCGGTCTCCTCAGCATCTATTCTTAGTCCAGTGTTCAGAGCCTCATAGTTTTCAGCGTAGTAGTGCAGTCGCCATGTTGTGATGTTTTGGTGGCAGCCGACGCAGGATTGACGGAAGCCGCGATCGTCGTCTGCGGGTGGCAATATGGCGTCGTCCTGACCAGTTCCGCTTGCAATGCATGCTGGGCACTGAAGAGTGCTGGAAAATGTCTGTAGACTGCAGGGATTGTGGCATCTGTGGACTGAAATGGGCATTATAGACACATTAATTAAAGAGTCGTTGAAATTCCATGTTCAGCAAATATGAACCATAAATAATAATGCTGGAATGCTGCGCTGAATGTATTGTTATTAAAATTTGGTAAGATCATTGTACAAGTAGAGGGATGAGAATTTTATTTGAGTAAACAAGCAGAACACAGAGTGACCAAATTATTACGAAATTGACCACTGACTGACCGACTGATTATCTTCAAACCACGTGTTTAAAGAAAAGATACAAGGGGACCACCTTAAAAGCAAGCTATTCAAGAGAAACAAATGAATAAACCAAGAAAGGACGCAAGCATCCAGCCAGCCAATCAATTGATCAATCCATCATTCAACCAAACGACTGACCAAACAGTCATCAGGAACCAACCCCAGTCAACTAACCACCAATCGACCAATAGCTAAGCAAGTAACAAATCAATCAATCAATCAATCAATCAATCAATCAATCAATCAATCAATCAATCAATCAATCAATCAATCAATCGATCGATCGATCGATCGATCAATCAATGAAAAAAACAATCAATCAATCAGTCAATCAATCAGTCAGTCAGTCATCCCATCATTCTGCTAAATGACCGACCAACCAACCAACTGGCCAACCAATCAGCAACCAATCCCAGTCAACTAACCACCAACAGACCAACCTTTAAGCGTTTTTGTTGAACACAGTGGTAAATATAAACATAACCTGAGTATTACTCACGTAGGCTGTGTATGTCTGCCATTGAAAGGGACAAGTGATTGTACAAGGTGAGTTCACGTGGAAAGCCGGGTATGGTTTCTCCCTCTTTCTCCACTTAGCTCGCCTGTTCTGGAAAGCCGGGTATGGTTTCTCCCTCTTTCTCCACTTAGCTCGCCTGTTCTGGAACCACACCTGTAGGAATCAATCAATCAATCAATCAATCAATCAATCAATCAATCAATCAATCAATCAATCAATCGGCGTGTCGGTCTGTCTGTTTGTCTGTCTGTCTGTATGTATGTGTGTATGTATGTCTATCTGTTTCATAAACACACACACACACACACACACACACACACACACACAAATACAAACGCAAACACATACAAACACATCACACCACAGGCAACGCACCTGTATCCTAGACTCAGGAAGTTTGACGCGTGTTGCCAACTTTTCCCTTGTAAAGATATCCGGATAGTGGGTCTTTCTGAAGGTTCTCTCCAGCTCCTGCACAAGTTAATATAACATACACACAAAATAAAATCAGAAGTATCGAATCTATGAAAAAGGACAGAATTCTCAGAGTTAGCCAACATTGGCGACGCATGCAAAATCAGCAACTGAACAGTGCGCTAATCTGCTATCTGCAGTGCACGTTTGATTGGGACGAACAAAAATAGCAGCAGGTCACACCATTACTCACTATTCGTCAAGCAGTATTGTCTAGTTTGAAAGCGCTGTGAACTTCAACGACTCAATAGCCCAGTCTTCAGAACACTGCGCATAAGAACTGAGGCTTAGATCCTCACTGCAGGCGTAGTGCGAAGTTTTTTCGTATTTTTCGCGCCTCCTATAAACGTGTGATTTTAGCGCCTGTTTCTGTCAACTGTTCAATGGGACACACCGTAAAGTATCTCGGGAACTACATATCTACGACTTAATAACTTAGACAGAGAAAACTTAGGCTCAGTATAAACGTAATAAAGGTGAGTATTTGGCTTATACAGTTGGTTTTTTTTTTTATTTTCGGTTAAACGACAGAGCACCTACCTGCAGTTGTCTGGTGGAAAACGTTGTTCTGTTCCTTTTGCTCTTCACGCTGATATTCAGGTCATGCACATCTGGAAGATCATGTGACACACTGTCGTCACGTGACTCGTTGCCCTGTTGGTGGGTTGAGGCTGGGTCTTGAGGACTGACCTTAAAACTGGACTCGTCATGTGACGTATCTGCTGCTGATTCACCTGGGATCGAACAAAATAGTGACAAATTATAACAGAGCAATATGCAGTCAAATATCGATAAAAATAAGTATGCCTATGTGCATGGAAAATGTGTACTTATTTTTGAAGATGTGTAACTAATTTACACTATACAAAATACAAGTTCTGTGGGTTTGTTTTGTTTTTTTTTGACTTATATAGAAACATCCACCCCTTAACCAAGAGGTCTCAAATTTGGCAAGATATCCTGATACGATGGGGAAGAGCAATCATAATCACTGGTCTCAGATGGTCCGTTAGGGTGCCAGAGAATTAGAGAGGGCCATTTTGTGCACTGAACCTTGGGAATGAGCTCATGCAGTCACAGAGCTTTTTTTTTTTTTTAAATTTTCCTCTGACAGTAAACTTGGAGATCCTTGGAAGAGTGCATTCCCTTGTCTAAGCACAAACCACTGAACCTAAGAAATGTGTACTCCTCATGAAAAATAAAATAACATAAATAATAACAACCTCGCTCTTACGAAAGAAGGCTTTGATACAGAGGCAACAATTTAAAGAGAAAATCTACTCTTTCGTGTTAAGAATGGCCACACACGATCTCGTTTTTTATCTCCGATCTTCGTTCGTGTGACATACAACATTATATTGAAAACAGATGCTGTTTACCAGCTGAGTCTGGTTCACAAGATGGTAGATTCAGTAGTGAGGAAATGGAAAATTTCAGACGATGTGGCCTCTGTTCAGCCTTATGGCCCTGGGCTTTCCTGGTCCACAATGGCTTCACGCTTTCTGATATCTGCGACAAGTTGTCTGCCACCTCTCCAGGGGTTGCGTTATCAATACCTGGGGGGTATTAAATATCAATATATCAATTTTAATAAAAGAAAAAGTAACTATTCGCTCAGATATTAAGATTACATGAAATTAACAGTTCACACAGAGTAAAACCTCGAAATTTAGTACCTTAGGACTATACAGATCATTAATAAGTATATCATTTAAATTAATTATGGTTCTGCCCAGATAAGTGTTACAAATCTGGGCTTTTTAAAAAAAATATGAACTATATTTATTTGAAACGCTGACCAACTTCTCGTATCTGAGCATTTTATCAGGACTGACAATAAAAGACATCCAACAAAGAAAGGCAAGTGAATAGAGGTTTGAGGGTCAGAAATAGAAACAGAAATAGAACAATTGAGAGTTGTTAATAAGTATACATGCACATGTTTGGATTCATTATTATTCTTTTAATTGCATCTTGATAATAAATACACCTCAGTAGTGTTTCCTTTGCACAAACCATGCCTGTTATGGAGGTTTGACTGTTTATTAGATATCCGTCGCCATTTAAGAAGGAAAAAATGATAAAAGCCATGGGCACCAAGCTATTCACTGCTATGCCAGTTCATCAAACACATAAATTTACATGCAGTGGCTTAAAGACCAGTGGCCGTATGCATAATCCATGCGTTAGTGAACACTAATAATGTTTAGGGAGTTTCCCGTGGTTACCGCATTGCGTAAGGATTATGCATACGGCCGCAGGCAGCAAATCTACGAGAAAAAAGGAGTTAATAGCCGTGTTCACATTGTTAACTTTGACCGCAAACGTGATTACGGCAGACACCGTCACTGGTGGGGTGTCCCGTACATACTGCCAGTGAGCAAAGTTTTCAATAGCAGTGCGCAAACGCTCCTTTATCTCGAGATATTTACATGAGTGCAGCAAAATGCCATAGAAGTTCTATATGCAATATTATAAACGGTATTATGAAATCAACATGTCTGACGCAATGAACCCACTGAACCTGCGGACGGTCAAGTTATTGCATGGCAAATCATCTATTACACAATAATAATAATAATAATAAATTGTATTTATATAGTGCCCACTCCCCGAGGTGGGCTCTCAGGCGCTTTGACATTTTAACATTTTCTCAGATATATACGCAAGCTCACTTCAGTACAATAAGTGTGAAAAAAGCACTCGTGCACACACACACACACACACACACACACACACACACACACACACACTCACACAC
>JAWQUT010000117.1:1705470-1722963 GCA_033807755.1 Ellobium chinense | reverse complement strand
TGTCTGTCTGTCTGTCTGTCTGTCTGTCTGTCTGTCTGTCTGTCTGTCTGTCTGTCTGTCTGTCTGTCTGTCTGTCTGTCTGTCTGTCTGTTTGCTCTTTTTTTTTTATCTTCGCAAACAAATATCACCTGGAGGTCCGGATATTTTAGTTCAAAGCCATTTTTTTCTAAGATTAACAAAAACATGTTATTCGCTTAGACCAGTGTTGATGGTATTTGTTAATGAACATGACAAATTAAAAGATCTGTTGTTCTATTGCAGGTACCATGGCAACTGGCAGGGGAGATCACTGACCTCCCCTGGTTCGTAATTGTCTATCTTAGGTTACAGACCTGTAATAGGATTGGACACTTTTTTCCTCTATCGGCTATATTAACATTTTGAGCTGCCCTCTGAACCCAAAGTTTTAGCTTTCACCCAGACCCATACCAGATTGAAGCTCATTATGTGGCCCAAATTTTAAGACTTACCCAACCCTAGCAAGCCCATTGAAATTTTGAGCCTGGTTGCTATTTGTAAACAGAGCCTACATTTTTCACTGGTCAATGCCAAACCTCTCCTCTTCTGCCTGAGCACACCCTTGACCTGGCAGTTCCAGCCCAGGGCTAAATAGTGCCTGGTAAAATAAAGTAAAATGGACGCAAATTCCCATGATATCAAAATTTCCCCCCTGGAGCCCTTATTACTGGAAGCAGGGCATGCCAAAAGAGGGAAAAGGGGAGATGAAATATACCCCGTAAGTTGTACGACCCACAAGTGAAAGTACAATTACAGGCCTGTAACCTCTTAGTAGTTTTCCAGTGTTCTGCGCAACCATTCAGCTTGCTAGTTCCTCTAGAATGTTACTCTCGTTGTTGAAGATCTTTTGCCTCGGCTATGTTTGTTTGATTCCTGGATTTTTGACAAAATGAGAAACCACACCGCTTCCTTAGCAAAGCAAGTAGCAATCCCTGGTCAAGCCAAGATGGCTGGCACTAATACAAAGGCAACAGGAAACAATGCACTGTCTTGCGAGTGATTTTTTTTTTCGCCTCGTTCATAAGACAGACCACCACTGATTCTTGCAGTATCATCAAAGTCGTTATGTTCCCTGACAAACTGGAAAACCATATCATATGGTTACGTTGCACCAATTTGCCAAGCTGTTTCTTCAGGTTTTGACAAAATTCAACACATTTCTGACATACCCTTTGAAGGTATGTACCCTTCCTCAATGTCACTGGCACGCACCAAACAGAAGTGTACCCTTTGCTACGGACTGTCAGTAGTATACAAGGAGGGGGTGTGGCTTCCCATTTTGTCAAGTTGTAGGGACCAAATAAACATAGGCCTCGTTTACCATTTCAGTTCCCTGGCGTTACCTTGTGCAATCTATATAGAGCTTTGAAGTAATCCTTGAATTAAGCTTTAGTTCCTTCTCTGGGCAAAATAAAAAACAAATTATTACTAGAAAGCAAAAAATATCACTACAGAACACAAAAGTTACAGGATAGCAACCACATGTGCAATAGCAACAACAACAACAACAACAACAACAACAACAACAACAACAACAACAACAACAGCAACAACAGCAACACAACAACAACAACAGCAACATCAACAGAACAACAGCATCAACACTAGTAACTTAGTACATGTGTTGTAAATACCTCAAAATACACAAAAGAAAATCCAAAATTAAAACTTCGTAAACAACAATAAAATACGAAACTGTGTGTCACGTCCAGTTTTTAGAGACTTCACTTCCTTCCTCGAGACATGTTAGCCTATTGCCAAATCTGTTTTTCGCAGTTTTCACGATAGCACGGCATAAATTGTGATTAAGAGGAATTGAGATTATTTTGCGACCTTTACATACAAAATACGGTGTTCTCCTGTTTGAACCAGAAAGCTCTCCAGCTGAAATTTGGAATCGCGATTAAGTAAAATCTCTAAGAACATTTAAGCGACGACTTCTAAACACAACAATAAGAACAACAAAAATTATACGGACTGTATGGGAAGTTCCAACACTAATCATGAATGACTGTCTTCAGAACCCCATCCCATAGATTCCATTTACTTGATAAACCCATAATAACAACAAGGTTAACAAGTTTATTAATCATGCTCCAGACTGTACACGATATACTGACTGTCAAACTCGGTAGTGCAAGACTCGGTTCAGCCAATGAAAGCAGAGTGTTTCAGATCGCAGCTGTCAGTCAACTTCATCCACTGATGCAGAACATTCTGCTTGTGAACGTCTTTGGAAAGTTATGTTCTGAATAAATCGGAAGTAAGCAAATTATATCGGTCAATGGTAAGCAGTGTTTCCCGTTCACAATATTCAGTCAGATTTTTTTAATATCAATTTACAGCCATATAAAATATGTGTTCCTGCTCTGTTGTTTCTTTATGCATTAACTGGTTCAAGCAGATAACTTTCAGATCTTTCCGTTGTACAGAGAAATCTCGATAACAAGTATATCCTGGTGAATTGAAAAAAGTATACTTATTGTTAAAGGGTAAATATTTGGTATACGATCTTTAAAAAAAAACCCATATACTATTCTTAAAAGGTTTAAACTGCGTACATATTTTTTCTTCCACCTGACAATTTTTGAGAAAACACCGCTTAAATGTCGGGATTTTCATCCTGCGTACGCCGCTTGACGTCATAAAGGAGAAAACCTAGTAGACCATTGGTGTGGACACATGCGCAAACCATCTTCACCAGTCATCTGCTAGCAATCTAGCTTTATGACGTCAGGCAGCACGGGTGAAGGTGGCGCGAGCAGGTGAAAATCTCCACATTCCGGCCATGTTTTCTCAGAAAGTGTCGGGGAAAAGGAAAAATATGCTTAACTTTATGAAAAGCAATGTGGACATAATATATATTTTGTATATATTCTATGAGTTGTTAATATCGAGGCCCAATGCCTAAACAATGAAATGATGGAATAATAGTGAGTCAAATAATATATGTGAAATTTATATGTAATAAGACATAAGATATATAATAAGACACACAGAGATAAGAGATACATTCTTTAAGAGATAAATTTTTAATAAGACATGTAAATAAGACAAGTAATGAATAGTCTGAATGAGTACCTAACATCGGGGTCCACCTGAACAAGAAATAACAGAATGATAGTGAGTCC
The DNA here is from genome assembly GCA_033807755.1 of Ellobium chinense. NCBI lineage: Eukaryota > Metazoa > Mollusca > Gastropoda > Ellobiida > Ellobiidae > Ellobium > Ellobium chinense. Next base: position 1,719,814 of record JAWQUT010000117.1, on the reverse strand, counting down.
ATAAATGTGACAGTCATACTTAAAAACAAGGTGCATATTAACCGAGTAATTCAAATATCGAGGTCCACCACCTCACTGATAAAATGATAGAATAATGGTGAACTATTGCATATAAAATTTATACATAATAGCGAGGTATACATTTCAAAGGAGTGTCCTAAATCGAAGTCCACCTAAAAATGAAATGATAGAATAGCATGCAATGAGTCGGTGAATATGAGCTGTATATTTAATAACAAAGTATACATATTTAATGAACGTCTTCATACTTTAAAGTCTCTCCTGTCTAGGTTCATGTTTCAGCACTAACCACATAGGAAGAATTCGCTAACTTATGCCAGCGACCTAGAATAAGATGAGTCAGATAGAAAGCATTACGCAGTTAAGCCTGCACAGGGATACACGACATCCCGACAGTCCTCCCAACCGGATGTTCGTCCTTCCCGGCAACCGGAAATGGAACTTTGCTCATTCGCCGGCATCAAGGGAATGGCGGGAGAGAAGGAATTTGTTCGCAAGGTCAGGAATGATGCTATTTTCCTGGAATGCTACCGTAGAACCCTTACGTTCTTGAAATTTTCTTTTCTTTTTTTTATCAGTTCGCTCCGAGGATACTTTCAGCGTACTGGACACGGATTTTCAGGGGCGTAAATATCATGTTGACAATACAAGATGTTGCTGAGGGAGAAGGTGGGGTCTAAGAATAATACAACAGTAAAAGATAACAATTACTGATGAGATAACGTTATATTTTAATGATGAAGATCACATAAGAAATGTAGACATGTTTACAAGAGGATGTTTTAAGAGGCCCCAAGGCTCCCCGTGTTATAAGTGGCGATATGGGAGCAGTGAGCGATATTCTTATGAGTGCATTGTACTGGTGGAATTAGAACTCTACCTCTGGGAAAAAAAGTCATTTTTGCACCGTTGTGCCAGTTGTGTGACACATACCATTATTGTATCTCTGGAATTATTTAGATTCCAAATTATCTAGATCTAGATCTCAGCTAGAGTCTAAGTGTGGTTGTTTGTTATTTTGTAGGTGGATCTCAGTTGCAAGTTCATTACACAAGCGTCCATTTGTAAATAAATAACGAGCTCGACATAGCACATATATAAAATTTTATCTCCACCCTATTCCCAGCTTTAAATGACAGTTACCTGAGAGGCGGTGCTACAGCGATGAAATCGAAGAGACGTGGCTGGTTTGAGTTTCCGGGAGGCGAATGTCCCTTCTATTCATAGGAAAACCTCCATTTCATAATGCAAAAGTTATGCAAATGGTATGATGTAAAGCAGTCTTAAGGGTCACGTGACTAGCATAGCTAATTGATATCGCGGCCATGCCGAGCAGTTATGGCACATCTGTTGTTATGAAACCATGACAACAGGAACTGGTTCTCTTCCGGTGGCACGGGTCATCGTGTAGCTGTCTTGTAGCGTGATGAGAAAGTTTGGCTTCACATCGAGGATCGGCGAAAGTATTAAAATTACACCGCCAGGTGATCCCCTTCCACCCAATCTGTTTCCATTGTTGTTGTTTCCAATAAAAAATGTACTTGCTTTAAAGCCCAATGATTTACAAAACAATCTGGGATAAAACTTTAAGAGCATAAACAGGGAAATGTAATCATTAGATGCTATAAGTTTCACTGATTTACATGTAGAAGACATGCTTTTGTCATAACAGAGACACTGATAGTGTTGATAGATTATGTAGGTCACAACAAAGAAACGTACCGTTGGTAAATAGGTGGTTTTAATTAATAATCTGACATGATTTTGGTATTCAATACAATAATTTTTAATTTGCACTATCCATCTGTTTATGTATGTCAAATTTGAACTACGAAGAAACTCACAGTGCGTAAAGACAGTGGATTTATGTTCAGTATTACTATTAGATTTTATTAAATTGTTCGATAGAAACAATATCATGTTCGTAGTGCGAAATTAATGAATCCGTTTACGAAACAAAACAATTAACACCAAGAACTCACAGTCATGATTTTTCGTTTATTCACTAACAACTGTTTCACATTCCTGCAACCCTTGTTAAAGACAATGCTAATGAAAAAAAAAACTGATAAAAGTAATATGTTATTGCTGACAGCTGAAATTAAGGGTTTTTTTCCCATTGCCACCATTATGAGTCGGAAAAAGAATATTATCTGATTGGGAAGACTTCGATATACTATATCGTGAGCTCGTGACTTCGGCAAAGAGGTATCTAGAAATTCAAGCTCTTTAGTAAAACATGATAGGCAGAAAATAAGAGATTAAAGACGAGAGCTACGTTTGTTAGGTTCCTTTGGCGTCGAGAAAGGGGCTGACCTTGCAGAGGAAATTTCTGTTGACAAGCGAGCCAAGATGGCTGCAACTTATGCGGAAGAGACATAAAATAATGCATTAACTTGCGAGTGGTGTTTGCTATACTTATATCTTTGCTTCTGACCCATACATACCATCTTTGATTCTTGCCACGACACAAGGCCGTTGATGACGCTCCACTGACAAATTTGAAATCGTAGATGATCGCCGCTATGTTGTCAAGCTTTCTCTTCCAGTGATGGCAAAACGCGTCACAATTCCAACAATTCTCCTGTAGGGGTGCACCCTTCTTCACTGTGATTGGCGCAAACCAAAGAAAAACATACCTCTGCAACTTCTCTTTGCTGAAGAGCGCCTAAAGAATACAAGAACAACAGCATTTCACACGACGCCGCAAAGTCCAAACAAATGCAGTGCAGTGAGTATATGGGGTTTTGGGTTCAGTAGGTTTTAGGTTGAGAGGTCCTTGGAATCGAAAGATACATTGTCTGACCTTGGAGTTATCGAGTGAAACGTGACACCATCAACTAAAACAACCACAAAAAAAAATCGTTTGACATGATCTCATGTTGATTCAAAACTGTGAGGCTGAGCATTAACGATAGGATCTTATACCATCATAAGAATTGCATTAGTGCATTGGTGCTGAATGCACTTTTGGTAGTGTCCACTCAAGCATTCACGATGGTAAGAGCTCCGATCATTAATGCGCAAGTTCTCAAATATATCCCCAATTTCTCTTAAGTTGGTTTCTTCTGTACGTATTCAATCATTGCGGGCGGTGCTTTGGTAGATATCGGACAGACGAAATTTCTAATTGGTATTCTAAGGATGCCAATACGAGATGATGAATGTGTGACTGGCTTAAGAAAGCTAGCAATGTTATGTCTTTCTAACACAATTCACTTCTCAGCATAGAGTCTAAGCCAGATTCAGTTTCTCTTTTCAACCAATATCCAAGAAAATAATTTATAACAAAACGTGGAGCTAAGAAAGCGCATCTTTGGAATCTATGTTAAGACCACAACCGACAAAGATTTATTGTTAAGCGTATCCTGGAAATTATATTTGTCATACCAGGAGAGAAGAATATTTCAGCGGAGGCGATGGCACCCGGATGTTAATTGACGTCCATCTTGGAGGCGGAGATGATCACATGACCTGCCCTGAACCCCCAGGGCCTACAACTCAGATTCTATGGGGTGGTTATTGCCCCTGGCTACGGCGCTCGCGGAAATTACGACCGGTCGTCAGTTGTAAACAAAGACGTGACGAAATTGAGAACGCGATAACGGAAGATAGAATCTAGACTACGCCCGCACACACACACACACACACACACACACATACACNGCGCTCGCGGAAATTACGACCGGTCGTCAGTTGTAAACAAAGACGTGACGAAATTGAGAACGCGATAACGGAAGATAGAATCTAGACTACACACGCACACACACACACACACACACACACACACACACACACGCAGGCACACGCAAACGTACAGATGATGATCTATATTCGTCGTGGCGATCACATTTTCCCAGAATCCTGAGATCCTTTCAGCGTGTTTTTGTATTAGGGTTGGGGCCCAGATTTGCAGCAGGGTTAGGACTGATGGGGAAAAAAAAGCACTTTTAGGCAATACACATCTTGCGCATTAAGGATAATCTCTCTTACCATCGTAAGAAATATATTAGTGCATCAATGCTGAAAGCTCCTTTAGTAGCTTTCACCATGCTGAGTTAATGAAATTCTTCCGACGGTAGGAGATGCCATCGTGATCGTGTTGCGCAAGTTCTCAAACACTTTAAGTTTCTGCGACAGTGTTTTCTCCGATGGTATTTTCTCCGATGGTGCTTTCTCCTCCCTAACCTCTCTGAACTGGCGAGATTGAAATAGATCTTTGTCCCATCCCTTAATCTAGTCAATCAGTTTTTGCTGACTTTCTGGGTCAAACGAGATTTTTCGGCACTTCTCCTCCTGACAAATTATGGTCAGGATCGTATCCAGTCTACCTCCACATCTTGTTGTTTGCTGAGGATGGTGAACGAGGAGTAGTAGGAACGCGAATCTGCTATCTGCAATAGATTCGTTTCTTAGGTCGCCTTTAGGAAATCGCCCTTTGCAAATCATGAAGTTGAAATAGGAGATGATATGTGAAAAATACGAAAACTATTTCTGGGAGATATTTCTTTCTGTTCTCCACTAAAATAATTATGTGTTCGCAACTGGGATCGAACGTGGAACTTGGATTCTCAAGTCCAGTATTCTAACCACTGAGCTATCGAGTCACTAAAGTTCAGGACGCTCACAAACGAGACTAAATATTCCCCAACTACTGAGTAACATCACGTTGCTGTGTTTACTCATCTTTGACACAAGTTAGCTGAAGATACCAGATTCGTGTGCGGGAAATGGAACCAAGATTGAGGTGCCAAAACAAAAGGACGAAAGAACCATCGAAGTAGATGTATCTTAAAACATAGTTTCTTGGAGAAATGAGGAGGCGGTCATGGTGGATTTAGGCATAAGCTTAACAAAATATTTTGGACAAATGCCAAAGAAAGTTCAGCTAAGGGCTTCACAATCTGCATGGGCCTAACAGAATTTCAGAAATATAAACTTTTGGAAACAATATTTTTCGTTACATTTAATATCTTGATATGTTTCCAGTTAAGTATTTAGTCGCTATTGTTTATATGATAACGCAAAGATTTTTTTTTTGGTACACACATTTGTGAGACCTAGACAATGGTAAGAATTTTACAACTCGAGGCCTCCGAGCTCAGTCTAGCTTACAGCCTCGCCAAACCTAATCTAACACCGAGAAAGTAGGGTGTTGTCCAAAGCGCGTAGAGGGATTCACGACTACTATGCCAGATCAGACGTAGTGAGGCCCCCGTGCTACAGAAGGCCTGGAGGCTCCTTCTTTAAAAATTGCAACTAAAGATGTGGCTTAAGTGCATATCAAAACCGGTGTACTCAAAAACTGAACATTTTAATTTTCTAAATGACAATGTATTTAATGTGAAAGTTACAAATTTAATTTAGGCAGTAACCTGCAACATTTCTGGTACAAGATTATCTCACTCTAGTATGATCGGAATGAGCATTTGGCTTTCGAGTTTTTATATATATATATATATATTTTATATATACATATTTGTTGAAAACACTCTGATTATGGCTTTTTGGTTTATTTCTTGAATTTTTTACGGAGGGAAAATTCACTATCGGACTCCAAACAATTCCCACTCGAAACTGTGAACTTCCTTTCTGAAATTGAGTTCGTAACAATAGGATATACGAGGAAGTAGGTGCCCTCACTTTTTTTTTTAATGGTTGGGGAGGGGGGGGCGCTGGGGAATGGGGTTAGGGAAACTGTGTACTGAGGATGGGGGACTGTATGCGGTGTCAGTGCTAGTTAAAAAGTCCCTTCCTCCCCCTACTCCCGCCCCTGCCCACCCACTTTCCCCCTCCTGACACAGGGGATGGAGAATGGATGAGACCACTAAACGTGTTCAGCACTCCTTCTAGCGAGGTTATTTTGCCCTGACGGGTGACAATCTAGTGTCACTCCTTGTTTCATGACTTTCATCAAAATAGTTTTTTTTACTCTACAAGTCCATCCTTGATTTCAGTTCATCAATTTTTCTTTCGCAATTTGTTTATTAGCACGTTTCAGCCAAATTTATCGTTACGAGTTCAGTTTCCTCGCAAATAAAGTTCATTGCAACATATTCACGGGGTTAGCAGATCGATTTCCAGGTGTCGATACATAGATTGTTTGATACATATGTTGATGTTACACTGGTGTCCTTCGAAAACATTGTTTTGTTGTGTTTTGTTAAACACTGTTGTTGTTGTTGTTGTTGTTGTTGTTGTTGTTGTTGTTGTTGTTGTTGTTGTTGGCATTATTGTTATTGCTGCTGCTGCTGCTGCTTTTAAAACACGTTTGACACTAGTTTACTAAGCCAGCCCATCCCACGCCTCAATTCATTCATGCCCTCCCCCTTCCCTCCTCCACCCCTCGATCCTCCCCCCACTCCCGCTCAGATTTAGGCATCCAAGATAGGGCCAAGAAAAAAAAATAAAGCGTTTAATATCTATAGAGTATGATCGTGGCTTATTGATTACTTTTTCAGTACAATGACACGCATGATTCTATTTACTGATATATTTCTAGTGACCTTTTCTTAACATTGATGTGTGACTATTTTGATAGTTGTCCAGAAAAATATCAAAAATAACATTGACATTTTTTTTTCTTCTAAACAACTTTCATCCTTATAGGAATCCCGACAATTCGTCAAAAGCGTTGATATTCAGTCATTGGGTAGGAAAGTTAAACCCGAACAAACACAGAGAAAAGTTGAGAATGTTCTTGAGTGATATGGCTTGATGGCTTAATGATAGCGTGAAGTTGCATGAGCGGGCTTTAGCTTGAATACGAGATTTATAAACTTACCTTTATATTATCATTGTTATTATTATTATTATGATTATGATATTATTATTATTTAATATTATTATTGTATCCAAAATTCTGTGATTCCCTTGAAAATCGAAGATATTTCCCACAAACTTGCCAAACATAATTCACAAATTTATGTTGCCCGACTTCCACAACATGTGAAAAATAAAGACAAAAGGAGCATAGTCTCAACAGATTATGAAGGTGATGATCATTTCTACGAGCAAGAGAACTAGAGACAGTGTTATTTCGAAACCAAGGCCAGTGAGTGACAGATTGGTATTTTGTTGTAAAAGTATGGGCACGGCGTCCTTGTACCGGTGACAGGATGAACGTATAGTTCATTTCATGAAATTAAAAAAACAAAACAGCAGTTTGGGGCAAAAACGTTATTGTTAACCGACCTATTTTTACGAAACTTTGTATGCCGCAACTAAACAAGTAGTCTTAATGGTAGAATGTTTGTTCATGGCGACCCGTACAGTTTCAAGCATTTTTTTTATCCTCTTTGTCTCTGTGATGTATATTTAAGCACCTGCATAGATTTAACAGTCTTACAGTAACAAGGTGTAAAGGAAATTACTCATAACAATCGCGATCCTCTGAAGCTATGTTGNATAATTCTATTTACTGATATATTTCTAGTGACATTTTCTTAACATTAATGTGTGACTCCTTCGGTGGTTGTCCAGAAAAATATCAAAATTAACATCGACATTTTTTTCCTCTAAACAACTTTCATCCTTATAGGAATCCTGACAATTCGTCAAAAGCGTTGATATTCAGTCACTGGGTAGGAAAGTTAAACCCGAACAAATACAGAGAAAAGTTGAGAATGTTCTTGAGTGATATAGCTTGATGGCTTAATGATAGCGTGAAGTTGCATGAGCGGGCTTTAGCTTGAATACGAGATTTATAAACTTACCTTTATATTATCATTGTTATTATTATTATGATTATAATATTATTATTATTTAATATTATTATTGTATGCAAAATTCTGTGATTCCCTTGAAAATCGATAATTCACAAATTTATGTTGCCAGACTTCCACAACATGTGAAAAATAAAGACAAAAGGAGCATAGTCTCAACAGATTATGAGGGTGATGATCGTTTCTATGAGCAAGAGAACTAGAGACAGTGTTATTTCGAAGCTAAGGCCAGTGAGGGACAGATTGGTATGTTGTTGTTATAAAAGTATGGGCACGACGTCCTTGTACCGGTGACAGGATGAATGTATAGTTCGATTCTCGAAATTAAAAAAAAACAACAACCAGCAGTTTGGGGGAATAAGTTTATTGTTTATCGACCGATTTTTACGAAACTTTGTATGCCGCAACTTAACAAGTAGTCTTAATTGTATAATTTTTGTTCATGGCGACCCGTACAGTTTAAGCATTTTTTTTTTAGCATCTGCATAGATTTAACAGATTTACAGTAAAAAGGTGTAAAGGAAATTACTCATAACAATCGCGATCCTCTGAAGCTATGTTGTAAAACCTCTATTCTTTCAGTCATAGAGACTGGGCGTTAGATATGCATTCTGTAGTCTGTCCCATATCGGACAGAACCCAGGTTTTAAATTCTGTTAAGACAATTCAATGTCACCTCACATGCAAAATTTAAGAAACATCTGTTAAAAAAATAAAAGGTCTCTATTGTCAAAAAAAGCTCTCTTTTTTGCCAAGAAACAAACGACACTCAAGTCACACCGAATTTACTTCAACGCCTCCCCATATCACTTGAAATAGGAAATACATGACCAAAACTAATGCGATATTTTGCACATCTCATGTAGCAAGTGTTAATTTTCATTATCCATCCATCCATCCATCCATCCATCCATCCATCCATCCATCCATCTTAGCCAGCCAGCCAGCCAGCCAGCCAGCCAGACAGCCAAACGTCCGTCCAAAGTGAGTCTTGTCCAAAAACGTGAATTCATCAAAGAGGGCATAATGTAACCACAGAGTGTTTGTTTTAAGTCTGAACTAAATGCAATCCACTACTTTCACTACTGACACTCCCTAGAGATGGCGTCATCAAAATAGCGCTCTACTCTAGAAGAACGAGAATCTGTACAAAGCACTGCGCATGCAATTCGGCCTCGACCTTTGATGGTCCACGGAGATGAAGTTTAAAGTGACTGTCGTATGCAGTAACACCCTTTTGAAGCTTATTACCATTTACTGCGTCTTAGTTTGTACTTAGAACTTAGATCTACTTATATCCATCCAAAGGCTGTGTGCAGTGAAATCCAAAGGTAAGATAGACTAGCCAGTAAAATTTTGGAACTCTCCCTCGGTGTGCTTGGGTTAGACCTAGACTAGACTAGACGTCTAGATCTAGACTAGACTAGACTATATTATAGAAGATTAAGGGAAAATAAAGTAATGTACTACTGAAAGAGTCCATAACTAATAGTCTAAGTGTAGCTCTAGTCTAGATCTAGATATGGCGATACGTGATTTTCTGTGGACTTTTCCTGGGTGAAATTCCAAATGGGACTCAAATCGGACTCTCCTGTCTCAATAGAACATTAGGGTTAGGAGTGTTGTAGTAGGCATAAGTTCCGTAAAGAAGTGTGAGTCTTGTTCAGAATTCCTTCCTTGCCAAAGGTGCTCTTTCTTCTTTATCTTTAACCCAATCTCTAACTCTAACCCATGAACACCATAATATGGTATCCACACTCTGTCCACCGAAACAAAGAATACATGAGATGTATGTGGAAACTTCCATCTAAATCCCAGACGCAGTTTGCGTGCTGAGATTCAGAACTGTCCCTTTCATCAATCTGCTATGTCGTTGTTCTTTCATCCACCCCCTATCCTTCCAACATGTGTATTTCCTAATGGTTATTAGTGTCTCTTCTCTTCTTTTCTCTTCTCTTCTTTTTCCACCTCTTCTCTTCTTTTTATCCTCTCCTATTCTGCTCTGTGGCACTAGTTTTCAGCAGTCGTCCATGCGTCGTCTGTCTAGTTTCCTCTCGCATTATAGAGTCTCACAAGACAACAGGGTCAAGCATTATAGCTGCACTTGGATGAAGAAGCCAGTTTGTGATGGCTAGGATGGATGGATGGATGGATGGATGGATGGATAATGAAAATTAACACTTGCTACATGAGATGTGCAAAATATTGCATTAGTTATGGTCATGTATTTCCTATTTCAAGTGATATGGGGAGGCGTTGAGATAAATTTGGTGTGACTTTAGTGTTTTTGGAAAGAATTGCGACAAACAAAAGTATGCCTTCTGATCTAACTTTAACCTAAATCCTATCCATACCCTATCCCTACCTCTACCCCTATCCCTACCACTAATGCCCAACGAGACGGAAGCGTCAATCGATGTGTGTTCCTAACCCTAATGTCTGTCGAGACAGGAGCATCAGGTGTGAGTCTCATTCGGAATTCCTGCCCTGTTTGTTCTGGATTTTAATGGAAGAGAAGGTTAAATATTTTTGATTTCCTTTCAGTAATATTTTTGATCATAGATTGCCGAAAATGGAGACCACCAAAATTAATGATTGAATATATCTCATTTCTCAGAATGCCATGTATTCTATTCTATTCTATTCTATTCTATTCTATTCTATTCTATTCTATTCTATTCTATTTCTATTACAGAATCGCCAAGATGATGAACAACAAGAAAGAAAGCTTCGACGTGGCTCTGCTGCGGGAGAAGATACGTCTCAAAAGTAAGTTTAAAAAATTCGTTTCCAAAACCCTTTGAATGTTAGACCTGTATACTAATACTACTATATGGCTCTTCTCGTCCACTTGGACGATCTGAGCAGTCTATGTTTCTCATTGTAATACAAGTTGACTCCGCTTTATCCCAGTTCGGATTATTACAAATTGCACGTAATTGCAGCACTGTTCTCATAGTAAAATGCTACACTGTATGGGTTTAGAGCCAAGCATAGTTTATGTTTACGGAATGGTAATACAAACTCCTCAGCATGTCGGGCAAAAATGCACAGTCTTTGTTGATCTATGGAAATAAAAAGTTGCCTCTTAGCTTTGGAGGACCCGTGTAGCCTTGCATAGGACTGTGTTGTTCCTGAGCTAATATAATATCGTTGCTTAATCAAGGAACGCAGAAGTGGAAGAAGCAGGAGAAGAAGAAGGAGGAGGAAGAGGATAACGATGACGGCGGTGAGGAAGAGGAAGAGGAGAAAGTAAGAGGACGAGGAAGAGGAGAAAGAGAAGGAAGAGGAAGAGGAGAAAGAGAAGGGAGAGGAGAAAGAGAAGGTAGAGAATGAGGAAAAGGAGAAAGAAAAGGAAGAAGACGAGGAAGAGGAAAAAGAGAAGGAAGAGGATGAGGAGGAGGAAGTAAATCTAAATTACAGTGATTCCCGCTTAATGTATAAAGCCAGCGTCGGATGGCCTGTTGGCCTTGTAATAACACCTATTTACCCCTCTGGCCAACCTACGTCAGTGTCCTACTTATATTAACGTGGCAGGTGCTCTTAAGTCAAGCTATCTCGTTCACCGATTTACAATGTAGTATTCATAAAGGGATGGGCCAGCTAACTACGCGACTTCCAGGTATCTGCACCAGTATGTGTAACAAAGCAAATACCTTGGGAGTAGAGAGCTGACACAGAAACTGGAGGAGCTCTTAGAACAAATAATAGACATAACGTCATCCTCTAAAACGAATGTCACAAACAGGTTCTTGTAAGCTGCATGACAGAAAATGCAAACTTGCGAGAAGTTCAAGAAAGATCCAAAATTGGATAAGAATGGGACCAAATAGTAGAGAGACTCAACTCTGCATTAGGTTCTGAACCGGGTACAGAACACGAACAGAACTTTCTTCCCAGTGTGCAATGTTTCTTTCCATCAACAAGAGGTGGTAATTTCCCACTAAATCTGATGCAACTGCTGAAGTCTGGAGTTTTTACTGTAACTACATATTTATTATTCATACTCTTCAGCTTCAAATATCATTTTATTACGAATTGATCTATTGAAGACAAACAAAGAAAAAAAAATCCTTGCCCGAACAAATCTCTACAGTGTCTCTTTCTCTAAGGATCATTTCTAATTTGAGTATCGGTGTTTTCGAGGCTCAGCACTTTCGATGTCAATATCTTAACTCCATCTCCACCATTTTGATTCCATTTTGTATCTATTCCAGTTCGGTTCTGTCAAAACGTTTAACTGCTTCCATGATAACAACAATACATGCCACAAGCAACTAACATGAAGCAAGGGGAGGTGAATAGGAATAGTTTGACAAACTCCTTTTAGCATTTACTGAAGTAATCTCCCTGCATTAGAGAGCCTTTAAACATGTTGCTTATGAATTTCTACGAATGTCAAATTTTCAGTACGGCCCTTCGGCTATGATTTTCTACGACTGTTGAATTTGGAGAATGCATTTCCAGTTGGGGCACATTTAAAAGTTTAACACCGAAAACGGCTCTCTTGCCTGAGGCGATCATGTGTGGAATTTGTCAACAAAAGGTTGCATCACATGGCACCTGTTCCTTCCGCCAATCAAGGTGCATAAATTTGGGCGTATCTGAGCTTCTTAACTGTGTTTACTAAAATTGCCGGACATCCGGGTTTCGATTTCTGTCCCTAAAGCTTAAGCATAGTTCATTACGAGAGTCTCATGATTATGTCTGAGGATTGTCCCAAAATCCGAAGTTGGTATTTCCTCTTAAACCCTGACTCCATGCCAAAAGCAAGCTCCAGGTGGGAGTGTCCAGATTATTGCGCACGTAATGTGACGAAACCTCGGGGTCGGCAAGAGTGTAAAGCAATGTCATGACACCTGCCTAAAAGTGGTTTCTGCGACTTGAGGAGTGGTCTCCTGTCAATTGGGTTGCAAAGGATTACCTCTTTAGCCGAATTCTTTTAAAGTACGCACAAGTTAGAGAGTCTGGAGGAATAATAACGAGGGTTGGGCAGACTAGAGATCATAATACGTAGTTTGTGAACTTAATTTCAGTTTACGTGACCTAAAAGTAAAGCTGAGCTTAATGGCTAATTTAGAAGGACGCATTTGGATCTGAACTGTAACTATATTGGGTGCTTGCACTGAACTTTAATTTTCTATCCAAATTTCACATCTACATCGACAATCAGAACCGAGTGCCAACTTCAAAAACCAAGAGCAACTGATCTGATTTGAAAACTACTTAATTTTCACGGAACAGAGCTAAACTTGATCTTAGAGCTTATTTGCCCTGAAGAACTGAACTTGATCTGTACTAATCTTTGTTGATGAAATTGCCCAAGCCTGGTTATAGCCAATTAGAAGGTAAGATGCTACATTTACAGCCACCACCGGCTGTTAGCCATGACTGCGACAACTACATTTTACCAAATGTCTTATTGATCTTCGTATTTTTAACAGATTAAAGTAATTTGCCGCCGTTTTTTTGCCAGCAAAGAAACTAGCAGATTGTAATTTTAGTATTGGAGTGTCTCTGCTTCAAAATACAAGTTTGCGTAAATTCGCATGAGCAGAAAAAAAATCCTCATAGTCTCTAGTCGTTGTTTTTTTACTTTGGCAGCAGGGATAGAGTTAATCTGGTTTTCCTCCTTACAAACTGCAGAAAGAATGATGGTTGGTCGCTCAGCTTGCCATATTATTCGGCTTTTTTTTTTTGCCCCAGTACGGCAGGATAGTGAACAAAATCAACAACTGTGGCCGTGTGCATAAGCCATGCTAAATTCAAGTATTACGCCAACAACACAGAACCCAGCTGATTAATAGATTAACGCACTGCGGTAACCATGGGAAACTCACAAAATATTAGTGGTGTTCACTGTACTTAAGCAGTATGTTAACTAACGTTTAGATTATGCATACCGCCAGTGGTCAGTAAACGAAAGAGAAGAATGTACAGATTCGGCTTCTTTCCTTACAACTGTAAAATACAGTGAATCGATTCTCTTAAGGAAAAATAACTATTGACTAATTATTCCATAATTAATTACAATTGAAATACAAGCCTTATATAGTTAGGTGCACCTTATCATTTTTTATCCACAGATGTACATTACTGAACTTGGCCGTCTTCGGCCAAAATTTCCGTATTCGTTGTTGCTACTTTTTGTCTTAAAGACGGCCATTTAAATCTAGTATCAAAACTATAATGAAAACAATTTTAATCCTTTTTCGACCTTCAGGATAAGACTAGGTCCACTTATGTATCGAGCAGGTATCAAAAACCGCGATACCATTTGCAGACCTGCTTTCTGGTCGATTATCATAATTGAAATGACTTTCGATATTTGAAACCTAACGGCTGGGTACCGGGTATCGCAATTCTTTTGAATTCGGATATTGGCCCGCCACGCCTTTTTTCCACCTTCGGCCTGTTCGACTACGAATCATCAGAATCTGAACAAAGAGATTTTTGGGGATTGTCTTTAGGATTGCGATGGATGCCAGAGAGGGTCAAAGGCCAGAACAGGAATGAAACTTTAAGGAGGAGTGTGAAACTGGAGGGAAGATGTTTCCTCATTTTGTCCTCCTTCTCTATCCCAAACCCTCGAGCCCCTC
>JAWQUT010000117.1:1648465-1658795 GCA_033807755.1 Ellobium chinense | reverse complement strand
TGTTGTTCCTAGCACTGAATTGATGAGATCCTTGTTGTTATGACTTACATGTTATCAATACAGTTGATGATGGTGGTAGTGGTGGTGGTGGTGGTGTGATTATTATTGGAATTTATGATAGCCATTATTTTGCTGTAGTTTGTCCAGTTTGTTTCTGCTGTTGTTCTTTGAAAATATGAAAACGGAGGAAACATTATTTTTGACCATGTTTTCATTAACACAGCATTCATTCAAAACCGCTTCGCTGCAACGTGTTTTATATTGCCCTAGGATAGAAGATTACGGTATGCGTTAACTTCTTCGCGACCGCCCACAAGCGGAAGTGTTCAATGAAGACTTTGACACCGATAGGTGGCTTGGACATAGTAGAGACAGACTGAAAAGTATACGTCGTTCTTTGTTCGACATCTACTTTGTTTCTTGTAATTTTTATAAGCGAGGGTTGCGACACTGTACGAGCTTGGGAGGCAGGTAGTGATTATTGGCTGGAAGATGCAAATAAAGAAAATTTCGCTAGGGACAGGTTCATCACAGTCCAAGAATTGATTCTATTGAATAACATGCTGGCTTTGCATCTTTCACGTGTTGACTTTTTTTCAGTGGTTGTTGTTGTTGTTGTTGTTGTTGTTGCTGTTGTTGTTGTTGTTGTTGTTGTTGTTGTTGTTGTTGTTGTTGTTGTTGTTGTTGTTTGTGGAAGGAGGTGGATAGTATGATTTCTCTGTGTCTCATTAGAAGGAGCAGCAGCTGAAATGCTCAAAACTAGAAAGTAAATAACCTACTTTAGATTCAAATAACCAACACCACTATCTTCGATCATCTATAACAATATTGTGACATATTTCTGTTCAATGAGAGAGCCCAATTGCAAAGTTCACGTGTGAGACAGAAGTTCCGCCGGATGTTAAAATGAAGATCCGTCTAGTTAAATCTTGTTAGCACTGGTTTACGCCATATTTCAGCACTTTCAGGAATCATATGGGAATCAAGACTGGCAGGCAAATTTTAGGTCTTAAATGAATGTAACTTTTAAAAAAAAACATTAATTAATTACAATAAAGATCTCTAGATGTAGAGCATGAAATCGTGGCTCGTCAATTAATCGAGCGTGAGCAGTGCACAGGTGACGTAGAATCTAACCCAGTCGTTACATAACCAACATGACTGACCTCTTAAGGTACAGCATGTCTAGACAGCACCCACGTCATGGCATGTGAGGAAATTTCATGTAATAGGTTTCCTACATCTGGCACTGTTTGAGCAAATTGCATAGAAATAATGATAACAATGGGGAGACCGCACCGTCTTAGTCTTCAAATCCCAAGCCTTGTTCGTTAAAGCTACTTTTTTTGTAGGGCAGGAGAGCAAAAGCACACCATAAGCGCTGTTGTTAAGGAAAATCTGAGAGAACAGAGTTTTGTTTTTTCTGTTCCCGCTCCTTTCCGATTGGCGCTTCGGCGTTAGTTAGTGCTTAGTCTTTCATACTGTGGAGCAACGTTACTGTCTTAGATGTTAGATTTGTTTGGTTTTCTTATGGTTACTTCCTTCCATCCCACTTGACAATCATATATATAGAGATAGATAGATATAGATATAGATATATATAGATATAGATATAGATATATATTGGGGGGAGATGAATCCCTGATTCCCTAAAGAACACCACCATGTATTAAGTTATTAGTAAAATCCTATCTCTAAAGCCCTGGCCCTGATGGGTCCCAGTCGTGGAGCGCTATACCCCAAGCCCTGCCTCCTAACGAGGCGTCCACTACAAAATATGTTTTCGCTGTCATGTTTTAACCTTAATAAATGAGCCAAATACTGTGAGGGGGCCTTTCGATGACAGCATTGCTATAGGTAGACCCTACACCTGTAGTTGTTGGTTAGTGCATTATTTGTTATGTAAGACATGGTTGCTGCACCCGTTTACTATGGCTGTGCTGTACTGTACTGTTTCTAGTGTCCTTCCAATGTGTTGATGCCCCTGGCCCTGCAGTCTCCCCCGAAGGAGCCCTGCCTGGCAATGGGGCTGTCAAGGGACCCCAGTGGATAGCAGCATCCCTCAACACTTCCACCCAACCCTCCCTCCCCATTCCGCTCCCCCCGAAGCCAAAAAAGGGCGTCGGCGAGCCCGGTCCGAGGGGGGTGATCAGGTGGCGCCCTCAACAGGAAAAACCCCAGATCTCAGTGGTCATCATTTTTGTTTGTTGTAAATCTGTGTGCGTATTTTCTTGGAAGTGTCCTATCGTGTGTCTTGTCAGTCCCTATGTGTTATTTGAGCTAATTGCACGTCCTAATCCTTCACAGTTTGATTTATTGAGCCGCGAAGCGCCATTGTTGAAAGAATAGAGTTGTTTGTTGTTGTTGTTGTTGTTGTTGTTGTTGTTGCTGTTGTTACTGTTACTGTTGCTGCTGTTAATTTTCTTCTTCTTCTTCTTTTTCTTCTTCTTCTTCTTCTTCTTCTTCTTCTTCTTCTTCTTCTTCTTCTTCTTCTTGTTCATTAGTCCGTAAAGGTGCCGTACTTTTTTGTCCTATTTTGTCTGCCACAGTGAATGGTGTGTTTCTTTTTCTTACCTTAGAAAGAAAAAAATTCCCGCATCAATGAGCGCATAAAAAAGTAATCGAATCTAATACTGCTTTTACTCATTCCATTGTTCTCTTATTATTACCTCCACGATCCATGCAAACTAAAAGCATTCTACGTTCATCCCGAGCATAAACTGTCCACCAAAGGGCTTCGCCGTTATTTTGGGAAAGCCCAAAGCCGACCCAGGAGGATGTACAGTTAAATTCGTCACTCACCTACTTACA
The DNA here is from genome assembly GCA_033807755.1 of Ellobium chinense. Lineage (NCBI taxonomy): Eukaryota > Metazoa > Mollusca > Gastropoda > Ellobiida > Ellobiidae > Ellobium > Ellobium chinense. The sequence continues at coordinate 1,655,984 of JAWQUT010000117.1, read as the reverse complement.
AGCCCTATATTCACCTGATTGACTCCTGATTGCCCCACTCTTTGCTAATAACTGACCTATTTTGGAAGGAAAACACACTGGGCATTTTGAGAACTTTGTTTCTTTCCAGTGAATTCGAGAACATGCGAGTTAATGTTAACAGTCTACAGCATTCATGATGACGAGTTAATGTTAACAGTCTACAGCATTCGTGATGACGTATAACGTAGTAGTTCACAAATCTGGTCGTATATAGCTTTAGGTATAATTTTGTATAGAATGTTAGGCCAGTTCTGATGACAGTATCGAAAATAAGTATGTGATAAAAACCTTGAAAAATATTATATGGACTTATTATTTGCGTCTCAACGCTAATAACATAGTTATATACTACCCGCTTTTCCGCAAACTTCATTAATGTGAAATACGATGACGTAAGTCAATATGAAGGACATATAGTCGTATAATACTACATATCATAATATTTGGTATGGTCATCTAACTTTTAACATCTAAAGTATACAAAAATACATTACTTTTCATAATCGACTGGACAAAACATTACATCACATCACTTCTCCAAATTTCTGTTGCATGATCTAACATATTGTAGTTTCTGGTTATTTTTTGTCCTAAATTGTTGGTCCCAATTCTTTAATTATCTGTTAAAAAAAAATTATCATAACGAAAAAGAAGTCCATTTCTTAAATATTTGTTAAAATGCATTTGATCACAAGGGAAAAAAAAGTTCATAAGTACACATTCTCAAGAAAGTAAAAACAATGTTAGCATTTCTGTGACAGTTCTGAAGACGTTGATCAAACTTTCTTCGATTTCACCCCCATCAGAATTGATCAGGCAGCCTGATCGCTGTATGCTGACAACGCCAAAGACGGGAGACGCGGCCGTGGAAAAATATTTAGCTACATGCCCTAGCGTAAAGATCAGCATTCACCGTGCACCGAATTTTCTTTATCAGGGATCAAATACAAACATTATTTGGTTACTGGAAGTATTGACCATAGGCTGAACGATGGCGTTTGGCTGGCGACAAGGGTTGGGAATGGCTCACAAAGAAGAGGAGCTGTGCTGGACGCTCCTTATGGCCTACTCAAGAGGTCATCCAGGGTTGGATGAGATGTGTTTCACCCATGTGTAGGAGCCAACGTGGGATAGCCATTTCTTGTGAGGACGTTTTTTGACCTTTCTCCTGGTCTATTAAGCCCGTCTCTATTATTAGCTTAGATGAAGACGTTATGGATTTTAAACCACAGAAAGGATGATAGAGGAAATGTGACCAAAATGGAGAGAGAAAGGGAGAGAGAGAAAGGGAGGGAGACAAGATTAGAATCTATCCAGGCTACCATGAACTTTGTCTTTCTTGCTTCCATAAAGACTTATTATTTGCCCAGATAAACGCACATTATTAATCCTACTATGCAAAGAAAGAAAACAGACGAAAAGGACAGAGAGACGATGAAAAAGGGGAAAGGATTAAGGCATAGAAGAAGAATGGATATATAAAGAACTTTGGCCTTCTCATGATATATGAAGACTTCTCATCTATCTAGTCAGAAGTACAATATGGATTCCAGCCTCCAGAGATATTTACCAAGAAATGTTGACAGAGGGAAAGGGGTGGGTTTGGGACAGGGTGACAATAGTTAAGGGGATCTAACAAAGTGTTGAATCTCTTGAAACATGGAAAATACCATCAGAAAGCAAGCAGTATTTTCCTGATGACCACTCACGGACAAAACGCACATCGTCAATTATCAGTCCCTTTCCGCATGAGTACAAGCATTATCATGATCATTATTAATATTATCATTTGACACAACATTAAAAAAATGTTTTGTCAAAATCAGCGATGTTAAGATTTATACGAAATTGTAGTTTAGATTACAGACTCTTAATTTGATAAAAATAGGATTTGATCATATGCCTCAGGATGATAATAACAAATCCTTCCAAAGGAGAATGGGCCCTAGATGTGTGACCCTGCATGTGATTTAGTTTGCATTCTCTCCTGATTTTGTAAACTAACCCCGAAGTTTGAGGCATTTCGGTTTCGGTGTGGCCTTCTGTGCGGAGCACATGTCGTTAAGGAAATTAGTTAGCTTATTTACGCCTTTCGATGTATCGGTTCGTAGCTCCAAGACGAAATGAGAGACCTATATTTTAAACATTATTTTTAGTAAGCTCATTAAATCCTGCAAACTATTAGAGAAGACATCGACATTGTGGCATTTCTTGTAAATAACAGTAGAGAAAACAGTTTATTGGCTCAGATGAGGAAATCGGATTAGGCTTCTGTAACCTTTAGTACAGTAAATACTGGAATCACGTTTAGAAATATATTGATACTCACCATCAACATCAGTACCATCGCTATCACTGAGGAGGTGTGTGGTTCCAATGACTGCACATGCTATGTGCAAGTATTCTATCCTGCTGTCTAAACTTACTGTTGATGTTAAGCGGATTGTGACCACACCAGGTTGAATGCTTATTCATTCATTTTGGCCTGCATTTCTGCACCAGGTATAGGGGACTTTTTTATCTTTAAAAAAAAAATTATATATATACGTGGGGCGTTCAAGAAGTCTTAAGCCTATCTAGGAAGGAATCATCACTGGCTTATGAAATTTTCAAGAGACATAAAAAGTTCATTTATAAAACGTTTTGCAGAAATCTGTTGACTCTACAACAGAGCTGGCGTAGGAAGAGTGTGAATGACGAACATCCTAAATCTGACGAACACACTAAAGGTGTGAACGACCACAGGATCGGGATAATCCATGACATTTTGCATTTGTCATTGTTTGTTAGACGAAAGACGAAAGCGACTCAGTCATTTCCTGCACGTCACACATCGACATTGATGTCATTTCACAAGAGAGTGAGAACTGCCCACGTAATGATTTACCGTGATGCTTTGCGTTGGATTCCGTGGGTTCACAGCCGTAGGCATGGTGCTGTCACTCGTGAAAATTTTCCTCTGCGATAGGCTAAAATGGCTTTCTAATAATCCATTTTTCCTATAATCTAAACGTTGATAATCTGAACTTTTTATAGGCAAATAGTAGATTGGAGGTACTGTACTTTCAAATAGGATAAAATAGAATAATGTCTTCAAGAGACTGGGGAAAAAAACTAAGGGAGGAAGAAGAGAAGGTTCTGAGGCAGTAACCATACAGTGAGGTGTTTGAAGGAGATAGGCGCGGTGAAAGGAAGTGGAAGATATTACAGGTTGCTGACAGGAACAGAGCAGCCCTCAATCAAATGTCATTATGTACAATAAGCAAGTGGTCTTTACGGCAGCTGTTGGCATGGGGACCGAAGCACTTACGAATATATCCGGAGTGAAAAAATGATCTTCTGACAATAAGTAACAACAGGTGCCGTTTATGTTTTAAGTCTTATTTTATCATGTACTTATGACAGATATTCCAATTACGACTATTATCAAAATACCATGATTTACTTAGTTTGTAGGAATATGTGTACACAAGCCTATTGCGATTAAATAAAGCTTACAAGTACGTATTATTTAATTATTAACAGGGAACGGTATTTCTGGTATTCACCAGTACGTCAAGTGGGGATCACACACGACACAGGCTTGCCTTGAGGTCTGCCTGTGCGCGGCCTATGCGTTCTATATAGTAGAACTCTGTGGCAGGCCCATCACAGTTCAAAATGAAAACAACATCAAGGCCTGAGCTTGGTCTATGTAAATTCTGTCTACGCCAGAAATTTAGCTGAGGCCAGCCTGTTTGTGTGTATTTTTGCGTCGACTGAATGCCTAGATTAATGTGTGTGTGTGCCTATTTCGGCGCAAAAGCCTTTGTTTAGATCAGAACTTCTGTCGCTTCTTTCTCTTCAACAACAACAACAACAACGCTGCTAAACTTGCCAGCGCTACTTCTACGTGACTGGTAGACGCCATGTTGTATACAGGCTAGGACTATGTCGTGCCTGTGCACAAGGAGATATCCTTCGAGGCAAACTGGTGTCGTGTTTGATCGCCTTAGTATATTAATAATAATATGTTTCTTATAATGGGTGAAGACATACATGTACTCACACTCAGCGATGAGGTAACCGTTAAAGGTAATATTTACCGTAAATTCTCACAGGCTCAGATTTCAGGGACCTGACTGAGAAATTTAAATTCACAAGGTCATTGAGTGCGTGAGATATATCTGCTTGAGAAATATCGTTCAAGGGACCGCAATTTTGCATCGAGCGTGCGACGTAATCGAATACCTGTGATTCGAAGTGGTGCGTTTCTATTGTATTTAGCTTTCTACAATAGCACTGCGAGAGAAGAAAATGCGAGCGTCCTTGTTGATCATGTCGGCAACAAAAAGTTTGCTGTGTAGTCTGTAAATGTCGAGCTACTCTCAAAAGTACAACATGACCCAAGACTGTGTTGTGGAAGAGCTGATATTGTTTTGGTATAAAGCTTAAGAAAATGTTTGTTCGCTCTCTTCTCCTTTATCATTTTTTCTTTTGTTTTTCGTATTCGTGGTCAGACTAATCTGTCGTTTTAAATTCTCCTCTTTTCTTTTTTTCAGTTCTCTCATATTTCCTCCTCTATCTTATTTCTCTTTGGTTTCATATTTTCCTTTTCCAAGAACTTACTATTTTCGCAGTATTGGAAAGTTTAGATAGCTTTTATTTCTCATAATTACCGTTATGGCTGAATTAGACATGTACGAACTAGGTTAAGATGTGAATTTAATAACCAGTTCATAACGTACAGTATGACCTTAATACCAGGGAATGCTCAATGCGCATGTCTACCTCTGTCATAACAGTTCGCAACAGATTCGAAGCTTAAAAAAAAAAATAATGTTCTGTGTCATTTAACTTCTCAAACGTATACCAATTTTATCGGTGATTTCTGATATTCGATGAATGAGTATCGAATATCCCAAAGATACCGATCCTCATTACTGCGGAAATTCGGAGACGATTGCATTTAACACGATCCACAAAACGAATCAGTCTGTCAAAACTAACCAATAACTCTGGCTCCACCGGAAGTTCTGAGACTTAGAAGCAGTGGCAAAAGCTGTACCGTGGTAAATAGGAACGAAACAAAATAAATTGATTAGCAATTGTCTGGCGAGCACTAGACCTATACGAATATGTCTGTCTCCTTTCAAGAGTCATTTCTCTAGAATTGTTCTTTATTTTTTTTTCTTTCTTTCTTTCTTTCTTCCTTTCTTTTTTTCGTTCTTTTTTTCTTTACTTCTTTCTTTTTTATCCCCTCTTTTGTGTCCTCCTTCTGTCTTTGCTGCTTTCTTTCATTCTTGTCTGTCTTCCAAATTTTTTCGATCTTATTTTCTTTCTCTTTGTCCGTCATAAGCTAAGCATTCACAGTTTTGAGTCGTTGTTTCTTTCCACTATTTCCTTCCGTGTTCTTCTGTTTGTCTGGTATGTTTGTTGTTGTTTTTTTTTCTCCCCTGCCTCCCCTCATTTTTACTTTCTTTTGCCATTTTCATCTTTGCATGTCTTCCCGTTCATGTCCATATCTCTGAATAAGGTCTACATGTAGAATTGCATGCTTCTGTCCAGGTCCATGCAGGTAATAATAGGAACAGTAGAGGTATGAATATGCTCACTCTATGTGTGCTCATTAGAATGTTCGGTTTTGTAGGAGAGAGAGAAAAGAGAGAGGAAAAAGAGAGAGAAAGAGAGAGAGAGAAAGAGAGCAAACCGATTGAGACTGGTTTTAAACAAAGGTGTATCGTTTGTCTATTCATTATCGAATTATTATAATTATTATTTTGTTGTTGTTGTTGTTGTTGTTGTTGTTGTTGTTGTTACAGACAGACAGAGCTTTCGATGTGGCGGAAAATATGGTAGAATATGGCATTGCTAGCGTAGAAAGGAGACTCTCTTATTCGGAGAGCGAGGCAACAGAAGAATTTCACAGGTATACCCCCTTCTAGCAAGTGTTTCGACCCTTTGACTCCCTGACACTCTAAAGGGACAGGGCCACACTTGGGTCATGACTCTCAGTGTCCTTCTGCTAACTTAAACTTCTGTCGACGTTTTTTCTTTTTCTTTTGGCTGCAGCGGGAGGATTTGAACCCGCAACCTCCAGTTCTTTAATTATTTCTTGCTGCACTTTCTCTCTGCCATCGCGGAGCTGTAGTGAAAGTTGCAGTTTTGATATGCTTTAATGTACTTTACCACATTCTTCTGGTCTCTCCATCTGGTCTATAGCCATGCACGGTTTTGTTGTTTTGTTTTTTTTCATAAAATTTACACCGCGTATAATTTTGCTCTCACTCGACAATTTCTGAGAAAACACCACAGGAATGTTGGGATTTTCACCCTGCACGCACCGCCATTACTCGTGCTGCATGACGTCACAAAGCGGGATAGGTTAGCAGACGATTGGTCCAGACAGTATTGCGCATGCGTCTGCTCTAATTGTTTGTGACTTTTCTCGCCTCATGACATCATGTAGTATGAATAGTGGCAGCTTCCAGAGAGTGAAAACCCGACATTTCAGCCGTGTTTTCTCAGAACTGGTCCGGCGATCTAAAGTTTTCGAACAAAAAATGTGAATTTTTGTCTAGGCAGTAAAGCAATAACTACCCCTGTGCCTTTAACGTCTGGTCTCTTACAGGGCGTTATGGCACAGACAGAAGCGCATAGAATATGGCATTTCTTGGCGTTACGATCATGATGCACGTTATGATTGGATGATTACAGCAGATTACAGGTTTAAATAGCAACCAGCAATATCATCGTGACACTAGGAAATGCCATTCTCGCATGTCTAGCTCTGCATTAATCCATTAAATCCCAGGCCAGAAGGCTTAATCAAACCATGAACAGAATTTAAAACCATTGACTAGAGTTCTGAATTAGAAGCTTATTGCAGTAAACTTTGATAGTAATCTCCCCTGATTGTCTAATGTCTTTTGCCGGCTATATTTCTGGTTTTAAAACAGTAAAAGGAAACGCTATCTTCGAGGGGGCTGGTGGATGATCTGTGATTGAATGGAATAAAGGAAGTGTGTTTGAAAATAAAGGCTCTCTATAATAGGGGTCTACATATGCATACGGCAGATTACACCTATCGGCACGCGTAAATTCGGGTGTATGTCACGTCTCAAAATTTGCCGAAGTTTCAGGGTTCGATCTTCGCACTTTCATCGTCAGTACAAACTTTTAGGAGAGTCCCACGTTACTGCTCTTAAATCCTGCATAGCGTAGGCTGCTAAGTGCTACAATCTAGCATCGTCTAGATCTGACTGTTCGACTTCTTTCAACCGCAGGACCAGAGGATATCCTTGCTTAGAGCTGGGTATAAGGTTAGGGATAAATTTGGGAAAAAGAAAGCACATATGAGAGAGTTCATAGACAATGATGATAATGAATGGAGACTGTCCCACGATTGCTTTAACTACCAGGTCAAGTATCAGAGTTGCGTCCCAACACTTGCTTACGAAATTTGCCGGAACTTCCGGGATCAACTTGAGGTCAATACAGTGTCGTACGCAAAAGTGCA
>JAWQUT010000117.1:1630932-1642882 GCA_033807755.1 Ellobium chinense | reverse complement strand
TTACGTTGTGATGTCCTTGGGAACGACACTTCACTTCTATTTCCACATTCAGCTCTAAGAGTAGTGTGAATATTAAAATTTATCTGACTTTAGAACCTGAGGAGTTCAGGGAGTTCGACTCCCGGGCCAGGCGGGTTACGTTGTGATGTCCTTGGAAACGACACTTCACTTCTATTTCCACATTCAGCTCTAAGAGTAGTGTGAATATTAAAATTTATCTGACTTTAGAGCCTGAAGAATTCAGGGAGCTGCACTGCAGCGACTACCTATGACTTTGTTATGGATTTCGTTTGTAGTATTGTGTTTTTATATGAATACTGAATACTATTACTATACCATGTTTATCTATTATCAGTGAGATACGTATCATATTACATGATATTGTGAAAGATTTTCCCTGCAGGGTAACTAAAAGTCCTGTTTTCCTTTTCATAACCTAGACCAGCGTAAGTCACAGCGAAATGAAGAATGATTCATCAAAATGAGCGAGTCATACTTTTTTTTTATTATCGTGGGAAAATGAGAAGACAATGGATTTCAGATTGCATTTTCCTTGTATTCAGTCAATATGTGTCTTATGTCGCAAGACAAGGAGCTTAGGTATCAGGCTCTACGTGTGATTGAGATCAACCAGTAACTAATGTTTGTTTGTTGCAGAAACGGAGAATAAAATCATTTCTATATACAAACATATTGGTTTTATGGGTGAATGGTCAATGTTTGTAGATAAAGGTTTTGTTTGTTTGTTTGTTTGTTTCTTTGTTTGTTTGTTTGTTTTTAATAAAGCAGATTGGGTGATTTTTATATAAGAAAATTGCTCGTTAATCACGATTTTCTCCGAATTTGTCCACTGTACACGGCTCATCCCAGTTATACCATTTCGTAAACTGCCACGCTATGATGATGACGTTTGTCTGTCGTTTCCAGGATGGCATCAGCTTTAGGTAGTGTGGCGATTCTGACGTTTTTAAAATGGCTGATCAGCCCTGCACGAACATCCACATACTAGATATATATCCAGTTGGCACGAAGAACATTACTGCCACATGCTATTTCCTTCTGGGTAGCACCCTTTAACTGGGATTTCCTTGTGCTTGTGCCTCTGCAGCTTTCGCACTACGCACATTAATTAACCACTGCTTAATACTTTGTCTCAAACACACTGCCATTAAAGGGTTGAAACGTTTGTAAAGGGTTGCCAGAGCTCGCTGATTTATTGCCCACATGGCTTTTTTTTTTAAGGGCTTGTTACGGACTTCTGTTTTGTCCCAGTGGTTTAATTTGATTTTATCCTCAGGACTAGCTCCAGGTCTACTTAATATTAGCCTCCAGCTGGAGATTTGTGTCCGACCTGGGATCTTTAAGACCTAGTTGGCTAGTCTACAGTAGTGTGCAAATCTCGATCTAGAAATTGGCGAATAAATCGCTGATTTGCTCAAATGAGTCTTTTATTTATTTCATTTGCAATCAACCCTATTAAATATGATTTGTTTTGAGCTATAATTTCTATTCAAAATGAAAAGTCATTTTAATAAGTTATAGAACTTAGGTTGCGTAGGTCATGTACAAGTTTGAGGAGCTTCCCAGCACAAAATAGAAATTTCAATGAATGGAAAAGTGTATAGCCGTGTGTTTGCAAGTCTTCAAGCAATTCAGGGGCTCATAAAAAGAAGTACTTTTACATATAACCATGAGCGAGTAAATGGCAGTTCACTTCAAAAAAATTATGATAACGTACCAACATTATCTCTTTTGTCACTTTATTTAGGTTGCATGTTGGCGTGGTTTTGCATATAACTGGAGAATCGGTAAAAAAAAAAGTGCTAATAAAAAACAACAGAAGAGAGATTGATTAAGTTTAATAATGCTAGGTGTGTTTATGACATTGTTTTTGTAAGTAATTGTAAGGAATTGTTTCTCGTTTAGGACCGGGAGTGCTTCTTGCATTGTGCCGATAGTAACTTTGACTTTTATTTTCAATCATTTTTCCTTTGAAATTCCTTAATCTTTGGTTTTATGCTGTAAAACCTAATCCGGATTAAAGTTACCTAAGCCACATAAAGTTACACAGTCCCATTAGGTCAAGGAATCTGCATGACCGTTGTGATCTGAAACATTCGCTTTAATTGGCTGATCCATGGTTTTACTTCCTGTTTTTTTTTAAGGACACAACTTCTGAGAGCCAATCAAATTCAACACAGAATTCATCGACTACGGTCATTGACTTCGGCGATCTGAAGAATTTGTTGTTTTTTTAGCTGAGCACACGTGTCTCATTTTTGATTTAATCATGAATTTATCTAAAATAAAGAAAGGAAAAGAGAGGTGTTAGCCGATGAAATGAGTATCAACAGCTGTCAGTCAGATATCTCATATGGTTTTGCTTTAATTGTGGTGATCTGTAAGAGGAAGTGTTTTTGACAGAACTGGAAGTAAAAATATATTGTAACACCATCAGAAATAATCCAGTATTTCTATGACAACCACCCACAAACGAAAGATATATACAACATCCCATCCCGGCCTTTCTAGCACAACCACTACTTAATGATTATCGTCATGTGCATCATCGTTTTTGACATTATCATCATTATCATTATCATCATCATTATCATCCTCACCATCGTCATCATCATCTTTATCATCATTATTATCATCATCATTATCATCATGGTCACCACCACCACGGTCATTTTGGGCATGTCAATTTGCCAGGATACTTTTTAATGGGGTTCAATATAAAATCCAGTGAAAATCAGTGTCTCCAGTTGCGTACTCCGTGCGTTACATTCTTCGTTATGTATCGTTTTGAGACTGCTTGTCTGACAAAAGTTGTGTTTCTTTGAGTGGTAGCATTCATTAACACTTTGTATAACACAGCCGTGACAAGTTACCTGCTGTTTCTGAAAACCTACTAAAGGTGTTTCTATATGGCTAGTCTTTCTATTTATTTCGTAACTCTGATTTCCAGTCACAGTGCCTGTTTACCTAAAAGTATTACTAAGTCATTCACGCTTTGGAGTCTCACTTTTAAGCCATGATAAGCATGAGCTTGTTTGTCCTAGATGACTGATCTGGTAAGGTGAATTACTCTTTAAGTCCCAAGGCTTCGTTTATGACTTAACTGCATGAGCTTAGTCGCATATTTGCAAAAATGATACACTAAAATAGAGTAAATCTGGACGCATATATTGCGACTGTGGTATACAAAGTGTTGAATGCCAGGAGACATGACATCTTGTGGCATGACGTGACAACGCATGACATGCGAAGACATAAAAAGATGAGAAAAGTTAGAAGAGGGCAGGAAAGAGACACAGCTGACAGGGACTGAAATACCATACATAAACCTCAAAAACGCAGTGGACAGACGAACAAAGAACAACATCTTAAGGCCATTTGATTCGGTTACACACTTTTTTAATGTCTTTTGATGTCCTTCAACCAAATTCCCTCGACAAAATAAGACGTAAGAGTGCTCAAATCTTCTAATCTTGTAAAATACATTATTGCCTTCAGAAGTTACCACAGACCAACTATAAACATGACACGGCTTAAAACAAGTAGCAGTCACATTTATAACAGTAATAATAATATCTGTCGCACATTTGAAAATGATGATGCAGTATTGACAGGAAAAGCAAAAGAGATGAAAAGCTTTCAGAAAAAACAATATAGAAAAAGATGAAACAGTGCATGTCTAATCTACTGTTGACTGTGCTGGAGCCTTTTCAACATTGGCACTGCAATACAGTCTGTGCTTGTCGGATAGTCAACGGTGTTTGAAAATAAGTTCTTAAAGGGAAACGAAAGCGCTCTGTTTACCAGGAAAATGCCACTTTATTTGTTGATCATTGTCTTCATAACCCACGCCTGGAGTCAGCTTTTTATCTCTGACAAAAAGGACTGCAGTGAATATTTTATACTTTTTCAGGTTCAAACGATTCCCAATACCTTAAAGATTATTCCACGATATAAATAATTTCGGTTGTTAAAAGACATAGACTGCTACTGCGTTATTGTGTGTGTGTCTTTCTGAACATACCAACTAAGAGAAGATGCAACAAATCTTATCTGGATGTATAAGTATGCAAATCGTAGCATGTTTTTATGTTCTTCACTGTTCAGCGCCGAAGAAAGCAACCTTAGAAATCATTTGTAATCTGGAACAGTGTGCTTTTCGGAAAGTCTTCCAGGGCGCTTCCCCGCCAACGTACGAAATGGGTATGAGCACCCAGAGTGAGATGTGACCCTAAACCCAACACGGCTCCATAGATTTCGACGAAGCACAAAGGACGCCATCAATAACGATAACAACAATAATTAACAAATAAAGGAGATAAAGAATATCTCTGATTTTAGCATAACGGGTTCGCACATGTACAAATCTGCCTTAACTTGAGTACCGCCCATTAAAACTCAAACGCAATGTCAAAAATTGATAAAATATGTTCAAATTACTGGTCGGTGGCATCAGACTTTTGTTAGCATATCGTTTAGGTGTTTTTGTTTTTTTTTTAATATTGTACATATAATACAAAAAGTGAAGCAGAATGCATTATTTTCTGAACCAAACAGATGTAGCAAGCTTCGCAAGTTAAAAAAAAAACGAGAAAAGGGCAAATTGTTTTGTCATTGTCAGACAAAGGGGCAATCTTCAAAAAGTACATTACATAAAAAAAAGCTGTTATCAGTAGAGTCTCACACAAACTCAGTGTGCCAGCTTCAGCCTTTTTGTTTTCCAATACTGGAGAATGTATTATATTTTGTAATTCCTTGCAGTTCAAGGTCTTACATTTAGTTAAGCTATTATACGAGGGCCCACCCAAATGATATTTTGGTGTAAAATCTCTTACAACGTTTTGTGGATATTTTGAATGGATCAGTCACAAAATTGATGCAGGACTTTGAAATTGAGATTTCATCACTTTATGAATCCTTTTTTCCATAATGGAAAGTTTGCTGACTGGAACGTGTAATTTCTGTTGGAAGATTAATTCGTTAATTCATTGATTCATTCATATCACCAATGATTGATGGCAGATTCTGGATTTTCACGCTTTTGACCAAGATTTTGACAACTGAATAGGAGCCAGAAGACTGAAACAGACAAATTCTGGCAGATGTGAGACAGTGCAAATGCGTGGGTGAAGAAAAAAGGAACTACCAAAGTTTGGTTCAGTGTCACACATATTGTAACGCTGATCCGTGCACTGCTGCAAGACACCAGAGGCATATAATTTGTGAATAAAATAATCAAAAAATTATGTGATAACAACAGAGGATGAAAGGTAAATTAAAACTGACTGACACAAACAAGTCAGACACGCTAAACTGTACGACTTCGGATGGAAAAATTCTATCAGTGACATTTCATCAAATTCGTCTTAATGAAAATGCATTCGTAAGTACATGTATAGACATTTTGGGTTGGTATAAATTTATGACTTTGGTCCGTGGATGGCTAAACACATGAGGGCTTGGTCCCTTGCCTGTAAATGAACTAAGAGAGGAAAAGAAAAAAGTGAAATGCGATTATTGAGAGTAGTTTTAATACTAAATTGTAATTATTGGCATTGCTTATGATGAGAGTGCAGTCTTTAGTGTCCCACATCTTTTTGTATTTTCTTTCGCCTCGGTGAAAATGACTGTGTTGTTGATAAAGCTCTGTGCGACAGAACATTTCAGTTTCAGAACGCAGTATTTTGTTAATCTGTATTGTGATTCACATGTCGTTCAGCTTTGCATTTGCCTTAGTTTCTTAAGGTAAAATATCAACATTTGCTTGACTAAAATCATTGGCAGACTTTCTCTAAGATTGTTCAAGCACATACTAACAATTTGCAGATCTATGTTCAAGCAATCTAGATGTCGTGCACTTTCTGCTTCTTTCCATCTCAGTGGGATCTTGTCAACTTTTGTTTAACCCTAATGGGGCAGGGTCTGATCCATCCCTGTCAATTTAGATGTAGAATAATTATGATTCCCAGCGTGTTCAAACTGAGCAATTTCAGGTCTGTCTAGGTGGTCCAGATGAAATGCTATCTACGTTTTTTGAAGTACTGATGAAGTGTTAAGCGTCTCGCACTCCTAACCGAATTTCTCCAGCACTATTGCTCTCGAGATGATCCTCGTGGGTCCAGCCTCACAGAGATCTCGAAGATTCCTGAGGAAGAAAAAAGAATGAAAAAAAAAATGAAAATTTAACTTTGCATAAAGTTTTAGAAATATTCATAAGATACATTCAAGAAAATCTGTTTAGATTAATGCATGTTTTATGGTTGCAACTTAAACGCAGATATCTGGCACACGTCTTTATACATTATTACATTGCAATTATGTTGCGGTTGTCGTGACCTACAAACATAGTTTTGTTTTCTTTTTTTCGCGGTTTTGGCTAAGATGTTGCAGCTAAACGCAAGAGTCCGATAGGCGTCTTTAAAAGTTCTATATTTCTTTCGCTCTTGAGCTTGGTATTTCTTTTCCATAAGCAAGCACTGACTTGTTTTGTTACCATGTGGTTTGGCTTATAACACTGGAATATTCATAGAAAGCAATGCCTTTCTTCTGCATCCCTTCCTTTCCATTATATTTGCACTGTTATCTTCTAGGCTTTTGAGAAATAAAATATACGTTCATGTCCAATTTATTCGGTCATGTGTTGGCGTTCCAATTTAAGTCAAAAATTCAGAAATCTTTCACCTGTAATCCTTTCTGATTGTCAGCACTGGATACAACTTCACAAAGTAGTTCAATATACATTTGTTGTAGGCGTGAAATTTTCAAGATTTTTCCAACCTGTTCCTTCATCAACAAAGTATCAATGTTAATTATGGGAAGGAGATTAGAAGTAGTAAAAGCTTCTTCGGCATTTTACGGTAATTTTCGGCAAGGAGGGAGCATTTATTATTTTTGCCTACGAAAACAGCCATTTGAGACAAGGAATTTCATGGAGACATCAGTATCGGTAAAATATTAACATTTACTTAACTATAAACATTGGCAGATTTTCTATAAGATTGTTTAAGCACATACCAACAATTTGCAGACCTATATTAAAGCAATCTAGCTGCCATGCACTTTCTTCTCCTTTCCATTTCAGTTGGATCTTGTCTATTTTTGTTTAAACCTAATCAGAACACGGAAATCTAATGTTCTATAAGGCGCATTTTTTAAACTTACTTTAAGATTCTGAGGGTTGTGTTTTCGGATTTGGGTCAGTCGGTTTAAGCTGTATCCTTGGTAAAAACACTAAATTTGTGATCCTTACTCTACTCAGGTATAAATGAAAACTTGGCTGTGTTATGTATTTCATTTGTAAGATTGAGTATTTATGCATATTATGATGCGTACTGCTATATGTGTATGTATAGATTCTGAGGCATAGAACATTACATGGCACTGTTAAAAAATTTCTTCACTGGGTGAATCAAATGTTTATTCCCATCTTGTATTCGATTTTTTTTTTTTTGTTCTTCAGATTTGATAATAATCGCTCAATGGGGCATTCCTGTATGGTATTGAAAAAAAAAAACGGCTTTTAAACTGTATCGCATAAGCTTCGATTACAAAACTCACCAACTGACTTTGATCCACGTCCCGTTTGCCAATCCCACCAACAAACTGGTACTTATCGACTGGTCTCTTCCCGATTCCTCCAACAAAGCCGAATCTGTCCATCGGTCTTTTCCCAATGCCTCCTACGAATCCGAATCGGTCGAGCCTCCTTTTACCGATTCCGCCAGCGAAGCCAAAATGGTCCATTCCCCTTTTCCCGATACCTCCAGCGAAACTATATCTGTCCAGTCCCCTTTTGCCAATTCCGCCGGCAAAACCGAATCGATCCATTCTCCTCTTGCCGATACCGCCCGCAAACCCGTAGGAGTCCAAACCTCGCTTGCCGATTCCACCTGCAAAGCCGAAGGGGTCCATCCGACGTTTGCCGATTCCTCCAACAAAGCCGAAGCGATCCATTCCCCTCTTGCCAATGCCACCGTAAAAGCCGTATCTGTCCAGCCCACGTTTACCAATACCGTAGTTGAACCCCCATGGGTCCGTGCGCTGCCTTTTGTCCATATAACTGAGAGGATCGTCAAATTCTTGCTGTTCTGATTCTGCCACTGAGCTGAGCAAGGCACCTGAATCATTGTCAGTGTCTACTATGCCATCTTCGGCGAATGCTGAAGTGCAGGTGAAAGCAAGGGTACATAGAAGAAGATGACGAGATAAGGTTTGTGAAAGCATTTTCCTGGGATGACTGTCCGACCTGAGAAACAGAAGAACAAATGACTTCGTTATGTATTTTATTTGTAATGCTGTATTGTATATTATGTATAATACAGCATATTATGTATGTAAGATGTTGTGTATGTATATATATAATGTTGTGTTTGTATATGTATAATGTTGTGTATGTATATGTGACATTGTGTATGGGTACCCTTGTGTGAAATTAATGGAAACAAGCTCCGAGACCCCCCAAAAAAATCAGTTTTTCTCAAATTATAGTGGTTTCTATGATATCGTGAAATGATGAATGTATTTATGTATGTATGTATATAATGATATTGTGTATGTAAATGTATGCTGTTGTGTTCTGTTCCGCGTATTATGTATAGGATGTATTATTTACGTACTATGAATGAGATGATTAACATTGTATGACAGTGTTACATAATTTCTTAAGTAGTACATACAAGTCCAGTATTGTGTACTGTCCTGTATTTCTGGAGTTTGAATGAGACACATCATAACATTTATGACATAGTAATGGAATTTCCAGACTGAGTGAATGAAAGTCCTAGCTATTTTTTTCCTCAAAGATCCCGAAATTAGAGCAAAGATGCAACTGTTTAAAATCAGAGCACGCAAAACAGGCAAAAGATGAGAGATTCATAAACTAAAACCATAAAAGCGAAAATAAGACACGTTTAAGTTATTAAGTATACATAATAATCCCATCCAGCTTTGCCTGAGTTTCTTTGGTTGAACTGAAAGAGCGAAGTCTAACATTTTAATTTAAAATATGACTTTTAATACAACGTTGATGATGATGTCATCGATTTGCGGGAAGGTACGGGATATCGACGGTTTGCCTTAAGTTCTGATTGGTCACTGCAGAAATACTAGATACTCTTTAATGGCCTTCCTTATAATGCAGTATATACCTAGTACTTGAGAAAAGTATAGACTTTCTCGGATTAGTAACACGGCCTTACACAATGTGTCTCCTCTCTCTAACGACTAGAGCAATGAAAAGATTCCATCACAAACATGTTTCATAAATAAACCACAAGATGTCTCATAAATAAACCACATAACTTAAAAAAATCATGATGATGTTTTCTGAGAATGCCGTAGAGTTCCTTTTACTGCCTATTCTTGCAAACCTTCCTTCCCGTTCGTTGAAATGATAAATGCCCCAGTTAAGAAAGAAAGAAAGAAAGAAAGAAAGAAAGAAAGAAAGAAAGAAAGAAAGAAAGAAAGAAAGAAAGAAAGAAAGAAAAGAAGATTTCTGTAACATCTTAGTCCCCGAAGAGTTTAATGCTCATTACAAGTACAAACTAAAAAGTGAGCATGAAAATAATGTTCATATCATACCTTACGCTGACATGTAGGCCTATATATTAAACACGATAATTCATGACACCTTCATTCATTCTTTCCAAACCACTTTCATGCATGCACACATATATATCATGCTACATAAATGGAATGTTCTTAACACAGATATACTAAAATTTCTGTGAACAGCTTTTCGGAGATTCACGCGACGGAAGTATCACTCTTTAAGAAATCCAAGATGACTGCAACTGATGCAGAAGAGCTAGAACATAGTGCGTGACTTGCAGGTGGTGTTTGCTATACAATTTCATACATCTCATTCTCCACACAAATTTTTAAGGATTTTCAGCATTGCTTAGTCCCTCAAAGACCAGAATTATCAAAAGCTATTTCGAAATATTCCCGCACATTTCGGTTTCGTTCACACAGAGATTTAACGCACTAATTGCAGCATACATTTTAAAAGCCCTGCCTCTGTCTATAGCTGAAACACCAATTTTAAAAAAATGAGAGTAAAAGTTTTTTTTCGTGTGTGTGTGTGTGTGTGTGTGTCTGTGTGTGTGTGTGTGTGTGTGTGTGTGTGTGTGTGTGTGTGTGTGTGTGTGTGTGTGTGTGTGTGTGTGTGTGTGTGTGTGTATGTGTGTTTGTGAGTGCGTGCGTAACTGCGTGCGTGCTTGGTCTCTTTGTATGTGTGTGTTGTGTGAATGTGTGTGCATCTGTGTGTGTCTGTGTGTGTGCGCACATGCGCACCTGCACGAGTGCGTTTTCGCTCACCAGTTCTGGATAACCGGCGTTGTCGATGAAAGTCTCCTAAAACCTGGTGTAACGTCAAGTTTTCTCACAGTGAACTGTAAAAGGTCAGTTCTTTGTTCACCTGAACCAGCCAGGTTGCTTCTGCCTGTAAATGTTCAGGTGACGCCTCTCTTAAACCTCATGGTCCCTGCGTCAGAGAGATGCATGCGTCCAATCGTGAACAAGCATCTCTGACCCCAGAGGTATGACAAACATTCGCAGATTTCTGGTGCCGCTATTCGCAGCGGGAGATGAAAGAGCAGCTACAGTGGTTTCTCATGAATTTGAATTACGTTGGAACAGGCATAGCCAGGCATAACTCGCTATTGGCCCGCTGGCCCGCTGGTCTGATGGCCAAAATATGGCCGCCAGCGAATCTGCTATTTAAATTACATCTGTGATAGGGATAGGTAAAAATGGCAGCTACGACAATACACACTACGCGTCACGCAGTCACGTGGTGAACTCAACGACTCGATAGCTCAGTGGTCTGAACACTAGGCTTGAGAACCAAGGCTTTTATGTGTTTTTAATGAATGAGGAATATAAAGAACGGTCTGTCCATAGTCTTGTCAGTATTATCCGAATGTCTTCTCTTGTTCCAACTTAAAAAAATGAAATGATTTCCCTATGGAGGCATAACAAAGACAAATGTACTGTAGATGGCAGATTCGAAATCACCCAGCGCGATGTTACGCGTCCAGCTAAGTACCTAAATCTATAGACTATCGAATGCCTTATGATTATATCATTAAGTGTAACGGAAAATGCGACGATTTTGAGACTCGAGACAATGGCGACCAAAGTGGGAAGTGACAGTGGAGTGAGGCGAAAGGCAATTAAAAATATTCAATGGTCATGAGATGAATAAGAGGCAACATCACAGAAAAAAAAAAAAAGCTTAGCATGGCTTGCCCGTTGGGCTAAGAGAGCAATTCTCCAGACAAATAAGACAGGCCAGTATCATCATATTATTGATATTACTGCTGTGAGACAGGATGCAAACTTTATCACACGTCGTGTAACAAAATTAATGAAAGGAATAAACTACATGCAAAGTTGTCTCGCTGAATCACGGCGCCAAGATTCCTATTCGACGAATCCAATGTTCGAGATTCGTCGAATCCCGTTAAATTTCATTGAACTCATTTCCCGTATTCGAACATACTCACACTGCGGTGGGAGTTCCTTAGGTGTGTGTTTTGCTCCTACACGATAGCTGCGGCTATGAAGTAAACGAAGCCTCTAAATAAATGTTAGGAATCTGGAATCTTTTGCCTTACTCAGGAAGTAGGCGCTCGACAAAATGGTGACCACCATCTTTGATAGAAAAACTTGCCAGTGGAACATTTGTCAAGC
The DNA here is from genome assembly GCA_033807755.1 of Ellobium chinense. NCBI lineage: Eukaryota > Metazoa > Mollusca > Gastropoda > Ellobiida > Ellobiidae > Ellobium > Ellobium chinense. The sequence goes on along the minus strand of JAWQUT010000117.1, from coordinate 1,631,167 downwards.
GGCTTGTGTCGGAGGGGAATGTAGCAAGACTCAACAGTGGTATATCTGCTAATAAATGAGGCAAATGAGGCTAAATATAACAAACACCACTGGCGAGTTAGCGCACTCTTTTTTAGCTCTTTCTCATCAGTCGCAGCCATCTTGTCTTGCTTAGAGACTGATACTTCCGTTGCTTAGAATCTCCGAGGAACCGCCTACAGAATAAAAGGGCCGCCTCTTTCGTTCATAAGTAAGT
>JAWQUT010000117.1:1586554-1613167 GCA_033807755.1 Ellobium chinense | reverse complement strand
GTTTGGGAAGAAGGGGGAAGGGGGTGGGAGGCGTGGATTGCTCAAGAAGGAATGGAGAGAGAGGGGAAGAATTCGATGCATTTGTTTAAAAGATGTTTACGTTGTGGGAAAAAAAATCACATGTGAATACAAGCAAGATACAGGAAGATATGGGGTTTGAACAAGGAAGGAAAGAAAAAAAAACAATGAACGGGAGAAAGAATGTAAGAAGACATGGATAGAAGGGAGCTAACAAAAGGAATAAAGAATAAATGAACGAAAAACTGAAAAAGAGGAGGAACGGTGAAAAAAAAAGGATGAACAAAAGTAAGAAAGGGGAAGGATGAAATGAATGAAGGAGAGTAAGAAAGAAAAGCATTCGAAGACATCCGTGAAGTAGAGAAAGAATAGGAAAGAAACAGAAGAAAGAAAAGAAATAAGAACCAGGCAGGGGAAAGACAGAAAGAAAGAAAGAAAGAAAGAAAGATAGAAAGAAAGAAAGAAAGAAAGAAAGAAGCATATTATTTTGTTTCGTTTCTGGACCAATATTAACAACAACCGAAAAATGACCGGAATTTTTTTCGTAACATATTTTTTCGTATACTTCAGTGGTACCAAATGACAAAAATCAAAAGCTGCTACGATAATTGGTGTTTCTTCATGTACCCTGATGTCAAATCATTTGAAATCTGTAGCAATGGTAATTTGTCCGGAAGAGTAACACATACGGTTCTATGTTTCCAAATATATAACAGTTACAAAGATTGCTATGGAATCTGTTATTTACCTCTGCAGATTTTGTGAATCGTAAAACTTCCGTATCGCTTATAATAAAATTGTTATAAACAAAGTTTAAGTACGTTAGTCAGTGTTTACCACACCATCCCACACGTGTAGCCTATCAAATCGTCTGTGCCCCAGTAGGTCTTAAATACGTCATACAGAACATGGCGTGCTTATTTGGTAAATAGGTGTTGTTTAATCTAGTAAATCCATGTAAGTAGATCAGTGTCAACCACCTTTTCCTTATGCCCAAACTTTTCATGACATTATGTTTCTATATAGACCATTGCTTGAGGGTTTAGAGATGGTGCAAGTGTCGTCAACAGCAAGACTCTTGTCAGAATAGAAGTTAAAAAAATGCCGAATCTATTATTATTTGGCGTCCAGGCGGATGACGTCACTATCAGTTGTGCTTTTTGCAGCCAAGTCGCCGTGATGAGGCCAAATTTGGCGGTATTTTTAACTGGGGCTGGCGTCGCAGAACTAATATTGACTGTTATGATTACAGACAGTGACGTATTTGAACACGCTCATTACTACTGTAAGAGGTATAGCGTAAAAGAGTATGAATATGAATTGGTCAATTGTTCCAACAAATGTACCGGCAAATTTGCAGATGGTTGAGCTGGTATAACAGATCTCATGAAAACTGTTATAGACGAAGATCTAGAGTGAAATAATAAAACCTAAAAAAAAGTAAGATGTTATAGAGGAATCTGAGTGAACTTTAAGAACTAAATCATTACCCCTTTACACTACGTACTGTCCTACAGGCAATCAAAATCAAACTTGGAACTTAATTTATTGGGAAAACATTTTGACTGACAGCTGCTGTATGAACTACTCGCAATGACTTTCTCACGCAGACAACCTACTCTCAGGTTTATTTATGAATTAGGGTGAAAAGTCAGGATAGGGTCTCGGGCGAAAAAGGTGGTTGACATGATCTAGTTACGCGGATTCAAAAGACTAAACAACATCTACAGATCAAGTCAACACTCCATATTGTGATGTATAGGAAACCTATTGGGGACACAGACGACTTACCCAGGAAAAGGTGGTTGACACTGATCTACTTACATGGATTTACTAGATTAAACAACACCTATTTACCAAATAAGCACGCCATGTTCTGTATGACGTGTTAAAGATCTGCTGGGGCACAGACGACTAATTGATAGGCTAGACGTGTGGGATGGTGTGGTAAACACGGACTAACGTACTTAAACTTTGTTTATAACAATTTTATTACCCGTGTTGACGCGTAACGAACGACCAACAGACAGATTAAAATCTAGATCTAGACTAGGTCAAGTGCCAGATTTGATTTCAATTTATTCAGAATTCCAAGCCAGTTCTGGTTACAAGTTTCGGCCAGAATTCATGCACTAGCTAAACACGTGAAGCACGGGGTCGATCACTCTCCTTTCTGGAGTGTTATATGCGAAATCTCCATTGATATATTCAGCTCGTAGTTGCTCCCTAATGGCGTCGACAGACAAAGCTCTTGTTAAGCTGTGTAGCATACATTAAAGATACAGACTGATGGTTGAGTGACAGAGGCAGCAGGAGAGAAAGAATGGTAAGTAAGACAAGCCACCAATGCGCAGTGAGACTAAGTGGAGAGGTGGGGGATACGCGATATTGGTCATATGTAAGTGCCGTGGTCATCTCAGAATCGCGGACTTATTATCATTTGACATATTATTCTGAGCAGAGCCATGATCTTTGTAATGAGATACAAAGGCCACTGCTAGACCATATTATCTTGTTTACTGTCATGGCCACACCCATTCTCTTTTCGCCTCAATTTCAGAACCTGTTACCCCTCATAATCAAATGTTGTCATGAGTGGCATTGATGTAGACGAACTTGATCACCCCTACAGTGCAAAATGGAGTGACCTGCTCTAGAACTAATAGAACGCCCAGATTTCACTGGGGGATCAAAGAGACTGCGTCATCAGATTTTCACTTGATTATGAGGTATGCGGACTTACCTTATTGCTATTCATCAGTAAACGGAAGAAAAATAATAATAGACAGACTAATACACTATAGCCAACCTGCTCAGCGGCAATATTTTGTCAGCTTTATGATTTCATAGTTCATAAAGTGAAAATTCGAAACTACGGCGCACGATCAACAAAATACAGGGTATTATGATATATGCTTTAAAATCAGACATTCGAAAGACGAAAATGTTTTGTCGTGTTGCCTGGTTGGCCATTGTATAGCCAGATGTGTTTTCTCTAAATAAAATCAAGTCTCCTTTATACCCACTTCGTAATATTATCCCTCCGACTATAATTACCTCTTTCAAAAGGTCAGTTATTGCCCCTTGCAGCAAAGATATAAAGATTTCATTAAGATTTCGGTATCTTCGTGCTATATAAAAAGATCGAGCATGATCACATGTTTTGTCAAAATTAAATTTTATTGGAATACGACTTATAAGACAACACATAATAATATACATATATGATTTTGTTGTACTCCACATCGCACGATCAGTAAATTTGACAGCCATCAGGAATATATTGAAAAAACTAGTAACATGACCATTTCACGCCTGCAACAAAGTAAGTAACGCTAGATCCCACTCTTATTTTTGTTATCGTTACAAGTTATTTATGTCATTTATGATTTATAACAGTCTCCTATATATTTGTGTAGAAATAGTTCAATAGGCATACAATGTTCTAGAAAAAGTTATCAGTAATGGGACATGTCAGATCAGGACATTTATGTTTTGCATGTTACATAAATTTCTCTCTAATTTCTACAGACATTATAACAAGTAAAAACAAATGTCTTAGTTAATCCTACCAATCAATCTACAAAACACAACACCTGTTTTTAAACAATAAGTTTAACATTTATTTTGTGAAGATTAATTAATATTAACCTTACAGAAATGAGGTTTTCTATGCGGGTGATGAAATTCACTTGACACTAGATCAATAATCTAAAAGAATTCTCTCTAGGACACCTGAGTCTAACTTGAAAAATAATTCTGCCATAACATTTTTGCAAGTTTCTATCACCCAACGTGTCCAAAATCTGAAAAAAAAAACTCCCACAAGCAACGATCCCATTTTAATCCCAGTGCGTGTCTTCAGCAAAATTTGCTCCAGGAGATATTGGCGGAGTCGTTTGTTGGTGTCTTGCTCAAAGCGTAGCTCATAGTAACTGTCAGCTTATGAGAGGAGGACAAAGAAGAGGGAGAAAAAGAAGAAGGGTGAGGAGGAGAGGAAGAGGGAGAACGAGCAAAAACATAAATAAGTTGTGCACCAGCTAATACTGGCTCGTTTTCGAACATCAAATCACTAGTTTCTAGCGGTGACCGGAATGTGAAAGGAACAAGCTTTGGCAGAGAGGAAGTGTGACTTATATAAAATTGATATATGCAACGAATTTCATGACTTGTTTCTAAGTAAAAAAGTAAAATGTACAACGGAAAAGAAGGATTGAGAAATATGTGAAGACAAACAGCGACATTTCAAAAATGCTTAATTTGTTTAATTCAAAATGTTCCCTTAAAGAATGCAAAACATCGAGAGATTTGTCAAAGCCGTACTTTGGTTACTATAATGTCCAATTGTGTAACGTATTTCCAGCTAACTTTGGAAATAAACTGGTGAAAATGAAACTGAGTAGGAGACAAAGATAAACCTTAAGAACAGGAACTTTAGAACAAGAGAGCTTCCGTTAGTAAGTTTTGACTGTAAAAATATCACAACACTATTTAACTTATTTTTGGTCATAATTGGTGTCGTCGCTCAATAAGCCAACGGCGACGAGACAGCGTCAAATTTCATGTTCAGATTTGTTTTACCTGAGATATTTTTGTGCACATTACTTTCTATGTTTAGCTTACTTGTGTCTATTTTTAACGCACTTACTCTATTTTAGAGATATAAACGGATGGGGCACTTATTCTATTTTTTGTTTATTCATTCACGGGTCGAGACCGCAGTGGGGGCGGCAGCTCAGACTGATCAGGGACGTATCTGTTACCTCCACAACCGCAGCACTACACAGGTTGTGTTTGTGTTGGGCGGGGGGCCCCATGGAGAGATAATTTTAATAATGTTGTTGTGAATACTCGATGTGATAATCTCTTGCTAACACCCGGAAATCGTGTAGGACTTGAGTGTCTCGGCGTGGGAGTGCGAACGAGAGATTTGTTTTATTATAGTTCTGAACCGACGTGAATTGATAAACTGCTTCTCTTTGAGTCAGGATGTCAGTGTTGAGCAGTACTGGTTCTGAGTATCGATACTTTCGATACTTAGAAACTTTGATTGAGTATCAAAAGTATCCGCAGGGTCAGAAATATCAAAACTATCTTGTAGAGGAAAAAAGATTAAGCACGGTGATGATATGTCGGAAGACCTGAGGTGACGTAATCCCAGCTCAGGCTATAGGTCCTAGAGTTATCAGTGGGTGAAGCAGATCTTCAGTCAAGCCTAGTGCCCCGGTTCCCCAAGCCTTTCAAGTCTTTTAGGAGATACTAGGGGCAAATCACACTAGCAGCGTGCACACCGCTTCATGATGCAGTATGTTATACTATATAATCTGTAAAGAGTGGGCAAAAATAAATGCTGGTACACAACCTTTTTTACTCATTCTTTGTAGCGTGCAATCACACTGCATTGTCGGGTTCTAGGGTAAGCTTGCATAATCATGCTGTGCTACAAGATTAATTTAAACTCACCGCCTAATCGCAAATGTATTGAGAGTCTTTGATTCCATTAAAATTTCTTTAAAAATATGTTCTGGCCAACAATTCTGCAGTTTTAAATGAGAATAAACTTGACAACCCCAAAGAATGGCCTATTTACCCGATGACCTTTATTTTGTTGTGTTTTCGCAATCTCTTACCTCTTTTTTGCCCTGAAATGTAATTACCAGATCCCTCTTCTCCCTCATTGACATTCTTAATCCAGAAGTTAGAAAATGATAGGAGCAATCATGAAATTAGAGCAACGATGTCATTACAAGAATAACAACTTAACTTATGAGAATAGTGTCCTTTGTATTCGATTAATAACCTAGCTGTATTCGTATTCATTTGTGCCCCTCTGTAGATCCAAGTGGAAGCAGGATTTTCAGTAAATTTACGCGACTTCCTCCAGTAATCAGCCCTTCACCGGCACACCACTAGGTAAATTTGTGACACATACATAAATTTGCGTTGTTTTAAATTTCACACACAATCAAGATAATGCCAGTGCTGTGATATTTATTATTGATTGTTCAGGTACTTAGAGCCAGTTCTAAACTAGATCAAATTCACTCGAATGATATTCATTCAGTCTTATTATCTGCTTATTGTTTGCTGTTGGATAACATAGTCAAGTGCATGAAAGACAGGTGAGCTTACACTTTAGATTCAGGAAGAAAACATGCTTATCAGTATAGTACACAATTTACAGTTCAAACGAAAACGGTTAAACCGAGAGTGCCGCTAAACCGAAAGAGTACAAGAGGTACTGTTGATTTTCCTCATATATAAGTCTTCTTTGTCTAAACGAACACTCTGTTAAACTCGAACATAAGTCTTTGTTCTCGTGATGTCGTTTAACCCTTTTTACGGTATGTGGTATTAAGACTGCAATCAAATAGATATCAAAATAGTAATACTGGAATCAGATGTTACGCATAAGTTTATTAGAATCGATATCTAGATCCAGTTATCGCCCAACCACAACCACTTGCCACAACAATGCGTTTGAGATCGATTAATTTCGTTTGGCGTAAAGAACCATGGAATCGTGTGTGTCTTGAAATTCGATCTGTCCAAATTTATCCCAAAACAAATGAACAAAAAATGTGCTGTCCTTTTCTATTTGCTTCAAGATGTTTTTTTTTTTCTGCATAATAATTTGATTGCTTCTTCCTTGCCATGAATATTGTTGTCAAATCATACTTGCCCCGCTTCCTTTCAATGCCATAATTATGGCTACCCCCTACAAAGTTGCTCGGCATGTCGACATATGCGTTCGTGTAATGTTTCCATTCAAAAATGTGGCCTTGCTGACAATCGTTTACATTAAAGCTCATTTGTGTTTGACAAGCTGCCTATTACAAACATTTCTTTTTTTTTTATGGAAGTGCATTGTGTGCGTGTGTGTGTGTGTGTGTGTGTGTGTGTGTGTGTGTGTGTGTGTGTGTGTGTGNGTGTGTGTGTGTGTGTGTGTGTGTGTGTGTGTGTGTGTGTGTGTGTGTGTGTGTGTGTGTGTGTGTTTGTGTTTATTTTGTCAGTTGCCCCCCAATAAATATCAATAACATCCCAATCTCTTTAACACGTAATTTCCGACTAAAAGTAATACTCTTCATATGACATAGCAAACAATTATTTATACAAATGGGCTGCTAATTTTCCATGTTCCCCAAAAAGCTGCTTTTAAGAGGAGAAAGACGTGAAGAAACAGAATGATGATGCAGATTGTAAAAGATAGCAAAGCCTTAAGAACAACAATAACAACTTCTCTAATGCTTTACTTTCTCTGCGATCTTGTTTACAACAGAATGTAGTGTTGAGTATGTTTTACAAAAGAAATTATTGTAAGGCATTGCAAAATAGGTTTCTAATGAGTTAAAAAGAAGGCCAATTTTCATTATCATTTTCTGTTCATTTTTGGGCTGTATTGTTCAGCCAAATCCTAATCATCTGAAATGATTTAGATGCCTTTCTCTGAAATGAAACCCCCACAGACACTTTCTGACATTTAAGTCAGGATTGTGAAGCTCCACTTTGAAAAAAAATAATTTTATTGAAAAGCACTTTTACTGAGGCCAAGAAGTGTGAAAATAATCTTTGTTCATATTTGTCCTATACTGCCGCGGGCATGAATCAAAAAGGCACCGAGGACAAGTCGATTTGGCTTTATTAGATTGTCTCAGTGACATGTGCACTTCTCGGAGCTGAGTCAATATCCAGTAATGGTGGGACTAGAAGTTCACTACCTTGTACTATTTGAGGAGCCATAAAATATTCCTTATATCTCGTCCAACTCTCCCTTCTGTCTGTGTGTGTATGTATGTGTGAGTGTATGTGCGTGTTTGTGTGTGTGTGTGTGTGTGTGTGTGTGTGTGTGTGTGTGTCTGTGTGCGTGTGTGTGTGTGTCTGTGTGTGTGTGTGTGTGCGTGTGTGTCTGTGTGTGTGTTTATGTGCGTGCGTATGTATGCCCGGGCGTGTGTGTGTGTATGTGTAAGTGTGTGTGTGTGTGTGTCTGTATGTACGCGTGTGTATGTGTGCGCGCGCGCGTGTGTGTATGTGTGGGCCATAAGCAGTATACTGTGCCTTGTAGTGCATCATGTACCCGCTTATGAATGCCATAATATTCTTGACCACTCCATTATACATGCAACACTCTGGCAAGACCGAAAGTTCATCTCTCAAGTTACAAAAGCTTTCTCTTAAAATATTGAGAAGAACCTGAAAAAGGCCATATATTCTTGCTGCATATAAGACGTAGTGGAAATACTTACACCACTTAACTCTGAAGACACTGGATCGACTTCAGACTTCCCCTTTACAAAAAGGTTCTGCAAACATGAATTGCACGTTAGCCTAGAAGTCATTTTGCCAGAAAGTACCGGGAATGAGCTGGGAGTTAAATTCTCAGGGCTGTGACTAATCAAATGCATAATTACACTAACAAGTAGCAGCAGACCTTCCATGAAAGAACCCTTTTCGAATACCGAGAAATAATTAGGGCTCGCTGACGTTTTTAAAGTGCCAATTTTTATTGGCCAATACAAATGTCTTACGTCAGGTTTTTGAATCATCTGCTTTCATTGGCTGAAAGAGTAAACATACTTCCGGGTTTAACAATATAAACACCACAATAATTAATTTTGCTTAAAAGCAATATCAGTGCTTTTGCCTCTTGTTCCTTGACCGGGATGAAAACTGCCGATTATGCGAAGATTGACCTTATTTCAAAGTGCGTCCAATGTTGTGTTTACTAAAGATTAATAGCACTCTAGTTTTGTCGCGACCAGTCAGTAATTTCTCGCACGTCAGCCTCCTATCATCTATGTTTTTCCCCACGACCTTGCTCAAGGGTACATTGATTCAGGGCCGTGGTCATCTTTTCCCACTCCCTGATCCCCTTCCTTCCGTTCCATCAAGCAAGAAGTTTGCACGTTCGTCGCCGACGGCTTCCTCTTTCTTCCATTTCCCACAAAGCAACCAGACTGTAAACCCAGTCCACGGAAGTTACAGTGAAAAGGGTTCTTGAGGGAAACGATATATATATTAATATATATATATATATATATATATATATATATATATATATATATATATATATATATATATATTATTCTGCCTGACGCGACATATTTTCTCTTGAGTTTGAATCCATTTATTACCACATGTCTTCGCAACAAAATGTTCGTCAGTAACAAGACTTTGAGTACTTTCTCTCTTGGACACAAGTATTCGTTCTTCAACGTATTGCACTGTTTATACATCAGCGGAAGACCGGGTTCTTAGACAGATTTTCCTTTCGAGGATAGACCGTTGGACATGTAAATAAAATTATGGGTTAAGAAAACAATCTTTTTTTTGTCCTTTCTTTCTTTTCTTTGGGCATTATCGGGTTTTAAGACGGATGGGATCGCTAGGCGGAGGGCTGTTAGACGGAAACTACTTTATTATCAAAGCACCTCATTAAACGCTTACTAACTATTATTTTCTCTCACTGAGTTAAGAATTAGCTCCCTGATTCCATTCTCTAATCTTCTTTCGTTGAAAGACGGAGTGGGTGAGGGTGCTCTGCAAGTGAAGGCTGTCTACGGTCCTGGACCGATCGCCAGAACAAATAAGGGGCAAATTGAATAAGTCAAAACTGAAATGCGACGCCCTCGTCGTTTTGGCCTCAAACTGTTCATGACTGGTACAAAATCTTCAAAGTAATCTCATTTGTCTGCCACTGTCGGATGGTGACACACCTCCCGCGCGCGTCAGGCACTGCCGCTTTAGGAACAGGCTCTGGCTCTGTTTGCTATATTGACTAGGGCTGCCACCCTTAGTGATTTTTCAATAGATGTATGTAGTAAAACTCAGTTGGTTTTTTTTCCCTAGTGATCTAGTGGAGGAAAATGCGAAACACGGGAAAATCTAATTAGGAATCCCAAATGTTTGATTTCAACAAAAACAAAATAAGAACAAATAATAATCAGCTTATTAAACTATTGATTGAACTTAGCCTAACCATTATCCTATTCCTATGCACAAACGACCAATCTTTTACGCACTTGCTAAGTCTACATCCAGGAAACCGATATAAAATTTAGGTTCATACTTATGTACACATATAAACTGCGCTCATGTGGTCTAAGCACAAAGCTACTATGGAGTTTTACGTTTCTTTTTGCCATTCTTTGTTGTTGTTTTCGCATTTCTAATAACTTGTCTGCTCCTGTAATAATTGTTGTAATGTGCATTCGAACAACAGGGCTGGAAAAAAGTGTTTAGTGAAATCTAATGAAATATAATAAACTCTGGTCGTAAGATCAAACATCGAAATGGCAAACATCGGAGTGGCAGCCCTGGTGTTGACCTTTCACGAGCAAGGCTGGTGGTGCGAACAGGTTTTAAACACTCTACTATGAAAGCTACAGAGTTTATTGGTGGGTCCAATGCTGAATTTTAGTTACAGGAAACCATACTGGATCGAACAGGGAAAAGATTCGATTATTCGATTTGCTTCTTGTTTTGAATAATTTGCGATAATGGTAGGCATGTAATAGTGGGTTGTGTTTTGGCATGGCACATGGCACATGGCACATGGCACAGTACCGAACTGAAGCTTAACCGGGAAGTTCCAGCAACTTTCGTAGGCAAATATTGGGACGCAAACTTAACCTTTACCGTGATGATGTACTAGAGCCATTGTGACGTATATCATCAGGGGACATAAGAAAGGAAACACGTTGTCATGCAATGATCCGGGCTCGGGACTGGAACACACGATATCGTGCGATGATCACTTTAAGGGTTAATGTTTGACCTAAGGTTAGGGCAAGGTTAGGATTAGGATAAAGGAAGAAAAGAGAACTTGAGAGGGTCTCTAGACATTATTAACCTTGCATATGGATTCTGTCATGTGCGCTTCCTCTTTTCTTATCTTTAACCCTAAAACAAGCTCTATGTAGGGGTGTCAGTTTTCTTTCTTTCTTTGCTTCATTCATTCATTCATTCATTCATTCATTCATTCATTCATTCATTCATTCTTTCTTTCTCTCTTTTCTTCTTGCCTTCTTTCTTTATTTCTTTTCCGAATAAGTTTTTTTTTTCACTTTTTTAACCTAGTCTAGTTTACTCCAATCTTTAGTTAACTGTCCAAGCGAATGTCTGACAACTGGACGATTTCGAATATTTGAACAATAACTCTCGAATACCCCAACATCAACTAAATTAAATATAGGGCATTAAAAATAAAAGATGTACAAACTTGTGGATCCTGCTTAGCGCTACTTTTCGCTATGATGTTTAAAATCTGTTCTTATATTCAATGTATAATATTCTTAAGTAAGCCTTGTGGGAGAAAATTTGATTTGTGAATGTAAAAAATATGTTAACATTGCCACAATATATTATAATATATCGTATTCAAGCAAAATCAAAAGAACAGGCTGTAACTGGCGCATTAAGTCAATCCCCAAAGTAAAATTTTCGCCCAGCTGGCTTTTTCAGGTGGCCGGTCGATAACAAAGGGCCGTAATTATTGCGGAGTTTATTGCATTTTGAATCAGTCATTAAAAATCAGCCGTGAAAGATGGAGAGAGAAGAATAGAGAGTTCAGCTGAATTGTTATAGTTCATGACACCCTATAAAAGTGCGATAATGGGGTGGTGTCAGATAGAAAGATGAACTGGAGAAACAATGTGTGAGAGAGAAGTTGAGACTGTTTGTGAGCTGATGACATCAGTGTAAGAGGGAAGAAAAGTGATAAATCGTAAGAAAGAAATTGAAACATTAAGATGTGGAAAGAAAGATAAATGAAAGACAAAGAGAGAGAGAGAGAGAGAGAGAGAGAGAGAGAGAGAGAGAGAGAGAGAGAAAATCAGTTTTGAGTGGGAAGCAAAGAAGGCGGTTAGACAGAAAGCAACCTGAGTATGATAGACGCATTTACAGTGAAAACAGATGCCGAAATGGAAGTCCACTGCAGCTTTCCATTCGACACTATTGTATCTTCATCTTCCATGCATTTCTCATATAAGACAATATGTAGGCTTACTCTTCTTATCAAAGACCATGTATCATGTATCTCTCTTTTTAAAGAATAGCTTTATCGACTACTTCAGTTTTTGCATTAAAACATCTAAAGTATATATGTAGGCTCTATTATAGCCACGAAACCGTTCATAGTCATGTATATTTAGTCTTCGTAATTGACGTAATATAAATTCAGATATTCGCAGCTGACAGTGAGCATTTCAAGTATTTGGAAACTTCTTAATACGAACTTCTTGAATTCGACAGCTCAAATTATTATGTACCTTGAATTTTGGAGACCATGACCGTTCTTGTATATACCCGTGTTCGTTATTTATCATTCATACGTCATATTAATTGTCCTATTAATATGATAGGGTATCCATCATCTTTGAAGCTGCATCGCTTTTTTATCATAAAGACATTGTAACTAAGATTCGGTACTTCCTAAGTATCATTCTAATATTTAGCGCTAATATCCTTCGTATTGTATACCAAAGATCATAGATCGCCCACATTAACAATTTCATGCAATGTAATTCTTGATGTAAATGCTCACCACCTGAAATACGCCGAATATTTTTTTGTTTTTGGTGTATGTTTTGTGGGGGTGGGTAGGAGAGTGTTCCATAACATGTCCTAGATTTTTGCGCATTGCCACCCACAATATTTTAATTTCAATGCTTTCAAACAAAGGATCTCAGATGGGCACTGCAAGGCTGTAAATATCGTGAAACAAGATCAACCCTCATAACAATAGAGCAATTGGTGTCAGAAGTGGGACACGTTGTTGTAAATAATCAAGCATCCGATCCAAAGAGACCTGACTCTACAGGTAACACAGCAAATACATTATGATAGAATCTGCATCGGTGTCAGATCACCCACACTATGACAAAATATTGTATTTTCGTGATTTGCCTTCACTCTTTTACCATAGTTTGTTAATTAATCGTTGCTGTACAAAAGGAAAGGAAGAGCACCCTCTTTTAAGTAGTTTTCTTAGATGATGTTCATGGGAAAGGAGAACAATTTTTTTTAACTTGGCCTAGTTAAAATGGAGGTAGAAATGAACTGTTAGGTGCCAGAAAAGTTGAATGATGTAAAACTTAGAACTACGACGAAACATGGAGGCACGGCCGCCTAACTCTTGGATGCCGAATGATTTTGTTTGGGTGAAAGAAGCGGAGACTTCCTGAAAATGTGAGAACACGTGTTTCGGTACAGTGACTATCGCTCTTTCAATACGTTTGATATCAAACAGCTCAATTACATGAATGGTGAATGGACTCATTTAAATGAGAAAGCTTATACACATGTGCAGACATAATAAAAGCATTCATATCTAAATTGGTTCTAGATACTATCAAGGCAGAAACTGACATGGTAGGTTCAGACTGTGTTGTGTTAATGATATGCAGATGGAAAGATCAATATGCACAATGATTGGGAGAATAGAAGATCTCTAATGCCACGTTGGGGCAGTTGGGCAGTTTATGAGTATCTTACCTTACAAAACACAAATTATTTGATGGGATAAATTTGGTACACAAACAACTTATGAAACATACACTCACTCTTAGTCTCAGTACTACAGTAAATTTGTGTCGTTCATTTGGAACAAGTTTCTTATATTACATATACCATTAAGGAGATCCACCACTCATCCCTTGTATGTTTTAGTCAGTTACTGTGGTGCGCACTATCCTGTTCTAATTCAGTACATTTTCATGCAAAAGTATGCATCAAAGTGGTAAATACTGCATATTTTCCTGTTGTGGGTGGTGACCCTAGGGAAACATTATCTCAAAATACAGTTGTTACTCTGTAGTCAGATTTAACACCTGTATCTCTGATACATTAATGCGCAAATTTACAGATGGGCATTGAGTACTTATGACTCAAAAAAAAAGTTGCGTGGAAATAAGGGAAAATGCTGTCTTTCAGAGTGACATAATTAGAATTAACCTCACAAAAATAAAATGCCTCTGCAAGTTTGTGCATGAACATGTCTTAAATTCATGTGCAGAGTCTGGTGACCACGCATTGACTGCAGTGTGAGATAACGTTTTCCTAAGAAAAACAACCATGACAAAGAAACGTGCACTATTAAGCACTTTGGTGCGCAATTTTGCATGCAAAATGTACTGAATTAAAAAATGGCAGTGCATACCATACTCAGTGCATAGAGGATCGCCTTAAATCAAGAGCGACTTCTCCCTTGGGAGAAACACGAGAAACTGATCACACAGAATGAGATAACGCACTCCTGTTACCAAAAATTACGCTTCCATTTTGTTCGAAGGTTTGCTCAGTGTAGAAATCCGCCATGGAATCGTCACTATATTTTTAGCCGAGTCAGAGAGAGGAATTTGATACTGTTTGCTAAAACCCCAAACACTATTTCNGACAACAGAAAAGGAAGAAACACTACGCGACACTAAATGGTTACTATGATATCGGATTACAAATCTACATGATAACAGACAGCTCTAAACCATATTTTCGTGACATAAGTCTAAAGGATGCTGCTTACAATGTGTGCCTTGTACACGTACAAGTATCTATGTGGACAGTGATATCTACTTTCAGAGTATCGTCCATCACTAACCGGAAGTAATGTTTTTATTGTGTCCCGTGGGCGTTAACAAACCGGATGTGCAAAGGAGGAAATCGAAACCAAACATGAGGGCGAATACTGTGTGCAAAGGGAAATGAGAAAGAGGATAAGTTCCGGATGGATAGACAGATGCACTTGCGGACACGGAAGCGAGACAAACAGGTGTACGGAAATACAAGGAAAGGAGGAAGCTAGAAGATATGATATAAGTTAAGGAAGGGCAAGTTACAACCGAGTTGTGGCGAGGGATCGTGCTTGTCAAATAATCACTACTAATCAATGAAATTGTAATTTGCGGAAAGCAGTTAATGAGGTAATTTCAGAAAGAAAAATACTTTGGATTTTTTTAACCGTGTTGAGGGACCGTCGCATGTAACAAACTTATTGCATTATCTGTACCCATATACTGAAGTTAAAACAGCAAAGCTATCAGGATGTAACTGTATGATGATAAAAGATATTTCAAAAAGTGAACTTACTATTTCATCCATACTGATCTGCACTATAATATAAATTACTTAATCAGAGATCATTACAGGCTTATTGCGAGGACACAGTTCACATAGTGCATCCCTTGCGAATTTTGTATTTTCCGAAAAATGCCTTTTCTAATGATTTATTGTCAAGACCTACTCTCACTCTGACCTTGTTTCTGAACCTGGCAACCCTCGAAGGAACGCATCACTTTGAATATCATAGCATTTGCAAGAGCCCAGTTATTACAAGAAGAAGTCATAATACGGCATTAGAAGAAGGGAGAAGAACGTGACGCCCCTAAAGCAAAATGTGAGTTGGCCTAGTTTTTTTTGCTTCCCCTGAATGTGGTTAGAAACAACAAAATAGAAGATATACAGTTATGACATTGAAAGCAAAGATTTCCTGTCATCCAAGGCAGTTTTAAAAAGACAAAATGTCATTACAAGTTTAACATTTTTCACGAGGTAGCCTAATGATAATTGTATTTGGTCAGTGAGTTCCACCGCATGCTACAGTCAAATCTGCAGACTCTTGATGGAGGAAGTAGTTCCGCGTGGAAATAGTTATGTAAACATACCATTTCTTTGCTTCAAAGATTCTGCTTTAGCCGTTGTAGTTTCACATTATTGTGAAGAAATAATCATAATCATAATGATGTAATTATGCTCAACAATATTGAATTATCCGCCCTTATTCAAGATCAAAATGATAAGCCCACAGAAGAGCAATATGGGATATAGCACATAATTATCCCCAAAGGAATTCTTTACCTTTCTTTTTTAAACAAAGAAACAAAGGGAAAGAAATAAAAGAGGGTTTCCATAAAGTTCATGGTCACTCATCCGGGTGACTTTCTTTCATATTTTCGTATTTTGTATTGTACAAGGCCGTTGAAGTTAAGATCCAGCGTTATTCTTTTGCGTGGATGGAGTCCCTTTTATATAATAAACTAATTTATTCTTTTGTCTGTAAATTGCCCTGGTCAAGCAACTGTGTATACTGGCCTGCAGGGGTCTTTCATAAACAATTCAAAGAAAAATATGTGTTCTTATGGTAAGAACAGTTTACAGTTGGATTGAAGTAATGGTTTAAATTTTCCGTAAAAAAGTTTCAGTGTGTGAGTGGGAGAGGGCGAGGAAGACAGAGGCGGAGAAAGGGAGGAGGAGGAAGAAACAGTCGACTATAGTGTTTCTCAAACCATTATATCATTATGTCACCTTTTATAAACCACCCTTTTCCTCCACTATTATTCTATGCTTCCCCAATTGCCACCCCATGTTGCCCATAACACCACGATAACAAACAGGCATCATATACAAAAGGATCCAAAGCCCACAGCCTCAAACCTTAACGGGGCAGGGGCAATTATTTGCCTCACCGCCTAATAAGTCCACATAACTGTTTCATAAAATTTGAACAGCTTACATATTTTCTCCTGCCTGGCAGTTTCTGAGAAAACATCACAGAAATGTCAGAATTTTCACTTTAAGCGCGCCGCCATTAATCGTGACGTCAAAAAGTAATTGGTCCAGACAATTTGCGCGTGCCTCTGCACCAACTGTTTGCTACCCTTTCTAGCTTTATAACGTTGTCCAATTCAATATATCACTATGTTGCTTTGCGCCCCATCCAGCGTGATGATCCATTCCAAATGTTCTTTCTTTGTCCTCATTTGTACCTTAACCGTTAAGTGTTCCCAGTTGTTAACATTATTATGCTCTGGCTGTTATCGTCTGATTACCTCTTCAGTGAAATTTGCCTGTCCTCGTCTCATTATTGTACATTTCAACGCGCTTGTTACGAAAAGGTTTTACGCAAAATTAGTGCAATTCTTGACACTTTCCAACTCCTAGCTTAGATTGGTACCATATGTTACGAAACACACTTATTGCGACACATTTACGGGCATGAATATGTGTAATATCCTTTCATGATCTGATTCCTTTTTTTTTTCCTTCTTCATCTTTTTCAGTGGGGTTTGAAGTCATGGGGCCCTATGCTATCCAAATAAGGATATTCTGCAGCATATATTATGACGGTTATGTCTTGCATTCTCGACTCCTACGCAGCAATCTCTCCCTGTCTTGAAGACCATTACCCTGTCAGATATAAGGAGAAACGTCTTTTGGGTAGGCACCTGGGTCAACAAAAGGAGTCTTCTTAGGTCATGAATACCGGCTCTGAATGAGCGACCATTACCAGCTTTTGACCGCGATGACCAATTAATGGCTCAGTTCCTTAAGATGTCGTGCCAGGTCGATGCTGAAGGCAAGGTCAAAGCTGCGAGTTTGCTCTGCGGGGGCGACCGCGGACCGGGTGGAGATAAAATGTTACAATTTAGTTTACATAGAAGTCACTTATAGATAATGAGGGTGGACGATTCACAGAGGTAAAGGTCGATGATCGCCAAAGCCAGTGGGTGTGGTACTTGCAGAGAAAGATTGTTGTAAAACTCAACTCCGAAAAAGCCACCTTACCTTTGGGTGGTTTAAAGTCGGCTAAATCTATTTCTTGGTTTCGTCACTTTTTCCATGTCGTCCTTGTTGATCTATATTGCCGTATTCCACAATAATAAGATTCAGAGGGAAAAAAAATAGTTCACATGCAGTCATTTTACTGAAGTAAAGAGGAATAATGAGGGATTTTGAATAATACGCCAAGAGGGATAATCCTACAGGGGGCGCTCGCGTCTTTGAGTTGAATTCCGGTGAACGTCGGTACCGAATAATTACTGCAACGACGCGGTTCCTTGTCGTTTGGGAAGGTGAAGTCATCAGTGGTAAGCATATGACAAAATAGCA
Organism: Ellobium chinense; assembly: GCA_033807755.1. Lineage (NCBI taxonomy): Eukaryota > Metazoa > Mollusca > Gastropoda > Ellobiida > Ellobiidae > Ellobium > Ellobium chinense. The sequence goes on along the minus strand of JAWQUT010000117.1, from coordinate 1,595,269 downwards.
CACAACTGTACTTGGGCATACTTACTATGACTTAAATCTTAAATCTTCATTTTTTATTGCAGTTGTAGATCTAATTTCCTTCAATGCACCAATTTTAAAGAAGTGCGGCACACAATCAAGTTCCTGATTTCGTTCGATGCACCATTTTGCACTTTGGCATGCAATCTTTCATTTCCAGTTAAAACGAAGATGTACCATACTTGCACACAAACCGGAAGTTGTGGACTCAGGGAATGGAAACTCGTAATCGTGCAATCGATGCTCTGGTTCGCCCATGCATCCCAAATGATGTCTGGATTGGACTTAGTATTACTTTCTCAGTTAACAGATAGTAAATACCTCTATATCTTGAATTCATTCCTCCATTGATAAGGCAAGTGTGACATAAATATAGTATGAGAGTCTGTGATGCGGCAAGACTATCCAAGAAAAAAGAAAGGGGGTGGTCTAACGCGATGCACTACGGTGCGTGTTAAGGAATCGTAAAACGTTTGAAGCAATGTCTGTGTGCCTGTGCGCCGTTTTCGTTTATTCGTTTGATTAGCATGTCCCAGCTTTTTTCTACAGCTTCCCACGGGACTCCTGGGGTGACTTCAGAGCTTTGATCTGGAAAATCAATTTAGGATTACGATACACATTATCACGCGTAAGAGAATAATTAAAGGCCTTTGAGAGTTATATGTAATCAAAGTCCATAACACGTCTAAAAGGAAACTGCACTAATCAGACAAGTATGGGCGAGCGAGAATATGGTGGTTTCGCTCTCTTTTCGTTGTTGACTTCCATCATTACGTGTGTACGTTGTGTTTCCGGGTTGTGTGGATGTACTCTTAAACGTTCCCAATAAGCTTATGTGCTTTGGTGTATGTGTGTGTGTGTGTGTGTGTGTGTGTGTGTGTGTGTGTGTGTGTGTGTGTGTGAGATGGCTGATTCACCTGGCGGTACAGCCCGAATGGCGTGCCCGAGGTATAAAGGCGCCGAGGTGGAAAATAATAGATACAGAGAAAAAAATATTCGGGCGGCTGAACTGTACTGAACTACAACTTTATAAGCTGAAAAATTTAACAGGGACAACTAGAGCCAACGATATCATCTTTTCACCCCGAAGAATGCATCGAAACATTGACTTGTGGCTTTGGCATAGCAACACACAATATCAGTGCATACCCGTGGGTGCTTGGGTGTTTACTCGTGTTTTGTATTTGTGTTTAGTTCTTGATACCGCCCAACCTTTTTGCTATCTCGGTAACAGCTGAAAAAGGTCACTTTGACTGATATCGATGAAGATCGAAGTCGGAGAGAAAAACATTCAGCAGACACCCACGACCGCAAGTGATCTAATTCTGTCTGTCGCTGATAAACAGCGGAAACTGTAAAGATACCACAGCTTAAAGGGCCACCTGGGATATAGACGGTGACAAGACACATAATGGAACAAACCACATTAGAGCGCTATTTTTCCCTGAGTTTCAGAAGTAAAACATTTCATACTGTATATAGTAACTTTGCAAATCGCTAGTTTATTGTTGTTGTTGTTGTTGTGGGTTTTTTTTACGAACGATTCGCTGAAGAAATTTGATATAAAAAGAACCATATTTGAAATCCGAAAGCACATCCATCTGAATCTGGACAGTATCCACAGCGGGGCGGGGCTTCACATCCGACCCTAAAAATCGGATGGCGCGACTCTAAATGAGCAGTACAGTTGGCTCCTCTAAATTAACAAAAATCTCCTAACTGCCGGTGTGTGCTTAAATGCAACATTTTCAATTCATCAAATCGAGGGTAGGGAAGAAAACTGTCATATCTCGAGATATGACCATGTTTAGATACGATAGTCTGCTTTCCTACCCTCGAAGTACGGTACGGTGTAAATGATATGGACTAAATGAACGCACTGCTTTTAGTGCAATGCCATCCATGCAACTCTTAAAATATTGCCAAATTCTCGATCATTATGAAGGCATTTATAAGCGTCTGTAGAAACAAAAGAAACAAAGAAACAAAATGATAAAATGACAGGAGTGGAATATCTTGTAAACTCTTGAAAACGGCTGATAGACTTAAAAGGTCAGCAGATATCAACCCGGATGTTTCACGAGATAAGGCTGTTTTAGGTGGCAGACTCGCAGAAAAATTGTTGTCGTTGCTTGGAAGACACATGGTTGTCTAAATAATGCTCATTTATCCTAAAGAGGAGGAGGATCATCATGTTGCCGTGCAACCACAAAACCCCGTATGATAATGTAACGAAGTAACGATAATGCGGTGTTTTGTCCATGCACCCCAGCATAGCAGACGCAAGGAAACGAGAAAGTGGAATACCATTCGTTCGGGACAATCTTGAAGCGCTGCCCGTAGATATCTAAATTTGGGGTTAAAGAAACCGGATGCTGGAGATAAGGTAATTTGGGGTAACCATCGAGCTATAAATAACATCAGAGTTTGCACTGCCCTACACGTTTACAGCTACGGCTGAAGCTGAGATGGGCAGCACTGTATTTCTTGTTGAGCAAGAGAAACGGAGAAAGAGAAAATAGAGTTCACTCAAATCGCTACTGGTACGCGAGATCTGGAAGAATAAAGGTGTTTTTTTTTTCCTGTTCAGCACTGCTAGGTCATGCCTGGACGTTTTGTAAGTCATATTAAGCCTCTCTTTCTCTCTCTCTCTCTCTCTCTCTCTCTCTCTCTCTCTCTTCTCTCTCTCTCTCTCTCTCTCTCTCTCTCTCTCTCTCTCTCTCTCTCTTTCTTTCTCCCTAAGCATGACCATGGCAATTATGAGATAGATTGTATTTTGTAAATGCAACCCCTCCTTGACACAGCCCAAAATTGTGAGGGACTGTCAATCCCTAAAAAAAAAGGAAGAATATGCCCAAGATACATACCTCCCAAATACAGCTAAAACTACCAGTTTCCAACATGCATGTTCTAGAATTCACATTATTTAATTTTTATTTGTGGGTGAAAGGCATAAACGAAAATACGCAAAGAGAAAGACTAAATTAATATACCATATAGTTGTCGCACCTTACAGAGAAAACAGATTTACAGGTTGGACCCTTAAACCTCGATGCACTTTCAAACCCCAGTGAGGGATCCTTAGTAGTGAATTGATTCCACGACCAGATCGAATTCAAAGGCCATAAAAAGAAAAAAACAGAGAGAAAAAAAGCCTCTTTCATTGATAGCGCTCACACCAAGGACTTAAAATCACTGAAGCGACAAATTCAAGTGGAGATAACCCCGTTAATTTTGAGGCCAACAGGCCTCTAGGGGGCTGCACCGATCCTCCAGGGCAGCAATTGCTACTGACTGTACTCATTGTATTGCTTTAAGGACATCTCTACAGAAGCAAGGAGGTTGATGTGATTAGGCGGAAAATGCAGATTAAACGGAACGATTTGCGCTTTGCGTTGTTGTTTTGGTGTTTTTTTGTTTGTTTTGTTTTGTTTTTTTGGTCAGTCGCTATTTCTGCCATAACATTCTTCTTGTCTTCCATCCCAGTAGCGCTGTTTCTCGTTCTCGTTTCTGTCTCTTGCCCTACAAAACAGAGGCACCATAATTGGCGTGGGAAAGTTCGCGTGAAAAAAAATAAAAGGATTTAAGCATTAATATTAGATTGCTTTTATTTTCAAGTCTGGTTCTCAAAGGGACCGATATGGCAGGGGCAGGCATATTAAGCAATCAGCATTTCCCTGGTGTTGTGACGACACTGCACGTTACAAACTAAATTCATTCTCCTACTGTCTCTCTGCCACCCATCCTAGCATTCCTGCTTTATTATTAAAAGCATTTTTATCTTTGACCTGCTGCTCTGTTAATATAAATGTTCGCTTAAGGCGTTAGTAGATCCAAGTAATTTACCATTTTGGGGCCCAGAAGACGTCCATCTGGCGGAGGCTGTGTTTAGTTGTAAAACAATGCAGTTTGGAGGGCAGAATGTTCCTATTCCTGTAGTAATAATGTTTCACCTCTAAAACCGTGTATTCACTGCGACTGTTTGCAGAGCTGAATTTCCGTCGCTGCTCTCTGGGCATATCCATAGGATCTCCTAACCCCACGCCAAAAGCCGCCTCAAAGATAACAAGCAAACTGTATGGTTGGCATAATAATGGTTGAGGATAGTTCTCTTCCTTTCATCGAATCTGAAGTTCTTACCACTTCCTTTCAGCACACCCATGTTCTTCATACCATTAACTGCAGGATTGTTGTCCTAGATTTTCTCCTCCTCTTCCCTTAGTTTCTCTGGTAAAGATAGAAAGATGAACCTGAATACGCGATAATAATTATCCAATTAGCGACGTGAACCTACATGTACCTCAGAATTACCTTTCATGTTACTGCGCTTGTCGGTTAATCGTAATGTCACGCGAGCAGAGAGAAAGATGTGATTAAAAGGTGTTGTTTCCAGTAGTTTTTCATATAGAAAACACAGTGTATTCTGTTAACTGAAATATTCGCGATCAAGAGGAAGTTGCACCTATGCGGAATTGCCAATAAATGGAGCTGAATCAACTTCCTTGTTTTCTCCGTACTTTCTAAGTGGATGCACCTTAACCTATTTGAATATCTTCCAAAGACCTGACGCTTCCTGTTCTCTTTCCATTTCCTCCTTGACATATTCTGTGTTTTCCAGCCTTTATAAGAATTATATTTGTAGTACCCATAAGCGTTGGGGTTAATGTTCTGTACAGTGAGATTTAAGCTTTCCAAAGCTGATATTTCCATGAAAAAAAAAACGATCAATGATAATAGGGAACAGCCAGTCGACTCCTCTTATCACATTCCTCTAGTCGCAAAATCCTTACATCCCTCTGCCTAAAAATTATGCTTCTCCAAATAAGATGGCGTAAGAAACACGAGGACTCCATATCGCGACGGAAATTCAGTGCGTCAAACAGTCGCAGTGAATACACCTTTTTAGAGGTGAGACATTATTACTACAGGAATGGGAACATTGTGCCCTCCAAACTGCACTGTTTACTACTAAACACAGCCTCCGTCAGATGGACGTCTGTCACCACTTCAGGGTGGTGATTGTCTTCTGGGGGTCATGCTATAGGTGGGAATCACATGACTTTCATTTCACTGTTTGTTGTTTCCCAGCCTCTCCTAGTATTTTATTGGTTGTTTTTTTTTAATTATCATTCGGAAGAAGGAGGGGGAGGATACTAAGGAAATGGGGTCGAGTGACGGGGTGACATGTTTCTTAGTCATGTAGGTAAGTGGACACTTGGCCTTCTCATTTATCAAGTGCGACACCATCTGCTGCACATGTCCCGGAAGTAGGAAACGGAATCAACAGCTCTATGGGACGTTCGAACTGCACTCAGACATCTCAAAGTATGCCTGTACTTACGCACTCACGTGCACACTAACTGTCTTCACACAGCACTCACTTCCTCTCGTAAGAGTAAGTGCGTGCACTGTCTCAACCGTTCCATGATCAATGTAACAGAACCTTACGACTTCAAATTTCACGTGCTCAAATTTTTCGTTGCAAACCTCTGGCCCTGTGCTTTATATATCTACAGGGCCATTTCAGCAGAACAGCATGTCAGTTACGCAAATTTCTGAAAATTTTGACTTTACATCAATTGGTTTTGAGTGTTTCTAACAAACGTTAATTAATTCTTTACATATAAACCAATGTTAATTGTTAAAAAGTCAAAGAATGTTTAGAGTTACTATAGTCATTGTGAGGAAATTTTCACATTAAATTTTGTTCATGAACTTAAAATTTTTGACTCTGCCCCTCCTCTTCCTCCACCCTCTCCTCTACATTCGAGTTCGCTACTGCTAGTTTTTTCTTAAAAAGCTGAAGTTCACGAAACCCCCTTACACCTTTCCCGAATAATCCGTTAAAAGTGTATTTTCAAGATAAATGCCCGTTAAAACGAATGTTTTTGATTTTATATGCATTGATAACAAAATGGGAGAAAAGAAATGTGTCGAAGGAGGGATAGGGCTTTTAAGAAGTTTTGCAGCAGAAAGCCATTAAAACCATTGGAAATTACTTAGTTGAGTTTTACCACCATGCAGTCAAATTGGTACATGGGTTAAAAGACAGCTTTTTTTTTAGTTACAGTAGCGTGTTTCTCTTTCTATGATTAACTAATAAATGCCCGGCTGGCCGGTAAGTGAAATGAGTAATGACTCAGTTTCAATTCAATAATTATTATCAATGAATCGGCCCTTTGAAAAGGACGATAACCCAGTCACAGAGGGGCAGTAACTCAGGGCAGAACCATATTTTACGACTTGTTTGCGTAAGTAGGTCAGTCTCGTGACCCGGATGGACTAGAGATATTGCCAGCATCAACCCTTCTTTTGGCAGACGATAATATGCGATTGGCAGACGAATACAGTCGGAGTTATCTTGCGATGCGTGTAACCTCACAAGTTCAGTACCTAATACATTTCCTCACTCTTTCCCTAGTGTTCATAGGAAGCCAATAACAGTGGCTTATGTTTAGCGTATCATCTTGAGCCTCCACTATAGACCATGTACATAAATTTTTTTTAAATATATACAAGGGATTAAGAGAATCGTTTGTTTCCTTTTTGAGGGGGTTACTGTTTAATTGATTAACGCCGTCTAAGTTATTCATCCACGAGAAGCGTTACTAGCCTGTTGCGCGTTATAAGCTAAGATAAGATCCGAATTTCACATCAAATAGCCAAATAGTCTTTAATGTGCAGCATGATGCTATATACCATATATGTTATATATGTTATATAGCTATATTATGCTCAAATCTGCCAGAACGGCCCGTTTGAGATCCGAACCTGAAAATACCAGCTTTCGCTGAAGATTGGACATAGGAAAATAGTAGCAGATCAGAGATACCAGTATCCCCAAGACCAGCCGGCCTCTCTGGACCCAACACCGGATACGACATGGGGTGACATTTGAAGATCTCTGTTCCCTTGTGCGGATGACATCAACGGCGTGTCATGAGGTGCGAACTTGGTCAAGTCAGCTTCATGTTATTACGATAAACAGGAGTGGACATAGAAATGTTTCGGCAAAGTGGCGTAAAATGACGGACCGGTGGGAAACGCATCCTAATGACGCCGACTCACCTGCCAGTCTATTTGGAAGATTAACACAGAGTAACATGCTATATCAAAGAAGAAATTGAAGATGTGAGATGTCACGCCGTCAGCCATCATGTAAAAGAAGTGGGAAGAACCCAGAATTAGGCGCGATTTCAACGCATCCGGCATGTTATATGTCACTTAAATCGTGACGTATAAAGACATAGCCTACTATTTCTGAAAACCTTCTGAAAGATGCCATAATACAAAGCCATGTTGAGATGGACTTAATAAGAGCAGCTTCGTCCTGTTGAAGGTGTCATGAGCAAAGTGACGTGAGTGGACGTGACGTAACGTCATGACGAATCCAGTGTGGACGCACCCAGAAAACGTCAGCCTGCCAGTAACTTTCGTAGATGATTGCAAAAAAAAAAAGAAAAATTGCAAAGTATAGTCTACTCATACAGGGTGGTTTTTATTCATTTCTTTCTAAAGTATCGTGAAACAACAAATTCTAAAGATATTTTTTTTCTTTGCTTCTCTTGAATTTGGAGATTTCATGATACAAGATAGTTTTATTCTTTACCCACGATATTACTCTACAGATAAAACTTAAATGTATAGAATACAGATTTAATGACACCATTTTGCTCATCATTTTGCTAGTGAGAAGACAGTTGCGGTGAAGACCCAAAATGTCCACTATGGAAATTCTATCCATTTATTCCATACAGTTATGATGACAAATTTGCCTGTGAGCTCAGACGGTGTTTAAGATGCATGAAATGGTAAACTAGTTGGGAAATGGATTGTACCATCCTGTTATAATATCGTTAAGTCTCCGCTTTATTTTTCAAACTGCTGAGAGGCTTTTTAATGGAGAAGTGAGACAGCAACCATTTGATGATTGGGATTTGGCCTGGCGTCCTGTATAGCTAAGTGGTCAAACTATGTCATGTATTGACTAACGGTGGTAATAAGTCATTTTCCTTAAATGTATAGAGCGGTTACTGTCGACCCTCGCTGTGGGCGAGAGGTCCTTCAGGTCGTTTTCTGCGATTTGGTTTTGTAAATCAGAGAACAAATTGGGAACATATTATTAATTGCAAACGTTTGTGCTTGCTCATGGTTATTCTCTGGGGTATCATGAACAATTTTCTAGCGCTTTCAAAATGATGTTAATGAAATTACAACAACCGGGAACGTCTTGAAATTAACGAAGATAAAGAACAAATTATTCCATACACAAGTTACCGTCGCCAGCCGGAGGTCGTATTCATTGCTCTTTACGCACACTAATTGAATTGCATTTCTGGAACTAGTCCACCAGATGTTCGGTGCCAACTTGCGCATGGCAATGCTGATTACCTCAGGGAATCGTGGTCTTGAATTTTGTTGCATGAAATTATGAAATAGTTCTGCTATTGTAATCAGTTTTAAATTAGAATGGATACTGATAAAAGTAGAAGCGTATATGAACTTCTGGAGCGCCACTTAGCGGATTCAAGGGAGTTAATTTCGGGGGAAATTACCTAATGGGAAGAGGAAGGCGGCTGAGGGAGGGGGGAGGAAGGAAACTGAAAGAGAGATAGAACTGTTACGGTTGGGAGAGAGGGGAAGTTAAGAGGTTAAGAAATACCAGAGGCAGTTATGCTGGGGGCATGTGGCTGGGGG
>JAWQUT010000117.1:1545464-1578767 GCA_033807755.1 Ellobium chinense | reverse complement strand
GCACACACACACACACACACACACACACACACACACACACACACACACACACACACACACACACACACACACACACATACACACACACACATATATACACACACACACACACACACACATTATTATCATTGAAAGCAACTACATGTGCACGCTAAAACTCAAATCTGGACCCACTTCCACCCCCGCCTTCCCCATTCCATACACACATACACAGAGTCGCACATACACGCACAAACACATCTGTGCTTTCTCTCTCTCTCTCTCTCTCTCTCTTTCTCTCTCACTCGCTCGCTCACACACACACACACACACACACACACATACACACACACACACACACACTCACACACACACTTTTCTCCTAACAAAAGCAAAAAGGTGAAGAAAAAACAGAAGCAAATAACAAGAAGAGAAAAACACAGAGCACTAGAGAAACCTTTTTGTTGCAACGCCGCCGAAACATAATAAAATATTCTCTATTGCAAGTCCCCCCTCATCAAGAGAAGACCGTCCTATGCCGCCGACCCTCCAGGCCAGTTTGAGACTGAAACTTTGACGCGCTAATGAGTGACCAGTGGCAAAAGGCACCAAGGATGTCTCACTGAAAATGTTTCTGGACGCTCGGTGTGCCCTGGAGAAGTTCAGTCGTCTAACGTATCATATCGTGGTCTTCATTTTGTAACAAGGGCTATGCTGGTAATGATGGTAGGCTGTCATCAGACATCGGCTATAGCGGGAGGGGGAAAGTGGCTAAATATTGGGGCTCAATGACCTTCTATACCGGGAGGGGAGAAGAGGTGGGAATTGGGGGGAGGGATGGGGAGAGGTGGGCAGAGTTCCAGAAACGTATGTAGCAGATAGAGGGATAAAGTAAAGGGGGACAGGGGTAGTGGTAACATGCACTTTATAGCTGGGGTACATTATAATAATGGTCTTCATTTTGTAACATGAGCTATGATGAGTATAGTGATGGTAAGCTATCATCAGACACCGACTATAGCGGGAGGGGGGGNGGGGGGGGGGGGGGGGGGGGGGGAGGGGGAGTGACTACATAGGAGATCCGATGACAGTCTATAAGAGGAAGGAGAGCGACTACATATATAACAAATAGAAGACAGAATGTGAACAGGGGGGAATGCCCACATGAGTTCTATAGCTGGAGTAGTTCCGAGTAGTTCTTTCGTCTAAGATAGCATCGTGGTCTTCATTTTGTAACAAGAGCTACGCTGGTAATGACGGTAAGCTATCATCAGAGACCGGCTATAACGGGAGGGGGAAAGTGGCTACTACACATGGGAGCTCAATGACCGTCAGTACCCGGGGTGGAGTGTGGGCGGGGAGGGATTGGGGGAGGGGGACGNTTGGGGGAGGGGGACGGGCGGGGAAAGAAACCTCTATAGCAGATAGAAGGGTAAAGGGGAACAGGGGGAGTAGCAACATACGAGTATATATAGCTGGGGTAGTTTATTTATTTAAGACACCATAATCGTGGTGCTCATTATGTAACAAAGGCTATACTGGTAATGATGGTAAGCTATCATCAAACACCGGCTATAACGGGAGGGGAAAGTGGCTACACGGAAACTCCAATGACCGTTTATAACGGGATGGTTATTGACCAGAGTTTCCATTACCGTCTTTAGCAGATGGAAGGGAGTAGGGGGAGAGATGAGTGTCCACTGAGCTTTATAGCTATATTGTCCGTTTATAGCGGGAGAGCAAATTGATCACACGTGAGCTTAAGTGACCGTCTATAACAGGAGGAGAAAGTGAACCAATATAATGTGACCTTCTACGGCGAAATGATAAAGAGGCCAAATGATCTGTAGACTAGTTACGTGTATCTGGGTTATGACAAGGTGCGGTCGCGATCGTTATAGACAGAAGGTCGCTGTATGAAATTTAGGGCAAATTTAATATGAATGGTCATCCCTGCAACCAGGTTGCCTCGGTAGGTGGTTGCAATAATCGTTAGTAGCCACACCAATGGTCTCATGCATAATCCATACGTTAACGTACGAACGTACTGCGTTAACTACAGTGAACACTGCTAATGTTTTAGGAGATTTCCGTGGTTACCGCAGTGCGTTCACTAACGTAAGGATTATGTACACGGCCACAGGTTCGAATGTACGCTCCCATAGTCTCACTTAAATAACACCAAAAAGACAGAGAGCTGCACGGACGGGAACCAAATTTGGCCCGGAGATTACAAATCGGCTCAAGACAAGATTGATGATTCCCAAATAGAGGGGAAATTTCCATTTGTTTTCTCGTCTATCAGCGTGCCTGTTAAATCTCTAGCCAGAGAGCTGCACTATGCACTGTGCCCTATGGGTGTGTGTCGATGTAGTTGGGCTACTGAGATACCGATGACAAAAAAATGGTTTCTCTTTTTCTGTAATGCAACTAGTTTTATCAGTTTTTACACGAAATATGCTGTAAATCTACTATAATAAATCGTGGCGAGCTGGCAACATGGAAGAGGCTGAATTTTTTTTTTTAAAATTTAAAATATCATTTCATAGAATTGCTTTTTCCCCTTTCCTTTACTTCTTCTTCTTCTTCTTCCTCTTCTTCTTCTTCTTCTTCTTCTTCTTCTTCTTCTCTCCTTCTCTCTCTATCTCTCTTTCTCACTCTCTCTTTCTCTCTCTCTCTCTCTCTCTCTCTCTCCCTCCCTCTCCCTCTCTCTCTTTCTCTTTAGCAGAAGTACCCATTCTTTGAATGGGATTACCCTGCCTAAACACCAGCTGTACCGATAAGAGACACAAAAAATAAGTCGTGCAAGAAAAGCAACTTCTGTCTCAGCCAATTCAAAATACTAACTCGCGATTATTTGAATTCTACAAATATACTCTGTGTAGGAAAAAACGAACGCTAGCTGCCACTCACGTCGGCGTAGACGAACAGTCTAAGATATCAAATCTCAAGAGTGTATATTAAGGCATCGTTATGAAATGGATAGGCGTTATGTGAAGGCATTCCCATTGCTCTGTTATTACATGATGACAATTCCTCTGTCTCAGATTGTTGTTTTTTTTTCTCTTATCACTGTCCTAGTTGGATTACGCCTGCTCTCATTGGATAAGAAAGAAAGCAAAACTAAAGGAAAAGCTAATGAAGCTTCTCACGCCAACTACAGCAATGGGTACCATTTCTAATTAGCATCAGCACTGACTTTGCTGTTATTACGTTTTTGATCTATACATGCTTAAATATGTCTCCTGTTACGATTTACATTATGTTTATCCTTCTGTCCGATTGTCTGTCTAGTTTTCTGATTGTCTGTTCAATTTAAATTGTTTGTTTTAAATTGTCTGTCCATTTATCAGGTTGTCTGTCCATTTGTCTGTCTATGTACTGCCCAACGGTAGCTATATGCCCATATTTGTAACATTGGAAATAAACTTGTGTAAACTGAAACTGAAACTTTCATATTATGCATCTCGGAAGTTTTCCAGACAAGGTTTGAAGGAGTTAACGAGGTGAGAGACCCAAATGTATTTGTGACACCATTCCAATCCCATCGTATCTCTCTATTCATCCCTGTCACACATACGCAATGGATTTTATAATAATGGTAATATCTGCCACGGTTACCTGTAAAATCTAATTGGTTTTTGTAACCTGATCACTTGTAGTTGTAGCAAGCACGGCCAAATCAAATCAAATTTTAGTTTTCTTTGAAAGAAGCTCAAATGCCATCTGTATAATGCCCTAAATATAACGAAGGGGATGGGCGAGGTATGACTTTTGCCGAGGTTTTTGACAATGACCATAGTAATGACCTCTGGATAGCTTGGCAGTTCTGATAATTATGATGGATGGAAAAGATTATACAGTTACTGTAGCCGCCCCTTCCACTTATCTCTTCTATGTACTGAACATATTACTAAGCATACAGTTTGGGAATATCTGAATCCGAAGAAAGTAAGTTCAATATGGACCACAAAAATAAGTTGAAAATACATCGCCGTACAAAAATAAGACGAGGTAAGCTATTGAGAAATTGCGCATCGACGATGGGATCTCTTACTGTTGTAAGAATCACGTTAGGACATCGGTTCTGAATGCGCCCTTAGTGGCGTTCAACATGCAAAGTTAATGTCCTTCTTACGATGGTAAGAGATTTAATCATTAATGCGTAAGTTCTCGATTAATGCTAATGGGATGCCGCCAAATCACAAATCACTAGGCCCTGCAACAGGTATGCTCAGGAGACAAAGAGAGGAAGACAAAAGAATACAGCGATGAACCTCATCAACTCGAATTCTAAGGGACCAGTTCATGCATTTCTTCGACATCGTCACCGAGGTTTTAATATAAAATGTAAACAACACCTTAACAGTATTGTACAAAGCAAGAGTATGTCGTTTCAGTTATAGGCAGACTGCATATATCTCAGAGATAGTGAATTTGCAAATTGGGCTATATTTTTGTGCTGGCCACTTAATCAGTTTGCAAACTGGACTATTTTTGTGCTTGTGACATGGTCAATTTGCAAACTGGGCTGTTTTTGGCTTGCTACAACCCGATACATCCAGCAAATGTCACAGACAAAGTGAATCACAAAGTTATTGGTTAAAAAAAAATAACCCGGAAAAAAAAAAACAGCACTGAAGATTGAGATTGGTACAGTACATGGAGTTGCTTCGATGGTGACGCTGACCGCCGCTAGCCTGAATCCCCCAAAAGAGCGGTATCTGCGGGGTGAGGAAGGTTACGACCAGTGTCCGAGCCGGGGGGGCTTGGCTGATAGCAAGGCCTGGCCCAAGATCTCCACACATACCTCCACGAGGTGGCAACTGGAAACGATCAGCATTGTGATGCGACCGGACGCGATCGGCAAAAATGTGATGGGGCTCTATGCCACAGACACAGGCCAACTGGCCCTCAGGGGCAACGTGTCTAGGTCCTCGCAGATGGCCGAAGGGTCTTGCTTGACCGATCTGCGGTCGGAACATGAGTCTGCCGTCTCGCCATCATGGGCGGAGGGGACATAGGGACAACGACACAGTTGAGGCATGTGTTTCGAGCGCTTAAGGCCATACATGCCCGACGGCGTAACGACCGTGCCAGTCATTGATGGGCTCGTGCAGGGGAGGTACGAACCATCGCACTCTTTCCTATCTGGTGGGCGAGCTCTACCCCAGGTGGTCCGACTGCCATAGACAGGAGGACCGCCGTCTCTCAAAGGATATCTCGCAACAGTCCAACGCAAGCTGAGTGCCCAGCGGTAGAGTGGCCAGGACCCGGAGGCGGGGGTGAGCTGAAGGGACCCCAGTCTGGGCTGCCCTGGGGATACGGAATAGGGTGGGTGTTCATCTTAGTGAGCATTCGCTAACCCCGCTCGCTTGCAACAGCAAACCGGTCCGGGATCTTTATCTTTTTTCTTTACCCAATGGACCGATCGAGTCACAACTACCGCACGCAGGCCCCATACCATTGGTAACGAATACTCCTGGTGATCGCGTGGCACTCGAAAGTACGTCATGAGTCCCTTTATAATTTCAGCTTTGTGATTGTGCTCGCTCGCAGCCTTAGACCCTTCGGAGAACGGGGGCGGTCCGCAGAGCCACCGATTTCTTAGGGCGGGTGGCCCTTCATCTTCATCCCACTTCCCCTCGAACGCAGACTACCCCCGTGGAGTGGCGAGTCGGGGTAGCCAGCTAGGACCTCATTGCACCCAGAGGCCCGAAAGTAGGCCCAGTCATTGGCCTGCCGGCACGGTGATCCTAAGCGGGGATAAGCTACGACTCCACACCCCCATTTCAATTCTTGTCCGGAGGTTACCACCCGTCCGGCCCCATAGGAGTTCATAAAAAGCCTCTTTGCAACTCTCGGGTTTCCCCTCCTGTGTTCTTTGGAGGGGCGACTTGGCGAACTCGGTGGGCGTGGAATTGACCACACGAAATGATCAGTCACCAGGTACAGTACATGGTGTTGGTTTACTTAAACAGAGTTATCTTAGGAAAGATGAAAAGAAGATGGGGTTTAACTCCCCTTGCCCAGGCCGAGGGGACTGAAGATGACATTCGGCCCTATGTTGCTTCCTCTTCAACNNNCCCCCTCCCCTCCCCCTCGGCCCAACCTATTTCAAACGACTCTGCCTCTTTGGTAAGTCCAGTTTTGAGTTTCCTACATATGATTCTGGTATGAGTGTATAGCAAATTAAATTTTATATCGTCGCTGTAATACATCAGCTCCTATCAACCTGTCAGTCCCTCTCATGCTACTGTGAAGATGGGCATTGATGGCTAGTGATTTCATAAGCGTGAGACGGCCTGGCTTAGACCTACAGGAGCAGAATGTGTGTGTGTGTGTGTGTNGCGTGCGTGCGTGCGTGCGTGCGTGTGTGTGTGTGTGTGTGTGTGTGTGTGTGTGTGTGTGTGTGTGTGTGTGTGTGTGTGTGTGTGTGTGTGTGTGTGTGTTCGCACACCCCCTCGCGCTTATTCTATCCTATTTTAGATGCATCTTAGCTAATATTATTATTGTCTTAAATAATTAATTCTAATATTCGGGAGCTTTGGGATTAACCGATTAACGATGGGATCACTTACCATCATAAGATTGTCATGAACTTTGCATTTTGAACGCTATTAAATGTGCATTCAGCACCGATGCAGAAATAAAATTCTTACAGTGGTAAAGGGATCCCATATTTAATGCGCAAGCTGTCAATTATTATGATCCCCTCTCAACGTACCTGATACTCGAAATCGCTACCTGCCCCTACCACGTTTTTTTTTTTGTTTATCGCTTTGTGTCAGTATGTGTATCTTTCTGAGAAAGTATGCGTCCTCGCATCGGAGGGTCTGCGTACCGAGTTGTCTGCGTACCGACGTCTTCGCGCTCCGAACTAGCGAGGCCCGTACTTAACTGGTCTCTGTACTAGCCTGGAGGCACGATATGAAAGGCGAGATGACAACTTGGAAGAAGACATTGAAAGTTCAGACAATGAGGGATCCGGGAGAGGTATCAAAAAGTCATGCATGCCCCAAGGCTAATCAAAGATACCATACCGAACCACCGCCGACTGCCTAACTAGCTCCAAAATGGCCACTCTCTGGCTTTTTGGGGGAGTCTGGAGACGCAGAGGTGTAGACAAAGGGAGGCGCGTGATGAGTCGGGGTTCTTCACTGGCTCGTGACGAATTTGACGATTATGTTCTTGAAACCCTACATATATCTTACAGTATGGTTCCGAGACCCTTATGAACCCAAACACTAACATACTCGAATTTACGGAGAAGTGCTACGGAGTTTGTCTGGTGTTACTGTATATTTGACTGCTTCCTCCTCCCTATACTCAGTAACCACTTTGGACTTCTCTTGTGCCCTCCTCAAGTATAGACTCGTTTCCACGCCATTGTAATAAAGTGCGTTCTCATTTCAGTTACAAGGGTGCTATGCTAGAGAGCAGGCATGGGTTGTTGTTTTGGTTTTTTTTGGTACTGAAAAGGCGTTGCAGACAGCTATGGTTATGACAATTTTGGGTACAGTATTTATGGTGCTATCCTCTAACGAATGTGTACCCTAAAACAGAATCCATGACGTCTTGAGTTTGGGAATTCCTAACTTTAGCCGCCCTAAAAAAAAAAAAAAATTCCACGTCTAGTCTCAGTTTCCAAAAGAAGTAAGATGATTAAAGCAACTAGAAAAACGTCATATGAATCTGCTGTCTTTCTAGTATTGATGTCATCAAATGATCATGAGCTCATTAGCTTGTACGTAAGAATATTTCATCATGATAAAACAGGATGAATCTTTATGTCTGATAAGATACGAGAATATTACTTCCTGGTCGCACCAGAACGTCTGGGAGCTGTTTGTTGAGAGCTTGCACATTAACGAGTGGATCTTCTACGATCGTAAGAATTATATTAGTTCATCGGTGATGAACGAATCCTTAATTTCGTTCAACATGCAGAGTCTGTGTGCGTTCATTATTTAAATGTTTTGCTATGTTACTTCTGTACGCACATCCTTATTATTATCCGTATAGTGTGCTGTCCCCTTGCTAATATAGTCTATACCCTATTGTTCGCCCACGTACTGCAAAGTTGTGGTCTGGGTTTCAGATAAACAAAGCTGCTAAACTTTTAATGTAATTTTTCCGATGACAAAAGCTCCCATCGTTATTGCGCAAGTTCTCGTGTCATGAAAGGTAAGAACGTTCATGAATGTCACACCTAGGCGAGGTGTCAAAATTTGAAATCCTCAACAGTCACGTTTTAACAGATCTCAGATCCACCTGCATACAACAAAGACATCTGTGTCCAGTATTCACACCAGGCGTGTAATTATCCTTACTCTGAAGGTGTCTGTGATTCATGACCACATGGAAATCTGGGGCCCATCCTGTCATTCGCCATATCTCCACATTTAGACTAATACTAGTACTAGTCTATAACCCCACAATCCTTGCCTTGTTGTTATACGGTCGATGCCGCACCCAACTACAAGACAAAAACAGCAAGTAAGGACGGGTTAAAGGGCACATTAAATTTGCAATATCATTCTTGTTCGCAGATGGAAAACGTGATCAGGTCAGGTGTAAATACATGATATTTAGGGAGTGATGTTCATGCGGTAGGAACATATGAATTAACTTGCTATGAAGTTAGCATTCCTGTGGAGTAGTGATAGCGCTCTCAACATGCGAGTATAGAGGCCCTAGGTTCGATTCCCGGTAGGAATAGGAAAGTTTCTAAGACAAGTGTATTTCGGTCTTTTGTTTTCAAACTTTTATTTCACAGTGATTTTACTTCATGATGACACATTTTCCAGATAATGTGAAACAGCTTGAAATTATCAATTAAATGCTTATATTTCCTTCTATTTTACCTACTATTTGCCTGATTACATGTTTGCACACCTGTAAGATGTATTGCAGCTAATCAGAATGAGATTTAAGTCACTTTTTTTTTAAACCAAATTAGGTTACTGGTATTATATAAAAACCGAATGTGTGTGTTTCCTTTAAGTGAAAGCATTTTTGAGACAGCATTATTCTGGCCTCAATAACTGTTGTTTGAACTGGCCTGGGAGGGGGGTGGGGAGAATGATGAGATGTTTCAAAAAAAAAATTAAGAAAATGGCTTTTGGGGAATAATTTTCCACTATGGAAATCCCAGCACAAATCTCAAATTTATACACATTTACTATTTGCCCACAAAAACAACAGTTTTGTGTAGGGATATGATTTTAATCTCTATTTCCCAAATAAACAAACGTTTGCACTTGCAGCCAGATAGTCCATATTACCTTCAGAGCCTGATATTCTCAGTTCCTTATCTATTGACATAACTCTCATTTTGACAGGATGCAAGACATAATATATCATTTTTCCACCTGGTCATACCTGTTATAAGTCACTCCTTCCTTATATTGATATTCGTGCTAATCCTTTGAAATTATGTCCGGTATCACTCCATTTCCATGTCATTCCTCATTATGTCAATCCTGACCTGATAACCTAACCTGCTGCAGTAAGGAGTTTATCTGTGTGTTGTAACTCAAATAGAGACTACTCATGCCTGTTTCACTTCCGGTATCATTTAGATAGGAAATGTTTATTTGGTTTTCTTGTCGCCGTTGTTCTCGTCCGTGTCGTGATTACTGGCGTCGTTTTCATCATTTTTTGTCATTGTTAATGTTGTTGTAGTTGTCGTTGTCGTTGTCATTCTTCTGCTTCTCCTCCTTCTTCTTCTTCTATTTCTTTTTCTTATTCTTCTTATTCTTCTTCTTCTTCTTCTTCCTCTTCTTCTTCTTCTTCTCCACCTCCTCCTCTTCATCTTCTTCTTCTTCCTCCCCCTCCTCCTTCTTCTTCTTCCTCCTTTTCCTCCTCCTCCTCCCTGTTCTTCTTCTCCTCCTTCTCCCTCGTTCTCCTTCTTCTTTTCCTTCTTCTCCTCCTACTCCTTCCCCCTCCTTCTTCTTCTTTTTCCTCCTCTTCTTCCTCTCCTCCTCCTCTCCCAACCACTTTCTTCTGTAAAAGTCTATTACAACTAAGTTATGACAAGGTTATGAATCCGGAGCAAGCTACAAACTCAAGCTTGTAAGGGAGAAACGGAAATAGAAAGTCAAAGAGACGATTATTAATATGGTTTCATTGAATGCTTACATGTCAACTGGTCATAACAACCAAACCGATTATAATGAAAAGGTGAATCACGACCTTTTTCGTTGACATGATGATGGCAATAGTGAGATTAAGCCATTAGAGGCTGAAAAGTGAAAGGCAGTGAAGTTGATGAGCTATTTCCAGACAATGTAAAATATGGAAGTACCAGGTCACGTGACCTAGTTCCTCATGGTAAATAATAGTGATGCCCCTTGGGTAATGTAAATTAATTTCTTATTGTAGTAAAGAACAGAATGTAATGGGGAAAGCATAGTTGTTTTTGTTTTTTTTTTCTTGAAATTATCAGCATAGTCTTATAGTTTCTCATGACTGCTCAGTTTTCACTCTCTTAACAGCAACTTTTCCAGTAAACGGGCAATTATTTNTATATAAGTCACTGGATAAACGCAACTCTTTCAAATGGCAAATTCTTCCAAGCTCCCAAACAGTTGCGAAAAGACGATGACGCTGTTACCTTATCAAGAGGTATTCCATCACTACTACACATAATATATAGCGAAAAAAAGCAGTTATGGAGAAATGTGACTAAATGAGTGAAGACATCAAATGGTGCTCACTCCCCACCATCTTCTCTTGTTGTGGACACAAATAAATTCACGGACATTCCCTATTTTCGGTAACAAGAGTGAAACTAAGTCTCCGGAATAGAAACCGAACAATGATATTTATACCTCATGGGACCCTAGGGGGATTCCCCTTTGTCTGTCATTACGACAGAGAAAGTTTTATTATGCCCTTGGCGTTACGCTGTCGTTAAAGGTGCTGTGACGGTATTGTGTAGCGTATTTGCCACGTCTTCTTCTTCTTCTTCTTCTTCTTCTTCTTCTTCTTCTTCTTCTTCTTCTCCTTCTTCTTTTTCTTCTTCTGTCTTCTTCTTCGTTTTTTTCCTCTTCTTCTTCTTTTTCTTCTTCTTTCTTCTTCTTCTTCTTCTCTTTCTTCTTCTTCTTTTTCTTCTTCTCCTTCTTCTTTTTCTTCTTTCTTCTTCTTCGTTTTTTTTCCTCTTCTTCTTCTTTTTCTTCTTCTTCTTCTTTTCCTCCTTCTACTTCTTCTTCTTCTTCGTCTTCGTCTTCTTCTTGGTCTCCTCCTCCTCCTCCCCCCTCTTCTTCTATTTCGTCTTGTTCTTCCTTTTCTTCGTCTGCTTCTTCTTCTTCTTCTTCTTCTTCCTCTACAAAAGTCTGTTACACCTAATTAAGTTATGACCAGAGTATAACAGAACTAGAATGGGCCATCCTTAGATTAGATCCGAACCACAAACAACAGAAGCTGCGCAGGGGCTGCGTGACGTGCAGAGGTAACAGCTTAATGTCCATTACCCGCCCACACCAGAAGCTCTAACTGGAATAAAGCAATCACTTTGCCCATCGGGCAGCTACAAAGCAACAAGGTCAGTTTTAATTAGGACCTAACCTGAATCAAACGATGCTTATGATGGCATAGGAAATAGCAGTCTACAGTTGGTGAAAGCTTGAAGAGTTTCGTAATAAGCGAACATAATATGTCGCAATATCCATAAAACTGATCTAACTATCACTTCGGGATGTTCAAAATATTTCGGACTAGGATTGGTGGTCTTGTAATGAATGGTTTTCGTAATAAGGATGTAATATGCGAGTGTGGTAAAATGGGATGTGACGAGTGGCACAGTGACAAAGGGGGACACCTATACCAACCCTAGGACGAAACCTCAGAGAGTCAAGAGTTCATCCACAGTGGACTACTACTTTATTACCAAGTCTCAGATATAGGGCATAATGAAATGAAAAACAATACAGACTCCAAACCAAATCAAACAAATGGGTTCTTCTCGTGTTTTCATGTAACTAGTCATTAAAGGAAATAATGCAATAAGACAGACAATGGCTCTAGACCATTCCTAACGTTTGTTGAGTAGAGAGGAGGTGGTTACGAGTTCATAATAGAACAGAC
Organism: Ellobium chinense; assembly: GCA_033807755.1. NCBI lineage: Eukaryota > Metazoa > Mollusca > Gastropoda > Ellobiida > Ellobiidae > Ellobium > Ellobium chinense. The sequence continues at coordinate 1,566,698 of JAWQUT010000117.1, read as the reverse complement.
AGAAAGGACATTATAAACAGGCGTATCGATTCATATGAATGAACACGTGCAGTTAGTGTCTCCTGTCATGACTGTGTGTACGAGGGTGTAGCCATACAAGCATTTTGTTCCTTTGACATGATGGATAACATGCTTGAGTCTGGTAACCCAAGTTCTTCAAAGCTGCACATCCTCAAATAGTGTATTTCCCGGGAATTTCCGAATATTCATGTGTGTTGGGAAGGTAGATTTTAGCAAGTCATTAACATGCTACAAACTGGTCGCAGAAATTTGATATCTTCAATAAGTGCACTCTGGAGATTTCCAAACATGAAACTTAATGGCACTAAGTCATTTTGATGGATATGCTGATTTTTCCTTTGCCTTCACTTACAAGAAATTGCAATGAAAGCTAGTAATAAGGCTCTGTATGTGTGTGGCAAGAGACTGATCATGCATTATATTGTTCGAGGCTAATCAAAAACATTCGAAGTCTAACAATTTAGTTGTAACAGTACTGAAATCAAGGACATGAATAGTTCATTCCATTCTGGGACACTTTTCGAGGTTGTTCAATAGAGAGTGATTATTGTAAATTTCAAATGTGTCTAATATTTTCTTCATGATAAGGTTACCAAAAAATAGATATGCCCTCGTATGATACAAGGAATATTGAACCCCAGTTACAAGCATTAACGACGTCAAAGACCACATGCCTGTACGTTATAAAGCAATCAAAGCCCCTCTGCTTTCAGCAGTGCAGTGATAAGAACCTATTAACGTGCGTTCTTGTAAAGGTTTTCTGGGCAATAAATGAGGCAGGCGTAGATTAACATCACACATCGTGTATGATGCAGATATTGTTAAGTGGAATTCTATATTATGCCAACGGTGTCTTGAGCACAAGGGCGGAGAGACTTTGAGATGATTAACAAGGCAACACAAGAAAACGTAAATATATTATAGAGCATTCGCTGATCTGAGGCCACAGAAGTGAATACTTTCTTCAACAGACATTTTTGTGTGAACGTGTGCTATTATGTCATGTTACTTGGAAGGACCTTTGCTGGGTTGTCAGTATGAATAATGAAACCCTAGATAGTCCAATCATCAGCAAATCAGATTATAAATAAAATACCCTGGTGGCTCACAATTTTGGGAAGCCCAAATGTTTGTTATTAGACGCTCATATATTACTCTGCTGATGTGAAAAAGTTTTGGTTGTTGAGAGAGACAAGACTTTCAAAAAAGAATGGAGGAAGGAAAATGAAGGCTACCAGCCCGAGTCTGACAGCTTAAATGCCCTGGATAGGAAGGAACAGTCTATCATCTTCAGACTGAGAACAGGGCACTGTGATCTCAGGGCTCACCTTCACAAAACTGGTGTTAGAGAGACCGCCTCCTGTGACTGTGGAGCAGACAGACAAACTGTGGAGCATATTCTCCAGGACTGCCTCACCTACACCCAGCAGAGGTTGAAGATCTGGCCGACTGGAGCCCCCTGCAGACCAAACTATACAAAACCGGCGACGAACTTCGGCGCACAGTCCTGTTCGCGATCCTGTTCGCGACCCAGGCTAGGCTGAGCTGAACCTATAGCATGGTCATATTTGAACGCAGAAGAAGAAGAAGAAGAAGAAAGAGACAATATTACTGAGCTCATTCATGGTTGCATAATATCAGTATATATTCTTTCCGAAACTATTTCTGAGCAAAAACAAAACAATAAAAATTAATTNCCTGTACGTTATAAAGCAATCAAAGCCCCTCTGCTTTCAGCAGTGCAGTGATAAGAACCTATTAACGTGCGTTCTTGTAAAGGTTTTCTGGGCAATAAATGAGGCAGGCGTAGATTAACATCACACATCGTGTATGATGCAGATATTGTTAAGTGGAATTCTATATTATGCCAACCGCGTCTTGAGCACAAGGGCGGAGAGACCTTGAGGTGATTAACAAGGTTTGGTAGTTACATATAAGGCAACATAAGAAAACGTAAATATTATATAGCATCCGCTGATCTGAGGCCACAGAAGTGAATACTTTCTTCAACAGACATTTTTGTGTGAAAGTGTGCTATTTTGTCATGTTACTTGGAAGGACCTTGCTGGGTTGTCAATATGAGTAATGAAACACTAGATAGTCGAATATCATCAGCAAATCAGACTGTAAATAAAATACCCTGATGGTTCACAATCTTGAGGAGCCCAAATGCTTGTTATTAGACGATCATATATTACTCTGCTGATGTGAAGAAGTTTTGGTTGTTGAAAGAGACAAGACTCTCCTAAAGCAGTCTTTCAAAAAAGAATGGAGGAAGGAAAATGAAGGCTACCAGCCCGAGTCTGACAGCTTAAATGCCCTGGACAGGAAGGAACAGTCTATCATCTTCAGACTGAGAACAGGACACTGTGATCTCAGGGCTCGCCTCCACAAAATTGGTGTTAGAGAGACCGCCTCCTGTGACTGTGGAGCAGACAGACAAACTGTGGAGCATATTCTCCAAGACTGCCCCACCTACACCCAGCAGAGGTTGAGGATCTGGCCGACTGGAGCCCCCCTGCAGACCAAACTATATGGGACCGGCGACGAACTTCGGCGCACAGTCCTGTTCGCGACCCAGGCTGGGCTGAGCTGAACCTATAGCACAGTCATATTTGAACGTAGAAGAAGAAGAAGAAAGAGACAATATTACTGAGCTCATTCATGGTTGCATAATATCAGTATATATTCTTTCCGAAACTATTTCTGAGCAAAAACAAAACAATAAAAATTAATTGTGTTATACATCCTTAGGAGAGCTTAATACATAGAGATGCTGATTATATTGAGCAGTAGAGCAATGAGTAAAGTGTACATTACGTCATATTCTGTGGGCTCAGAATGTCGTGCTAACCGGTGCCTCCGACCTCCGACGTGTGGGCGTACACAATAAGACGAAAAGATAGAATTCTCCTGTCAAGCGCTGTTACCGGGTGGTAGACACGATTTATTATGGATACTGTCTCGTAGAAAGTCACTGTCCGTCACAGCCTTGCCGTGTGAAGAACCACTGTATCTCCTCTCTCTCTCTCTCTCTCTCTCTCTCTCTCTCTCTCTCTCTCTCTCTCTATATCCATCTATCTATCTGTCTATCTATCTACCTTTCTTTGTCTCAGTTTGTGTGTGTAGGTGTGTGTGTTGTCTGCCTGTCTGACTGTTTGTCTGTCTGTCTGTCTGTCTGTCTGGCTCTCTCTCTCTTTCTTTCTCTCTCTCTCTCTCTTTCTCCCTTTTCCTCCTCCACCGTCCTTACAATTTCTCTCATCCCAAAAACAAAAGTATTTTAATATAGAAAATACGAAGTTTAGCCCCTCCTCTCCCACCACCNACACACACACACACACACACACACACACACACACACACACACACACACACACAAGCAAGAGAGCACTTTTACACATTTGGATGTTAATAAGGTCACAACGCTAAAAGTGGCCACATTCATAAATACACTGGCCATCAAGTGGACGAACGCCAAACGTGCAAAAACGATAATTCTATCTTTTCGTCTTATTGTTTACGCCCACACGTCGGAGGCACCGGTTAGCACGACATCATTTGGATAAATATTGAGAGGGAGTCAGATAATGCGACAAAAAGACAGAAAAGATGCAGACAGATATCAGACAAACAGACACTCACTAACTGTTCATTAGAATGATAGAGAGCCGTCACCAGTATGCGTACTCCATACGTTAACCACGTAGGACACTGCTAATGTTTTGGAATTCTCCTGTGGTTACCAAATTGCGTTAACTAATGTGAGGATTATGCATTCGGCCACAGCACCCCTATACCTTAGCAGCCTTCACCCCCACCCCCACCCCACATCCCCAAAGAAAGCCCTTGCAGCCCCTCCTCCCCAGCTCTTGCAATGTGGGTTGGACGGCAAGGTACCAGGGCTCCCAAAAAGAGGACAAATATGGAACAGTCAGAAGAGATTATAGGAGAAGAACAATAAAGTGGAGGGAAAGTGCATGCAGTAGTTAAGGCTCTGAGGGCGTATGCATACTCCATACGTTAATTAACGTACCGCGTTAACTACAGTGAACAATACCAGAGTTTTAAAAGTTCCCTGTGGTTACCGCAGCGCGTTAACTAACCCAGGAATTAGACATACGGCCACTGGTCAGATAATCTTGCCCATGCTCCTCTGGCGTTGCGATTAAGCGAAGTTGACAGTGTCACCCATAATGAAACCTCCGAGTCTACCACGCCTGGCTGCACACACGATTATCGTGTGCAATTCTCTGCAGTGCCTTGCAACTAAAGGCTGCGTGATTTAAAACGAGGCCGCCATCAAGTCGGCCATTGAAAAGCAGCTGCGCTTGTAGTGAAGTCTATCACGCGATGCTTCGCTCCATCTGACATAGAATACAATAATTTATGTCTGGAACCGTAACATTGAGAGCACACGGACTGACAAGCAACATCAGAGTAGAGCTTATGAACGAATGTGAGGTAAATTCGAGCGGATGATTGCAGGATTTATTTAGCTTTGTTTACTTCGTCCAATGTAGAGCTGCCCTACTGCTAGCCCGTGAGCCAACGATCTGGCCTGCCAAATGGCTAAAATATGATGTGTGAGTTGCTACGGATTGAGATGTATTTCATGACATAAAGCCCACTGTCACAATATTAGATGAGATAATATGCAATCACATCTTAAATGAGTATAAGCATAAGAGGACTAAAATACAAAAGTGATCCCTTTTCTCCAAAGATTGAGAACCGCTGGTCAATGTTTCGGGGTGTGATAAACTGACATCATTGAAAGCTTCCTTTATGATGTCCCCATCTTGGCAGCTATCACATAACAAGACGGTCTAGATCTAGTCTAACGAACCCTCAGTCCATTGGGCCAACAAAAGGAGCCCTGCAATCGCAAAATACCATCTGCTTGTCATATCTGGCTGCTCAAATGTAGGCAGGCAAGACTGGCTAGGCCTAGAAATATGAATCAGGAAGTTTCTCAATCAGTGTCGACAATTTGAACTTCAGCAAAGATGAGCATTCACGGAGCGGCGCAGTAGACGCTGAGAAAAGGCGATCAACATTCCTCCCACCACCCCTCCCTTCACACTCCTCCTTTCCAATCCCATATCAAGCAGAGCTTGGGAGAATCACAAGACATTGTCCATGTCAACCACAGAATTATATGTGCATTCGTGCCTCTGACATAACTCGACGCAAGAGATCCGAACTTGAAAACGAAAGCTCTCCACAGACAGTTGTGCATTATAAGATCTCCTCCCTAGTGTAATTAATACGGATAATATCCTTGCAGGATTGGAGTTTCAGAAAATGCAAATATATATTTGATACTCTGACATTTCTTTGGAAAGTAGCGAGGAAAAAAAAACGGGGGCCAAGAACTAACCGCTGTTTGAAAATGAAGGACAGAGTGTAAAGAGGGCATTATCCCCTCTCGTGAGATTTTATTCTCCATGTGATGAGTTCGTGTGATTGTAAACAGGGGCGGATGCAGCGTTTTGGGGAGGGTGAGGCTATGCTGCAACATTATTAATAAACATCTATTCTTAACGATCATTATGGATTTTTATAAGCTCTTTACATTTTTAAAACTCAGAAATAGCTATGATGCTTAGGAAATGCTATTGTGCCCGGTAATTCTATCAATGTAAAGAGAGTGTGGGCAATCTCACTTTACGACAATAGTGAGACCCCATAAGAATGTAGTGCCATTGATGACTTTGTATATTAGACGTAGATCTACTTCACAGCAGTGATACAGCACTTAACGAGAGGTGGGTTTACTTCGACGTTGTCACCGGCGAGGCCAATTCCTCTGTGTGTGTGCGTGTGTGTGTGTGTGTGTGTGTGTGTGTGTGTGTGTGTGTGTGTGTGTGTGTGTGTGTGTGTGTGTGTGTGTGTGTGTGTGTGTATAAAAAAAACGTTTGCTGAGATTAGAAATGCACATGTACGACAGGTTAGAACCAAAATATTCTAGCTTTATCAGACATCGTTTTTGTTTTACCAGATCACAACCGTCAGCAGAGTAGCTCTATTAAATATAATCTTCCCTGGTGTTATTCCTCTAGACAAGCTTTAATTCTGGGTTGTTAAGAATTCATTGAATACGACAACCTGCACCAGGGGACTTGTAAAATCCCGCCACAGAACCAGTTTACCAGCTCTCTAGAGAGTGATTTAACGAAGTTAAAAAGTTAAATATGTTTCTGGACGAAACGAAACACACATTGTGATTTGGCAAAACAGTGGGTGCAAGAAGGCAAAAATCCACTCCTACAATTCCCTACCCTCATAACTTAATTTATCATCTGCCAGCCTCTCCCACAGAATTTGACATATTTCGAAACCAAAGTTTAAACTGCACGTGCTGAGGCATGTGAATCAGTATTTTAAGCCTCACTCTAAATTTGACAGTCCAGGCAGCTTAAAAATTGTTCACATTGCGGTCGTGGAGAATGTGACTGGGTTGATCTTTCTTTCTCCTTCTTTTCTCTCTCTCTCTCTCTCTCTCTCTCTTTCTCTCTCTCTCTCTCTCTCTCTTTCTCTTTCTCTCTCTTTCTGTTTGTGTGTGTATGTATTTTTCTTTCTTTATTTCTCTGTCTCTGGCTTTGTGAAGATATTTGAAAGTTTAAGGTCACATTATCATGGCATGGTATGGGTCACAAAAATGTTTTACATATTTTCATTGCCTGAAAAAACAATATGGTCAGGTTGAGTGCTCGGGAAGGCAAAGGTCTCCTGGAGCGTTTGAGACCGTAAGGTTTCTTTATGGAAATGACATGAAACGTATTTCTCAATAGCAGGTCCTGTTTTATCATCAAATCAGAAAGATAGTCTCCTTGCGCACAGTTACAGTTGTTTGATCTCCGCAGATTAACGATAGAGTGCGGTCCTGTTATTCTGTAGGCAGTTCTCGGAGATTATAAACAGCGGAAGTGGCAGTCTCGAAGGCAGCCAAGATGGCTGTGACTGATGCGAAAGAGCCAGAAAAGAGTGTCATAACTTGGTGGTTTTTATACCTATATCTTTGCCTCATTTATAAGCTTAAGTACCATTGTTGATTCTTGCCATACTCTTCTTCGATACCAGGCCGTAAATTAAAAAGTTTCATCAACAAATCTTTCCAGATTTCGAAGGTATTGGCCACCATTGTTGTCAACTTCCCACGTCCAGTCTACCGCAAAGGACAACACATTTTTAACTAACTCTAGAGGCCCTCCACACTTTCTCGTCACGAATATCGCACAAGAGCAAAAAAGAAAGTGGGTTTATGGACGCATAAAAAATCTTTCCCCTCCACTTTTCAATGAGGAAACTTGCGATAGAGAGAAGGATGTGTTAAAATAGAACTGTTTATTGTTGAATGGTATGTAAAAAAGAGTTTGTGTTTTCAGAGAATGCGCTACAGAGAAAAATTGCGCTTAAAGCCCCACCAAGGGTAGAGAGAAGAGAGAAGAGGCGACAATAGCGTTTATATCACAGGTCTGAATTCAGTGACATGCCTTCACATTGGAGCGGTTCATTTCCGAATTATTTCACGAGTAAACTATTTCAATACTGCACAGAAACTCTCTAGATCGCTAGTCTATGTCTCTCCGAACGTCATGGTAAAGTAAAATTATATAAAAAAACATCTAGCATTTGAAATATTAAGGGGAGACACCACCCTTTTCCAGAGGTTGTAATGCACATAACGTAGTGTGCAACTTATCATTATGCATGCAGTGGATTCCTATGCAAACCTGCACACCAAAGTTCTGAACGGTGCACTTTTCTCCCTCAAAGACGATGATTTTAGGCCAGTTGTCATTTGCGATGGCACCAGCTGTTTGACAATAGATTTCACCGGCATCTCTCACACATCTTTATACATGATGGTAAGGGGGATTTTCCTGATGTTCTGCCTGGATATGAAGTTATGTCATTTATCATCAAACGGGTTTTGTTAATGTATGATAATTCTACGTCAAGGCAGAAAATCCAAAAAAGGCTCCATGGGATCATGCACAAAGATCTCTCAGGGACATGAGTGAAGTCCGGTGTCAAAATATTGGTGCCATCGCTAATGAGACTTGTTCTAAGATCATCACCCTTGAGGGAGAAGAATGCACCATTCAGCACTTTGGTGTGTAATTTTGCATAGAAATCTAGTGTACTCATAGGCATGCGTTACACACCATGTTTTGTGCATTACAGTCTCCAAAAAGGAGTATTGCTTAACCCTAACCCTAATCCATCTTTGTCGAGGCAGTGTCCACAGCCNTGTGCCAAACCCGGTCCAAGAAGTAATCTCGGGTAATACTAATCGCCATATTCAAAACCCGGGTACCCGATTACTCACGATTACTACCTAGTACTGTCCCCTAAATGATATGCTTGCGTCTGCCTCTCACACAGCCACGTAACCTAAATAGTGTTCGCCAATTTTAGGAGCGTCATGCGATAGCATGCAGTGTGGTGCGGTGAGTTGAAAATTGCTGAATTCTGTCTTCTCCCCCTAGAACACTACCGATTCTCATGTTCTCAGTTTTCAGTAAGTTCCAGTACACTATGAAGACAGATGGGTATTTTTATTTTTAATTGGAGAGCGTATGAGGGGGCGATGAGGGACAATTTTCGAGTACTGTGAAATGTGACCAGGAAGTATCGCCAGTCTGAACCATCCCCATGTTTTCAAATTTGATCGACCTCAACACACTATGACAGGGAATGGAAATGCGAGTATGTTATGGGCTCGCCTTCCTACAGCTGTATAGTTTAGCTTCATAATTTGTTACAGGTTTTGACAAAGGAAAGTTCACGTCAGATAAGAAACGGTTAGGTTCAGTCACTTCAGGTCATGTGGTACGTTACGAATTACTATTACGGCTGTGACCTATGATTATTTACTCAAAGTTGTAGCAAACTCAATACAAGGTGAAAACGAGAACATTTTGAAAATAGGGATGGGAAAACGTGTTTTGCGTAATGTAAAATTTCTCCTTATTTCCCTAAGTTTAAGCAGCTTCAGTACAGTTTGAAGACAGATGGACTTGAATTGAGGGGAGGAGGGGGCGGCAATGGGAATATTTACGATATCCACAAAGTATCTGTGTTAAAAAATGTTGGAAAAAGTGTTGGAATTTTTTAATGCAGCTCGGTTGCAAGCTTGGGACAGCCGTATGAAAAAGCAAATCTTACCGTATATTATTCAAACTAGAAGAAAATCTTTGCAACTCTACACTGTTGACAGCAGAGCCATTGAACGGGCTTTACAAGCTTTCAGATAAGCATAAATGGCGGTCATCCTATGCAGTGGTTTTCCCTGTGTTTCATAATATTTGGAACTTCAGAAATGAAGCTGGCGATCGTCTAATGCAAGTGATCGTGATAGAGGCGATGAGTAAACTCGACATTAGAGAGCTTTCACATTAACTGTAGAATATCTTACCATTGTAGGAACAACATTAGTGCATAGGTACTGAATGCACCCTTAATAAAGTTAAATACACAGAGTGAATGTAGTTCTTGCAGTGATAAGAGATCACATCGTTAATGCGTAAGTTCTCAAAATTATAATGACCAGATGTTCCTGAAACCCGGTTTTCTCGGCAGGTGGTCGCGACACAGAGGTTGTCACCTGACCAGGGTGGACTCCAATTATATTCTTGATAATATAAATATGCAAGTTAACCAGGACTTTACAGCAAATCAGAAATTAGAATAATGGGCGAATATTTCTTTACTTCCCGTTCCGAATCTTTAACCCCTTCAATAATGGCTGGAATATGACAGATGTCCGCAAATATTTGACAACGAGGATGTGGCAATACCATTTGAGCAGTGATGCAAGTTCCTTCCGGCGTCTATTAAAAGACGGCGCTTTCCGCTCTATTGCTGCCATTTTATTTGGACGTTTATTCCGTGGTAGTTATGATTAACGGAATCAATCCTGTCCCTAAGCCAGAGCATAGTGTTATGTCAAATATTTTTTCCTTAAAGTGAGAAACGTCTAACTGCACTAAATGGTATCAGGTCCCCTGCAGAAAATCCATTAGGCGACATTCCACACGGTGAAGGATGCGGGATGAAAATTATATTGTCGAGGAGGTCAGCTACCTCTAAAAGGTTACAGTCAGATCCCCCTGCGACTAGTGACAGAGACTCGGTTAATACAAACAGTGTTTAACACAATCCCCTACTTAGCACACTCTCAGTTAACATCGCAATTTTTCCCTTATGAAAAAGCACTCTGAATAACACAATACTTCTAATAACACACCCTCGAAAACTTCGTCTTCTGACACCGGTTGTGTTGTCAGAGTTCTACTTCGTGATAAGGAGTGACCTGTCACGTGATTTGCGAAATGTTCCATACAATGGCGACTTAAGACTGTGTGTTCCAAGCAAATACATAATACCGTCATCAAATTGAGCTCCAACATGCTCCCAACATGAAGTGACATTACTAAAGTCCATGAGTTTGGACAGATACTTTTCTTGCTCAAGTTTTTTTTCAGTGTTCTCGTTCAATATTGATTTTTCATCAGCAGATCTAGCATCTTTTTTTTTGTCACAAAAGCTCAGAGTCAGAAGAAAGGCGACATCTTTCCGTACAGTTAGTCCAGCTCAAATTTTGTAAAACTGGGAAAGCTACTAGAATGGACGCCTTAAATTTGCGATCTTTACCGTCGACAGACAAGCCCAGTCTATATTTAGCCTTGGGCACTGCCTCGACTTAGGTGGATTTACTTTTATTTATATCAAATTCTATTCGGTAGCGTTTGGAGTAACGGTAATCTAGCCATCTGCAATGTTCCTTTGCAGTCTGAAATAATTTATTGGTGAAATTCGGAAAAATAGCACTCCGATGTGAAATATGCGATTGATTTCAAATTCGTAAAGTGTCCTATTATGCCTTTCGTCCTCATTTTTATTTTTGTGTTTAACTTTCTTAAATAAAATGCAGCGGAGCACGTGGCCTAATGGTTACGGCGTTGGACTCAAGATCTAAAGGTCGTGAGTTCGATTCTCAACCACGGTCATGTTGTAAGTGCCTTGGGAAAGCATTTCATTCATATTTTCCTCAGTCCACCAGTCTGTAAAATGGGTACCTGGCTATAGGCAGTGGAAGATATTGTCAGAATGCTAGTGATCAGCGCCTATGAATGGCAGCGGCACTGTATGCTCCCCAGGGAGTCGAGAAAGTCCTAGAGTGATCAGGCCTGCTGGGTTAATAATAGTGTGAAGTCGCGTGAACGAGCATTAGCCTGGATACGAGACTTATACACCGCATTATTATTATTATTATTATTATATTTTATACTTTTCGCGGACCTGTTAGTGGTCGATAAGTAATTCCATTGCACAGATTAGTAGAAATGGTACCATATCCTCCTCAGTTTGCATTACCTTCATCTCCACTAGTTAGTGAGCGAGAGGGAAAGAGAAAGACAGAGACAGACAGAGACAGACAGAGGAAGAGACAGAATGCTAGAAAAGTGTGGGGCACAGAGGTTTTGGGTCACATTTCGTGGTGTTTAAATGAGAAGAGGGGAGCGAAATAAAGAGACAGAGACACAGAGAAAGAAAGAGAAATAGAGAGATCCAATCTCCACACATTCAGGAGAAAGGACTTCAAACTCAATGTGACTAATTGATGTACTCCTATTTAGGGCAGTTCTGTAGAGTGCACATTTAAAAGTCACCACTCAGGAAAGACGAGGGACCAGCTGACCGAAACTGTTTGGCTTCTACTTTTATATATATATATGCAAACAAACTTGAAAACTAACTCTTGCACTCGTGCAGCAAGCAGAATGCAAATTAAACGCTGCCATTGCCGTTTCGACCTTGTGTTCTGCAGTGATTCGAAAGAGAAAAAGGCGTTGAAGTAACATTTAAACTTCTCCTGATCTGTCTTTGTGGAGTTTACGCATCACTGAAGGCCAGGTTTAACGCGTCACTGATTTCCGGCGAGGGAGAATCGGCCATGTTCGTGAGGTCACGTGAGCTGATGGGGGATGACGGTCTAGCCACGCTTACTCACAATGTCAGAGAGTAATAATCCACTGGAAATATAATGGTTCAAAGAGGGTCAATAGTGATGACGTAATCGTGGGGTACAGGAGATAGGCCATAGAGGAGGGAATGATTATGAGACAGACAGTAGATGACATCTCGTAGACAGTATCAGATGAGCCATGGGGTTTGGAGCAATTGGCCCACCCGTTTCAAAGACCAAAGAGACCCCCGTTTCTCACGAACTCAAAATATCCTCAGCCTCTGAAGGACCCAAGAACCCCCCCCCNCCCCCCTTCCGCCTCTCCTCCAGCCTCTCAAAGACCCAAGAAACCCCATGGCTCTCGACAACCTAAGGGCCCCCCCCACTCTTCAAGGATCCAATAGGCCTCCCGCCTCTCAAGAACCCGGCTTCCAACGACCTAGTGTTTTGGGCCTTGTGCTTTGGACCTTATCGTTCATGGATGCCCCCCGCGCACTTATTGCTTCAAGGTCGACCCACACTATGTTAATCTGGCCCTGCCCAGAGACCCCGCAGAATTTAGGGAAAAGAAAGGGTCAGAGAGGATTTCGGTCACATTTGGAGATGTTTAAACGAAGAGAAGGGGTAGAAAGAAGAAGTAGAAAGTAACACTGAAAGGGCGGGGAAGAAATTTATGGGTGATCTAATTGGGTTAGTTCCAGTCTCTTCAGTTAAATTTACAGACAACACTGACTTGATCCTGAGCACGCGGGCAACCCATCGGATCCAGTGCTCCGTAGGATCATTATTACGTCTTGTCTTTCTCAAGCTGATTACAGCTAGTACGCCACGACACGACTCGACACAACCCGTCATGACACGACACGACACTTCCTTACGTTTATTGCACGATTTGGCCTGTCGCGCCGTGTCGGAAGCAGTGGTGTTAAAATCTTAGAGGCCTGTCCTAGGTAAAAAAATAATAAAAAATTGAAAGAAGAGGCATTTTGAGGACACTTAACTGACTTGGACAGTCGCATGGTTCACACTGGAGAGCTCTAATTTTCCGGATTTTACTGCTAAAACATCACTCGGCATAGAAACTTTGCAGATCTTTAGTTTACTGTCCCTTTACACTTTACGGGTAAAGAAAACTGACCTAAAGACGTCAAGTATTTGAAATATTAAGGGCAGACTCATCTGAATTATGACAGCGTCCACATCCATTTGTAGGAGGGACTTACTTTGCGATGATAATAATTGAATAGCGGAACTGTAACTTTAAGCATTAAAAGACAGAGGTCTATAGACAATGATAATAGGACCAGAGACGCCATGCGATGTATATATGGCACTGCTATATATTCCGCTGCTATAGGCAGTGGAAGATGTTGTCAGAATGCTAGTGGTCAGCGCCTATAAATGGCANTTTGAAATATTAAGGGCAAACTCATCTGAATTATGACAGCGTCCACATCCATTTGTAGGAGGGACTTACTTTGCGATGATAATAATTAAATAGCGGAACTGTAACTTTAAGCATTAAAAGACAGAGGTCTATAGACAATGATAATGGGAGCAGAGATGCCATGCGGTGTATGTGAATTCACAAAACACCTTTCTTGCCTTGCCGACAACCGGATATCTGGCACTATTTTTTTTTTGTACGATGTGTCACTGAGGTCGCACCAGCGATAGTTCACGTCATGTCTCCCGATGCGCAGAATGGGGTTTTCACACCACTGTTCATAATTACTTTGCACTGAGAGTACAAATGTGAAAGGCTAGAAAAGAGATGTGTACATAATTACGCGAAATGCGATGGATATCTCGCGACATTAATGAACTCCCGCTGGAAAAGACCAAAAATCCTAAGTACTTTTTTGAATACTGCTGACAAAAAGTCAGTGCCCATATCCTTGAGGGTTTGATGATCGTCAGTATCTAAGAAATGCCCCTGACCAGAGTCTGATTAACCCCTTTGCTTTATCATCCATTTCAAGTGCATTATTTTCCTCAAAACGCTCTTTAAACTACAAGGGTTGGCAGCCCCAGGGGATCTGGAATTTAAGGGCTCTTGCGCTATTGAGAACTTTTTTTGAGGCGTATAAACCTTAGATTGAGGAGTAATGGGCATTCGCTAGGTTTCTTTGCCCAGCAGGGAATTTCAAAGACCCCAGGACTTAAAGAAACGAACGAATGTGTTTAAATAAGGAACCCAATGCGGCGTAAATAAAAGGGGCGGTGGACGGACTCTCACAGGCTGAAGAGGGAGGGGGTTTCGTGTTAGAGTGAGAAAAATAGAGACAGCGAGGGAGAGAATGACATGGTAGTGCCGTGTTTTAGTTAATGTTTTCAAATATCTTCTTACGTGAGTAATAGTGATAAAAATAAAGCGGTTTATAAGTCTCGTATCCAGGCTAATGTCCGCTCACGCGACTTCATACTATTATTACCCCAGCGGCCTAATCATTCTAAGACTTTCTCGGCTCCCTGGGGAGCATACAGTGCCGCTGACATTTACAGACGCTGATCACAAGCATTCTGCCAATATTTTCCACTGCATGTAGCCAGGTACCCATTTTACAGACGAGTGGACTGAGGAAAACGTGAATGAAATGCTTTTCTAAGGCAGTTACAACATGAACGTGGTCGGGAATCGAACCCACGACCTTCAGATCTTGAGTCCAACGCCTTAACTGTTCGGCCACGCCTCTCCACTTGCGACCTTAGCGTATCAGGTTGCAGGAGCCTAATTGGTCAAAAAAAACTGGACTATCCGAGTCGTTAGTAGCAGAGTATAAAATCTGTCCTTTGGACAGGTTGTGTAGAAATAATCATATAACATGAAACCACACCGCAAAAGTGGTGAAATTCAGTTTTGAATTTGTAAAAAAATAATTGTTGCAGGCAGTGTTTCCCAATGGCTTCAGCGGATTTCATTTGTGCGGACCTGTGATCTGCAAAAGAAGACCAAATTTTTAACCCCTTTTCATGTAATTTAAAATTGTGAAAAATCTAACCGAAGGATCCCCACCGTAAACAGTAAATAATGTGAGCACAGTGATGGCACCAGACCTGCAGACTAGTCTTGGCCATCTCGGGAAATTCCTGTGGTTAGAGAAGAAATTTTTATTAAATGGCTCAAAGAAGCTTTTACAATTTGGCTTCTGCAACCATCATCGACAGTCGACATCACAATTATTCCGAGAGGAAAGGTTAGCTAAGGAGGTCAAAGGTCAGATAAAAGCTTCGCTGGGTACGTTATAGAACGGTTGACTTAGTTAGATGTGAGAGATAAAGTTGACATGTTTCAGCACTACGAGGAGTTATCTATTAAAATTTATATTATGAGTACCCGGCTATAGGCAGAGAAAGATATCGGAATATTGGTGTTCAGCACCTGTATGATGGCGACAGCTTTGTATGTCCCACATGGGGTTGAGAAAGATACTGAATGATCTGGCTTGCCGGGGTAATATTTATGGATGTCACCTTGACAAGCATTCCCCTAAATGTGTGACTGACACATTCTCATTGTTCAATATCTTCGCATTATGCTGATATAAACAAGTAAGAAAATGGTATGAAACTTGTCCAACACTTCACGTTATAAAAGTTGCAGCTTTGCATTCATGCCAACTCGATAAATTCCGTGGAATGACCCTTTCATCCATTCTATTTTGCAGGTAGCGAAGGAATTTTAAAGATGAAAGAAAGAGAGAAAGAAAGAAAGAAAGAAAGAAAGAAAGAAAGAAAGAAAGAAAGAAAGAAAGAAAATTTGCGGCGACAGGAAGCGTGAAGGCGTCTTCTAAATATCTCAATGACCCCTTTGCCTTAGGCTAGTAAATTTCAGATCGAGTCTTCAGAGAGCTATCACACAGGCTGCATGCCTCTCCGAAAACATTTATTTTTGTCGGTTGCTTATAAATTTTCTAAAACGGATTTCGTCATGGACAATTATTTTTAGTTTTTTACTTGTTATTTTGGGAGGAGCAATTTCAGAATTCCCAAGGAGGAAAAACAAAGGCGGATTTTAAGCATGGGCCGGATGGGTTCTGGCCCCTAAGGGGACAATGAATACTGTTAAGACAATATCGCGGTGGAGCGGTCCTTTGGTGCAACTCTTCGTTCTGAGGAAAAACAGAGGAAATAAAAACGTTCTACTTCCGCGAACTGCTCTTTTGGTTTGGTAAATGTACGTAATTAATAATTTCTTTGAGAGTGGAAAGAGGAAAAGATTTCCTATGTAAGGGGGGTATAAAGCTTTTTCTTCATAGATCGAAGCACAGACTAGCAGACACGTCGTTGTGCCATTTATTGTTCAACTTTTGCCGGTGCATGATTGTCATGTGACAGCTATGACCCCAAAAGTAGACAGATGAAATAATATGCCTTAGTATAATTAGTAACATGAATTAAAGGTCTCTTAATTATTGTGAACTATGTGAGGCTGCCATGCTAAATGTGCACTGATACCCTGTCCTGCCTTGACATGGTATAAATTTATATGCATGAATCAAATCCAAAAACACGTTGAAGTAGAAATAATAATATGCGAATTTGTCAGAAACGCCGGTTTGCCTTGGAGACGCCACACTAATACCACCACAATCATCATCAACAACAACAACTACAACAATTACCACGCCCATCTGAGCAATTTTCACCTAATAGGGACCCGCCCCCTCATCCTAAGGGACACTTAACAAAGCGACCAGACCTAGAAATCGTCATCTAAAGAAATCAAACAGTCATTAAGGTTGTTTTGGTATGGTACAGGAAGCTTGGAACTTTCTAAAATTATTGTGTCTCAAATTCCGAAAGTCTATTTGTCTTCCTCTAAATTTGGTCCAGCGGTTGTCGAAGGCGTTTGCGGTTGTTTTTTATTTTTTTTATGTCCATTTCGTACAGATGGACGTATACAAACTAACCTATATAATTTACAGGGAGATGAGGTAGAATGCAACCACATTGTTGTCAGGATAGGGTCCAAATCTCTCTCTCCTCATTGTTTTTTTTTTTTTTTATCTTGTAGATAAATTTCAATACTATCACCAGAACCGGTCTAAATTCTGAGCCCTTGACCTATTTTTTTTCTTGAAGTTTATCTCACATAAACGTCAATATGGGCATTCAGGTGTTTTAGTTGTTGTTTTTTTCAAGAAATTTCCATTTTTAGAATGAAAGTTATGGCGATTAACCTTACGAGAGCAATAGTTGTTTTAGCCCTCACAATTACCATTAAAAACAGTCACTGTGCACTCATGATAATAGTTTGTATTAACTCCGTTGTTTTAAATTGCCTCTACTCACAGGAAGTCTAACAATTTGCTTGTTAAGTNTTCCGGTTTTAGTTTTTTTTCGAAGTTACGTTGATTTAAAGGACACTTTGCCTCTTGGAGCAAATTAAAAGTTGCGGTCTCTTAAAACTCCTCAATGCTCAAGGTTTCGTTAATAGTTTATGTGTAGGGCATCCACTGAACTTAAAAAAATTCTGGCTAAAACACAAGACTTGACATTAACATTTGGAGCTGAAACATTGACTAAGGTAACGTTTTCTATTCAAGACCACTTTTGTACACGCATAGCCACACTACGGTCGAGGACGCACCTCTAACACAGATATTATATTTCAGAAAATCAAGAAGAGGAGAAACAATGAAATAATGATGTGTGACCATCCTTCTTGACCCGTTCGAAGCCAACTGGACAGTTTTTGCCTACTAGTGATTCAGGTGTTTCTTAGTAAATATTATTTAATATTATTATATTATGTAATAATATACTGAATATAGATAATAAAGTAAAATAATAATTGGGAACGTATGGAAGTTAGCAGGATTGTGGCAAAGGCGTTGTATCCACCTCAAGCAATTATGAGTGTTGTTGTTGTTGTTGTTGTTGTTGTTGTTGTTGTTGTTGTTGCTGTTGTTGTTCTTGTTGTTGTTCTTATTCTTGTTGTTCTTGTTCTTGTTTGTTTCTTTCTATCTTTCTTTCTTTTCTTGTTTCTTCAGAGGACGGACTTGAAAGAAATATTGTAATTTTTTCCCCAAACTCCTCTCTCTTGTGCTAAGTGCTTCCCTGTTAAACCGATGTCGTCTCTTTTATTGTGCATATAGAATGAGGCTTTGGGAAATGGAGAATAACTTCCTTCAACACGGAATCCTTCATATCCTTAGACACATGGCTCACAAGCAAAACAACAACAAAAAAAAAGAATATATGTCCAAAACGGGCTGAACCTATTAAGGGACCTTACGGGTACATGTGAGCTTTACGTGGGCACCAAATGGCATCTATGCCCAAACTCCCGGGTCCTGCATTAGGAGGAACAAGACTTCCTGCCAACTTGTAGATACCATCCGGGCTAGTTCCTTCTCAGATGACAAGAGTAGACCCACAGAGGTCCATCTATACCGGATACTGGTCATTATGTATGCATGGATAGTTTCAGTAGTACCCACAACGAAAAACTTCGTAACTGTACTCGAAAAAAGCTATTATGTTTGTTCTGATACTCTTTTGCGGTATCTCTTTATTTCCCAGATTCGAATTACACTCAGTAACTCAATCACTTAACAAACTGGAAATCCCGTAGATTCGAGTTTGTGAGTTTCGACTGCACATTTTCTATTTCTATACTTTGATATTCTGTAAAAACCTCGGGACGAGGAGAGAACAGATAAATCGTGCATCGAGAATATGCACATTCACAATGGGATCTGCTATCATCGTAATGATCACCATCGCGCATCGATGTTGAATGCACCCTTAGTAACGTTCAACAAACAGAGGTATCGTAATTCTTATGATGATAAGAGATCCCATCGTTAATTCGTAAATTCTCTCTTGTAAATACGTAATGTCGTATATAATATACAACAGAATAGGGAGCTTTTATTTAACGTTCGGATATGTTACGGACCAATAATGGCAGAGATGGGCATGCGCATTAACAGCATTTTTTTGATGTTAAGATCATTTACCACATTCTGATCTGAACTAGAATCAGAACGGACTTTAAATCTTGTTTTTTAATGTGCAATTTCATGGTAACACCAGGGAATGCCTTAATATAATAATATGAAGAAGAAAAAGAAGAAGTATCGTATCCAGGTTAACGCCCTCTCAAGGCCTGTTCACTATAAGTTTCTCTCCTCTCCCTTAGGAGTATACAGTGCCGCAGCCATTTACAGGCGCTGATCTGCGCATGTTTACTTCAGCCATAACAGTTCGTAGGAGATCCGAACTCAAGAATGAAAAGCTCTCTAATGACTTGGAAAGAATGATACGACCTCAGCCGTCGTCAAAATGAAGAGAATGATGAAGACGGATGAAGCAGGCAGGGTCACTGAAGGTACAGACAGAAGGAAGATTAGAAGACATTGTAGACGGTTTGGAGACATAGAGAGAGAGATGGATGGAGACAAAAAAGTGCATGCGACGTTGGAGGATGGACAGACAGGCGGTTGGACAAGGGCGGATTCTGATGGATGAATAAATGAAGGCAGAGACTTAATCAGAGGTGTGAGACATGCAGGTTTTTTGTGACGGGTCTGAAAGATGTCAATATGCAGGTGGTGATTAAGAAAGGAGGAGAGAGAGAGAGAACAGATGAGGGTGATGAAGAGAGACAGAAAGAAAGATATATTGCAAAGAAACATTGGAAGAACTACATAAAGCAACGAGATTGGCAAACTAATAAACGAGGCTGTACAGAAAGAAGCAAAGAAAGTTACAAAGTACAAAAGTTTGAAGGAAGGAAAAAGGAAAGAAAGAAAGAGGGAGAGAGAGGGAAAGAAAGAAGGAAGGAAACAAATCGAGAAAGAAAGAAAGAAAGAGAGAAAATAAGAGAGAAAGAAAGAAAGAAAGAAAGAAAGAGAGAAAATAAGAGAGAAAGAAAGAAAGAAAGAAAGAAAGAAAGAAAGGAAGAAAGAAAGAAAGAAAGAAAGAAAGAAAACAAGAAAACAAGAAGAAAGAAACAAGAAAACAAGAAACAGAGAAAAGAGGGCTTGAAGAAGAAATCAAGCGAGACCCCCCGCAAATCAAAAGAATCAACACCCGAGAATATTACAGATAATAAACTCACCGNGAAAAAAGAGAGAGAAAGAAAGAAAGAAAGAAAGAAAGAAAGAAAGAAAGAAAGAAAGAAAGAAAGAAAGAAAGAAAACAAGACAACAAGAAAGAGAGAAAAGAGGGCTTGAAGAAGAAATCAAGCGAGACCCCCCGCAAATCAAACGAATCAACACCCGAGAATATTACAGATAATAAACTCACCGACATGCAGGATGGAACCCGTTCATTATTTACTTTAAACAAACCCAGATGTACGCAAGTCCCACCAATTAGCAGCAACATCACTCAAACAAAAGGCAACGCACAGCATTGTCACTGGGCTCCCAACCCAAAGAGAAACGACAACATCATTTAATAAGATTAGGAGGTGCTAATTTTGCATGAACGCCTCGCACTAATTGGAGGTTGTAACTGTGATCGAAGTTTCAAAGCAGCAAGGGCGTAGATGCCTGCTCGTGTAGTAGGATTGGATATGTCCCATCTTTGTCAGTCTTGGTTTTGCGTCACCTTGATTCCAAGGGACAGATGGGAAGGGGAATCCGTGGCTTCGAGGAATCCTTGACTCCAAGGCTAGTTTCAGATAGGGTTGAGAAAGTTCACCAAAAAAAGTCAGTTCAGATGTAGTTCCGTTCATTAAATTAAAAAAAAGGCCTAAGATCAATTTGAGAACACTTTCATGAAAATGGTAGTTTTCAGATCACGTCAGTTCTTCTGGGTTTTGAAATCAGCATTTTGATTCTGATTTTCGAGGTACATATGTATTGAACTGAGATTTAGGAAGAAATTTAAA
The DNA here is from genome assembly GCA_033807755.1 of Ellobium chinense. NCBI lineage: Eukaryota > Metazoa > Mollusca > Gastropoda > Ellobiida > Ellobiidae > Ellobium > Ellobium chinense. The sequence goes on along the minus strand of JAWQUT010000117.1, from coordinate 1,545,852 downwards.
AGTTAAGATCTAGCACCTAAAATAGCTGCAGTTGAGATCCAGATTAGTTCGTACAAAATAGATATAAAGCTGAAATCAAGTTCACGTGAACTGAACTTATGTACATGAACTGCGTTCATATCATCTTGGTTCCGCCCTAGCCTAGCTTCAGGCCAGTATCGACTCTGCTACGCTAGAACTGGATCTTCTTTATACATGTATCTCAATAGACATCCACACCACAAGCGCTGGCCATAACGAAGGGATGATTATGGACAGTAAGTGAAATAAAGAAGATGATTAAGCGTTATGCAGCGGCAATGCTGTTCGGTCGCTTTTGATTAAAACTTAGTCTTAACAGTATAGCAATGGACAAGGCAAAACAATGTGTGTGTGTGTGTGTGTGTGT
>JAWQUT010000117.1:1528698-1541778 GCA_033807755.1 Ellobium chinense | reverse complement strand
TCTCTCTCTCTCTCTCTCTCTCTCTCTCTCTCTCTCTCTCTCTCTCTCTCTCTCTCTCTCTCCCTCTCATTCACACTCGCTCTTTCTCTCTCTATTTTTTTTGTTTGTTTCCAGATGGAATTTTGAGAGTGTTGATTACATCCAAAGGAAGGCGACAAGACTGGAGGAAAGAATGAGGAGAGATGATAAAAACTGAATAAACCTCATAAAAGAAAATTGCAGCTGGGCAATGCAATATATGTTTTTGACAGATGGAAGTTCTTCTGATGTTTTTTTAAACTTTGTTTTCCTGGGTGTATGATTGTGTGTGAAACCGCTATTCTGTGAGTTCTGAGTGGTGTGAAAGGAGACGGGAGATCGGGTGGGGGTGGTGGGGGAGGAGAGGGAGAGATTTTGTTGTGGGGAAACTTGAGAAAATAATGGTACAGACGGAAGAGAAAGATGATGATGCTGATGATGATGATAATGGCTAAAAACGAAGACCAAGACAAGACTAGACAGACAAACAGAGAGAGAGAGAGGCAGACAGAGAGACAGACATGCAGACAGACAGACAGATAGATAGGCAGACAAGCAGGCAGATATTCAGACAGACAGACAGACAGACAGAAAAAGTGGCAAATACAATCTTTCACTCAATTCAACTAATTCATTACCAGCAGTTGCAGTTAATAACTAAGGCCAAAGAACGTGGTCAATGCACTGTCACCATTATAGACACCCTGATAATGGAGAGTTGCATATAAGCACAAGTCACCCTACACTTCTAATTATCCTCGAGCATATTATTACATTCTGGATGTGTCAGTCTCCCGCAAATTTCCCGACATCCTCGGTTCAATTCCTCACACTAACCGTCATCATGGGCTCTTGGGAGAGTTCCATGGTATTGCTCTTAAATTATGCATAAACCTAAATCTTAACTTAAAGATTGCTAAACACTGGCACGGCGTAGATCTGACTGTCTGGCTTCCTTCATACACAACATAACAGAACATCCTCGTATAAATTTGGGTTAGCTGTGGAACATGGTTAGAAAAGAGAAATGGGGTAGTTCCTAGATAATGGTTTCAATGTCTAGATACTGTTCCAAGTGTGATTTTCGTTCTTAAACTCAACCTTAACTGCGCGCCTAACCCTAAATCAAGCAGTAGGGATACGTCTCAATATTTGCTACAAAAATTGCCGGAACTTCCGGGTTCAATTTGCGTTCACTACAGTGCCTTGTGCAAAGACGCAACTTTCTCTTGATAAATACTTGGCCAAGCCCATGGACAGACAGACCCAACTAAAACTTTCATTAATCGAAGACAGGTTCCTTGGATACGACTAACGCAAAAACCCTATCAGAAACCCAGGGCCTGGAAGAGCAAGTGCAAATTTTTCGCCTCCTGTGGACCTAATCTCGACACTTTGGGGCAGTTAAGCTGACCTGCACCTGAAGATCCTGTTCTTGACCGACATTACGTTGAATGTCATGACTTGAGCAATGGAGAAGGAGAAGAAAAAGATAATGAAAGAGGAGTCACAGAAGAAGACGAAGAAGAAGAAGAGAAGGAAGAGCATGAAGAAGATAACAAAAAAGAAGAGGAAGAAGAAGAGAAAGTGGAAGAGGGAGAAGAGGAAGAAGAAGAAGGGAAAGAAGAAGAGGAAGAGGAAGAAGAAGACAAACAAAAAAAAAGAAGAACATGACAGAGAAGAAAAAGAGAAATAAGTCAGTATTTGCTTAGCCTGCAGTCATTACTCAGAGTTGGTGACCTGCGCCAAAGAAAAAAATCTGTGTAGCATCACCACGCCAACTCTCACAGTATGGCCACAACAAACAAAAACTCGATACTGGATGCCCCCTGTTATCTTTAGAGCCTGCCATCTCGGCGCCTAGTCTAGCCTTAAAAGCATCATTCTTTGTCCTGCTGCAAGACTTATCTTTTTTAATGTTTTGGGCATGAGAAAGAGCGGTCGCAACGGCTGCCATAAAAAGGGTTAGTATATGATAATAATAATAATAATAATGATAATGCTGTTAATAAGTCCCGTGTCCACTCTGATGTCCGTTCACAAGACTTCACACTATTCTTAGCCCAGCAGGCCAGATCACTCCAGAACTATCCCAACTCTCTGGGGTGTATACAGTGCCGCTGCCATTTTCAGGCGCTGATCACTAGTATTTTGTCATGATCCTTCGCTGTCTATAGCCAGGTACCCCTTATACAGAGAGATAGACTGAGCAAAATGTGAATTAAATGCTTTCCCAAGGTACTCACAACACAACCGCGGTAGGGAATCGAACCCACGACCTTTACATCTTGAGTCAAACGTTGCAACCGTTCGGCCACGTTGCTCCACATATAGAGAAAGTGAAATGGTATTCCCAAACTCTGTTTGCCTCAACAAGTGGGCGCTATACTGAAGGGGTCGCTGTACCAGGTTTGACGGTATTTTAAGCGTTCATTAACCAGAGTTAACCTTTCCTTGGCTTTCAGTCACCAGATGCGGCCAGATTTGGTAACTGATACCAGACAGCAGGGTTAATAAAGTGTCATCGGCACAGACAGGGTTAATCAACGGAGACAGACACTCAGAAAGACAAATACACGGTCAGTTATGAAGACAAACATACAGACATGCCCTTCAGAAAGAGACACGGAAGGAGGGGAGGGACTTAGCCTTACCCNGACACGGAAGGAGGGGGGGGGGACTTAGCCTTATCCCCCCCCCTCTTCATTATTCAGAGTTAACCCTTGCCCGGCCTTACATCATTGGGTGTCAACGCAGCTCCCCAAGCTAGGCGTTAAGCCGCTATCAAAATGAACATAGTCGCATTTGGTAAGTGACATCAGACAGAAGGGTTAATAACAGTGTCATCACAGCGCTCAGGGTCGTAGCTTTTACCCCTTCGCAAAAGCCCTCCCCAACCCTAGCCCTCCTATCCAGGCCACACCAACAAATTCTTGAATGGATCTTTTCGGCCTGTTCAAAATCTGTAGACACTTCTATCTCAAGCTCTTCTCTGGGGGAGAGTAAGGGTTGAAGGGTCAAGGTTCCTTCAAACGCCAAAACATTGAGCATTGTCGATGCTAAAATAAAGTACCACAAGCTCCATTCAATCGTACTTTAAGGCATTGGAAAAGTTGCGATTAAAAGGAGTTTAGTTTCCTTGATATACTTAGTTTTGGAGTCGACATCATGGCACGTTGGAAAACGTCGATTAAAAGAGGCCATTATTGGGCCTGAAAGTGTTACGATTAAGCGGTTTCCAATTAAGCGTATTGCGGTTAAGCTGCTTTTGATTGTATCTTAGTAAATATCAGTAAACAGGTCTTGATCCGAGACAAAAAAAATTGCAGTGAGGAGAAGAGGCGGGCGAAGAGGTTATGATCCTCGTTAGATTGTGATACTGGCTTTAAAAGTGCTTACCTCCCTTCAGTTAGGAGTCCCTTGCCCCTTGTGTGTCTTGGGCAGAAAGATTTTAAACAAGGGGTAAAAAGTACCGTCGATACCACCCTGTAATCGACTTTGTCAGTACGGGTAACCTCAACAGTAATAAACAAATCCCTCATTGACCACAAGGGCGACAACTCGCTGTAACTTCCTGGTGTGAACTCTTCACGCAAAAAAAAAAAAACCGAAGACGTTTCCTAATTCTAAACTGAATTGAACCAAAGGAATAATAAAAAAAAGCGAAAAAAAAAAAAGAAACAAGGGAAGGTCGATTGAACAGAGGCTAGAGGGGAAAGTACTCTAGTTCACATCACATTCGAGTAACGGGGGACAACTGTAGTCCCTTCTTTGACGCGAAGGAAATTAGTAGCACAGTCCTGGGTCAGCTATTTATGAGGTCGTGTCTAATAAGTAATCTATTTTTTGTTTTTATGCCTTTTTTATTTGGTGGGTTTGGGTAGGAGAGAGGGGGGACTAGATAACTTGGAATTTCCGTGAGTTTTTTTCCCCCGTCTTAGGTTTTCTTAGGAGATTAGGGCATTTTGTGTGAAACCCAGAAAGATGGCTGCGGGTTGGATGGTTTTTGGCGGTATGTATATTTCCTAGAGCCGTTCGCTACGCCGAAGACTTTCAAACATCAAAAAAAAAAAAATTATATACCTAGATGAAGAACATCAGAGGTGATAAGTTTACCTGGTGAAAATGAAACTGTTCTTAAAGAAGTTTTTGATCGTTGCCAAAGTTTTGGTGAATGTGTGAAGAAGGTTATTTATTGGCTTAAAGAACTAATACAGGCATTAGGAAGTGCATGATATCTAGAGAGAAAGATTTGGAGAGTGAGAGTGAATCAGAATGAGGGAGAAACAGAGAGAGAGAGAGAGAGAGAGAGGGAGAGAGAGAGAGAAAGAGAGAGATGACCTACCCATGAAACATTTCAGGTCTGAACACCACTTTTTCAATAACATGTTCCCGGGTACTTCCACCGCGTTCCATCCTTCCCTTTCCACCAAATATCCACCAAACAGATTAACCTCCACTCTAAGCTGTCAATTTATTTCGTTTCACTGATAACGGTATACTGCTTACGATTTTTTTCTTGTTGTATAAGATATGTTCTTAGCCATTACATACGATTAGCAGTATCAAGCTGTGAGGTTTTGTTTTGTTTTTCTGCAACTGAAGTTCAGGCAATAACAAACCAAATAAAAGATGTCACCAGAAAAGAACGGATTCCAAAGAAATGAAACTAAAAAGTTAACAAAGGTGATTGCGCTTGCCCTGGCATTCTCTATGCTAGAGATATCAATATCACACCAGCGTTCCGATTTTGTATTTTGGATGATTTCTACTTTTTTTTTAGCAGTATTCAATAAAACCCCACCCGTATAAATATCCGGAAATCCTCAATATTCGGCTGGGTCTTCTGTTTCCGAAGACAAATTGCTTTGTCCGACAAGCCTTGTACGGCGGGTTTCATTTAAGCGTGGTACCCTTAATCACATCTTCCTCTTAGACACAATATTGGTTTTCAGATAAAAGAATACTAAACACGAAGGTCACTGGATAATGGTAACTCTGCTTAATGGCGGCTTTCATTCGTGTTTGAGAGGAGCTGACATTGTATGGGTCTCGAGATATAAGTGTAAGTTCCCCCTTCTTTGTTTCAAGGCCAGTAAAATGTTCTGTTCTTTTTTTATACAAAACTATCATAACTAAGTTTTAATACGAAAACCAAGTTTTAATAACTGAGAAAAGTTATTTTGAGGGGCCAAATCCGAGCAAACTGTAAAAGAATATTAACACAATGTCCTCCGTCCACCCGTCTGAAAAATGGGTACCTGGCTATAGGCCTGTGAAAGATATTGTCAGGATGCTAGTGATCAGTGGCGGTATGCATAATCCATACGTTAATTAACGTATTACGTTAACTGCAGTGAACACTATTAATGTTTTGGGAGTTTCCCGTGGTTACCACGGTGCGTTAACTAACGTAAGGATTATGCATACGGCCGTGAGGCTTGTAAATGGAATGGGCACTGTATGCTTCCCAGAGAGTTGAGAAACGTCCAAGAGTGGTCAGACCTGCTAGGGTAATATTGTGAAATCGCGGGAGCTGGCATTAGGCTAGATAATGAGATTTATACGCCGCAATAGAATAAAAATTATTATTGCATCAATCTTTCTGATATTTTTTATTCACGTTTCGTGTTTAACATCATTTCGATCTGTGCCAAGCTGTTCCTTCCAGCTAGGACAGATTCACCTTGAGGCAGATGGGGCCATTCTCAAGGGCCCCACTTTATGGGCCCCCCTTCAAGGACCCCATCAAATGACACAAGTGACCCCGCACTTCTCAGTGACCTATGACCCTTGTGCTATGTCTCCGTCATAAGGAGCAAATGTTGCATTCGTCTTGCGGCTAGTCGAAATGGGGCTTACATCGCTAAATAAAGATAATAATAAAAATATTAAGTTGAGGAGATATATATATGATCTGGGTCGTCTGATTATCATTTTTTTGCTTTTTGCAGCAAATGAAAGGAATATTGTTCTTGTTTCATATGGTGCTCATTTCAAATCATAAATATATGTGGATAATTTGAGATTCTGTGAAGAAACTTAATAATAAGATTTAAAGTGTGCAATTTATTCTTTAATCACATTTTTCTAGAAGTTTTCACCGTCGTATAGGGCAAACCACTTGCCAGTTCAGAAAACTAAATCTCAGGATCCACAAGAAAAATCTCAAACATCTTCCATTTTATCTAAACACGTGAAACAAGTTTTTATGTGATACGAATAAATTAACAGCCATACAGCGACTTAATCCTCGTTTTGAGGGCAGCAGAACATTTATGTCAGATTAACCTGTCTTTGATTTTAACATCTTCTTTACTGCACTCAGGTCATTTTTTTTTTTGCTTGTCTGAATGTTTCGTTCGGTAATCCGACTTTAACAGTTAAAAAACAGTTTCTGTTTAATGGCACGTAGAGTAGTATTGCTTAATTAATACTTCAAAAGCTTTAGCTGTGTTCATTTTGACTATTTTTTGGTTGTCCCCTGAGGTCTTGTGCCATTCTCAGATAACGGGAGTTTTTACTGAAATAAATTCCTTAAAAACCATTAGATGGTCTCCACACGTAAACTACTCTTCATGTTTTGCAACCCATACTTCATTATATATTAACAGCAAATCCGTTTCGGCATTTAATGTTACATAATTCAACCCCTCGAAGATCTCAGGTGTACATTATACGATGTGAAAATTTTGCAACCATCTCTGGCAGCGAAAGGCAATGCAACCTTTTAAATCAACGCGTAGTACGCGCTAAAAGCACTAAGTGGGATCACTGGCTAGACAGTCTGGGATTCAGTGCAATAACTTATTGAATCCGTTTTTTTTATACCTTCCTTAATCCCATGGTATTGCCGATACTTCAGTTTAAATGGCATCACGTTGAAAGTGCTACAAAAAGGATTATGAAATTATAAACAAAGTTCATGTGCAAGTAGAAAATCTCTGCAGCAATACGAGGGATGTCCGAAAAGTAAGGCGTAAACATTATTTTGTTAATGCAATATTGTTTATTATACGATGCAAAATAAAAACAGTGTGCATAGGTTACCGGCATCAGTCTGCGACATTTACATATAATCACGATTAAGACTGATGCACGAGTCTCCTTGGTATATGATCGCATAAAAACCCTCCATGAGAAATTTGCCGTCAAGTGAGTTAAGCCACTCTTGCATCTCTGTCAGAACTGAACTGTTCCACGGATAAACCCGTGATGCTGATATTTACAAAGCTATGAAGCAGAAAACAGCTTAGAGACCTTTCCGCCCAGTACAGTGGGTGACTGAGAATCGCCATTCTTTGAAGTGGAGTAAAATGGTCCTGTCTTCTGAGATAGAATTGGCTTGCAGCTTGTCAAAATGACGCATATGTCGTTCAAAACGCCTCTGAAAATTAACAGAGGCATCTTTGACTCTATCATATTTGTTTGTTATACGCGGAAGTCGAGACTAAATTCATCCGTTTACCCAAAAACATTAATTTTATGGGCATATGGTCGGTTATTGCGGATAAATTTGAGGATTTTTTTTTTCGTTAGCCATAATTATTATAAGAACTGTATAAACTAATATAAATTGTCTTCAAATCGCGCTACTTTCAGACTCTTTTTCCATTGCTTGGGATGCCCCTTTGCTATTTCAAACTAATGATGACTAAGACGTTAGGGGTAGGGTCACGTTTTCATGTGATGATAAATGACGTGTTTATGAGATAGGAACCTCTCTTATCCGAAGAGCAAGGCAACAAAAGATCTTCAGAAGAAGATATCAATATCTAACAAGTTTTTCGGCTCTTTGACTTCCTGACACGCTAAAAAACTGGGCACTTATGAGCACTTGTTGTTATTTTCTTCTATGAGCCCTATAAATGAAAATAATGTGTTATTCTACAAAATAATTATGTTGTGATTTCATGGGGTGGAGTAAGGAATTGGGGAGTGGAATGGCAAGTAAGCCGAGAGGAGAAATTTGAGGGGTGAGGAAGGAAGGAGTTCGACTTTTCGACCTGTAAACAACTTATAAACAACCTCTTTTCTAGGTGGTATTAGAAATGGTCACCCTCGTAAAACCATTAATCTGCGAAGACGACAGACAGTTATGCAACTTTACGAAGGCGATAGGGATTGGGGAGAGGGGATTGGGGGAGGGGAGGGGAGGGTTAAAAACTATGAGAAGTAACTCAAGAAAATAGACCCCTTGATGAGGGGTGGGAGTCTTTTGGGGGATGGGGTTAGGATGGGGCTCGGTTCTACACTCTCAAATTACATCAGTAATCTATCCTCTAAAACAGGAAAGGCCCAGGTCACCCTGCAAGCGTGTTAAGCTAGAGTGTAATGCAGTGAAGCAATACCAGTCATATGTCAGTAGTAGAAAAGCTTTTAGCAGGAAGTGGCTAAACGCCCTTCTTTACACGTGAACAGGGAAAAAAAAATAATGGTCTCACATGCATCTTTTATAACTCTTGCGAAATCTCTGTCTGTCTGTCTGTCTGTCTGTCTGTCTGTCTGTCTGTCTGTCTCTGTCTGTCTGTCTGTCTGTCTGTCTGTCTGTCTGTCTGTCTGTCTGTCTGTTTGTTTCCTTCTTCAAGTCCATGAAGTTCTCTGTGATTATTTACATCAGAATCCTTATTCGGAATTTTCGATTGCAGCAGCAGTTTAATCTAGTCCTCGTATTTAAAGACATGCGAAAACTGAGTAAGTTTAAACCTTATTGTTAACAACTTAAAAGCTTATTCGTTCTCTATCTCTAACTCTCTCTCTCTCTCTCTCTCTTCCTCTCTCTCCCTCCCTTTGTCTTTCTGTCTCTCTCTCTCATTGTCCCCCTCCCTCTCTCTCTCTCTCTCTCTCTCCCTCTCTCTCTTTCCTTTTCTCTTTCTCCTCTATCTCTCTCACACACACTTACTCTCTCACTCTCTATCTGTCTTTCTCTCTCTCATAACCTAGGCAACAATGCTTGTACAGTATATAAAAACTGTTACTAAATTTTCACGGAATAAATCAAAGAAGCCCCCAGAGAAATAAATATGACATATATATGAAAGAAAAAAATAGTTCAAAGATGAGCATTGCATTGCGTAAAAAAGCCAGAGAGATATTGTTCCGCTACTTTGAATAAAACCTCGGATTCCTGTTTTTTAATCTCTCGATAATATTATATTCAGCATTGCGCAGTAATTTAGCCAATTGTCTGGGCATATTCTGTAAATTTCCTTTATTCTGATAGAGGAGATAATAAATATCCTGACGTCCTTGTCACTGGATTTTTTTTTGAATAAAATGCTCTCTAAAACGCCATTTTTTTTCTAGGGCAGAGAGAGAATGAGAGATCAGCAGTCAGTGTGGCGGGAAAAGGGGCAAATAGCAGCAGCGTTAAACCCTTTTATCTATTCATGCAACGACCGTGAGTGATTTATTCTCTCTCTCTCTCTCTCTCTCTCTCTCTCTCTCTCTCTCTCTCTTTCTTTCTTTCTCTCTCTCTCCGTGTCTCTGTCTCTGTCTCTCTCTCTCTCTCTCTCTCTCTCTCTCTCTCTCTCTCTCTCTCTCATATGTTGTCTCTCTGTCCTCTCTCCCCCTTTTCATCTTCCTCTCTCTCCCCTTCATTTACTCTCTCTTGCCCAACACAAAATGACGTTCTTATGGGTGCAGCTGGTAGTGTTTATTAAAGGGGGCTGTGGGGACTTTAGAACTATTGATAGAGAACTTGCGCATTGACGATGTGATCTCCTACCATCGAAATTAACTCTGCATAGTGAACGCTGTCTACGGTTACATGTAGCACTGATGATGCGCTAATATAATTCTAACGATGGTAAGAGATCTTTTTTTTAATGCCCAAGTTCTCTATTAATTTGTTGCGTAAACTTGGAAGGAAATAGATTAATCAACATTTATTCATCGGAAATAAAGGCAGGCAACCAAATCCATTGTACATCCCAATCATAGCTTTGTGCTCGTGACGTCACATTAGTTTAAATGCCGGCTGTTGTTATTGTTGTTGTAGTTGTTGTTGTTGTTGTCGTTCTCGTTCTTGTTATTATTATTATCATTATTATTATAAACTCCCAATACTCCTTTTAGTTTTAACAAATAAAAATAAAACCTGGTTCACACCGCTCTAAGCCAGTCGATTACGTAACAGCTCATAGACAAAGGTCAGTCAGACCATAATTCCTTTTAAGCCTATGTCTAACTACTGGACAGCAAGTGAGGGACTTGGTAAAAGCCATTAGAAGTCAGAATCTCGAAAATATCGCTTCTTGCCATTTCTGTGCCCTCTAAAGTGAAGTGAAAAACATAAAGAGCGTTGTGACAAATGGCTGTATCCACCATTTTGACTTTTTAGCTTATTTTGCCTACTTATGTAGCAGTAGGAGGGCGTATTTAGTAAACATGCACACTTCTATCCCATGCAAAGACATCTCTCCTATAATTTTTCATCATGATATTTCACCTTTCGTCAAAAACATACCTTTCACCTGCTCTCTTTCGACACGACCTCACAGTCGCGTTAAAGGTGTTTTGTTGTAAAGCCCATCAAATGTCTTCGGTAAGCTCAGCACGATCAACCTATTTAGAGGTCGATGTACTAAATACTAAGGACTTAGCCTGAAAGCATTTCTCCTATAGCAATGAAATACCTGTTAATCTGCTTTTATCTCTGACTTCTACATTCCGAAAGTAATACAATATGTGTTCTGTTGTTTGAGAAATGCAAAATGAAATCTGAGGTTCTGATAAAGCGGACCGCCATTAATAATTAATATAAACTATTAAGCAATACCTTTTTTTTTTAAAAATTTATTTGAGATTGGTATTTCTGTCTTTATGTGTCCAATAATTGTGCTGAGGAATGTTTTCTGTGAACCTTACACGTTTCGGGAAAGTAAATTTATACATAGAATAATGTGCCATCATTTAGTTGATTTTCCTCAGCTACCTTTATGTTAACTGTGCTCCGAAACTCTTGTAGGTCATTGCTACCAGTATTTCTGCTTTGTCAGCTGCAGGCGGACCTTTAATACCGGCTCTTTGTACATAAGACTGTACGGGCAATATATACTATATCTTTTTTATTATTATTTCTGGGGCTTTGTATAACATGGATTGCTGCCCTATAATTTTCTGACTCTTCTCTCAGTCATACTTGAATATTTAAATGACAGTCATTTCAAACGATATTAGATCTATCCACACCCGATACCGGGATGACCCCCCTCATTTTATCAGAGAAAACTAACGACGTTGCTCTATTCGCCATTTAATCTTCTGATTAAATAGCAAGACTCTCGCTGGGAGGTCCAGAATGGTACTATTCAGAGCAATGTAATGACTAGTTCGTCTCCAGGCCTGTCCAATTTTTCGAGACGTTCTTTTAAGTTCACAGAACGCCTGTCTTACATTCGGGTTTGTCTTCTATCCTGAAGTTGTAGCCAAAACAACTTTATAGGGAAAGCTTTATATAACCAAGTGACCTGTCGTTTTGTGAAAATACAGAAAAGGGCCGTGCGCATTACCTATTTCTTGCTAACTTTTAGCTGATAAGTAAGACAAATCATGACAATGGCTTGAGTTGTAAATATTACCCATTATGAATGAACATATCATCTCACAGAGAAAGCAGATTCTAGTTTGTCATTCCATTTGTCATATGACATGGGTCTCTGGGTCATATCTCTCCCACGCCAGAAATAAATAAAGTAAACAAAATAAGTTGCCATTTAAAATATGATAGGAATAGAAACTGCACTTTCATTTATCTTAGCCAAAAAGTCGAGACGCCACCTTGTTTAATCTACACTCCCCGGAATCAAAGACAAAGTAAGTTGGAATTAGATGGAAAATGTGGCGCTGGTATCGATTCAAGTTAGTTCGGAGCACATTTCCGGACGAGAGACTGGACAACTTAACAAGTAGCGTGCAGTGGCTAAGTCAATACCATTATAAGTAGTTGGCTTACGTCGTTCCATGCTGTCTTGCTGTGTCTAGTGTTTCTAAGGACAACAAGCTGAAATCAAGTTTTTTCAACAACACGCAACTTTGAAACATGGGCTTTTCCACAGGTTGAATGATCGGTACTATTCCCTATTCGTCCATGAGCTCTGGCTGTACATGTATAATCCTTACGTTAGTTAACGCACTGCGGTAACCACGGGAAACTCCCAAACATTGGTAGTGTTCACTGTAGTAAACGCAATGCGTTAACTAGCGAATGTAACAAGCGAAGGTTGACACAGATTTAGTGATCCTTTCAATGTCTGTCCGCTAGCTTCTAGATGATGTTTTTAATCTTCCTGTGGCCGAATGGCTACGTTATTGGACCTGAGATCTAAAGATCGTGGGTTCAATTCCCGACCACAGTCGTGTTCTAAGTGTTTTGGGAAAGCATTTCAGTCACATTTTCCTCAGTCCATCTGTCTGTAAAATGGGCACCTGGCTGTATGCAGTGGAAGATATTGTCATAATGCTAATGATTAGCGCCTCTAAACGGCCACGGTATGGTATGCTTTTCAGGGAGTTGCGAAAGTCTTTGAGTGGACAAGCCCGCTGTGGTAATAAAAGTGTGACGTCTCGTGAATGGGCAATAGCCAGGATACGAAATGTATAAACCGCATTATTGTTATTATTATTTCTCTTACCCCTTGATTAGTTTATGGACAAAGCCTAAGTAACAGGTCATGTTCCTGCAAAACAGTGTGTCTCGTTCTGCTCAACATAAACAAAACATAAACATGAAACGGGGTGCTACTACACTGGTAAGCTGAGGGAGTGAATCCAAAGCAATTTAATCTTTAACGAATTGTTGGCCAGTCTGTGTGAGGTCTCTGAAGACCCTTTTGATAGTAGTAATTAAAATATAGTGGAATGTGGGAGGCAAGACTACAAGACAAGGAGGTCAGACAATAAAGTCAGAGAGAGGTAAACCTTGGAACTAAAAAGGAGAACATAAAACGAAAGTGAAATTTAGTATGAAACTGAAACGAAAGAGATGGATAAAAGTCTTCGTGGAAAGAGAAGTCATCCAAGAATATCACTTTAACTACTTTAACCTCATTCCTACCCCTC
>JAWQUT010000117.1:1519608-1526799 GCA_033807755.1 Ellobium chinense | reverse complement strand
GTCCCAAACCAGCCTTCATCACCTCCTCTGCCTTGTCCAGAGAAATCTTATGTGGCGGAGAAATTATTTGATGGGTTTCCGTAAATTAGATTAATTTTCACATTTAAGTGGGGCATGTTCGTTGGGCTTGTGACCTCTCGCCTTCTCGCTGTTCTCTATTCTCCTTTTCTGAGCTCCCTCAATTAACTCTTTCTTTTCTATCTCTTCCTCTCTTCCTGTTTTCCCATCATTCTTTCTTTCCCTCTTTTTCCTTCTTCATCTCCTCCTTGCCATTCTTCGATATTTCTAAATCAAACACCGCCAATTCACACTCATGCCAGCTCTCATACATAAGCCCTCAGGGCAGCCCTAATATACACTTAACCTGGTACACTTTGACGCCATTTATTTGAAATCCGCTAAAATCGCTTTCTTTCCCCCTCATAATCGCAATTTTCTTTTTTTTTCCTCCAAAAAGCAATAACGATGCTAAAAAAGAAACAGCACTTAGTCCAGACAGTACGGAATTATTAAATCTAAGAGAAGCATCACGTTATCACAACAATATGCAAAAGAAACTCTATCATAGAAACTAACCTGTAACCATAATATATATTAATATTATATAACGTGAATTTGATTTTCTCAATATTTTTGAGCGGATGAGGGAGATGGAAAGAACTGTGTGTTTTGTGTGCGGATGTGCGATTGTATTTTTCATCAGAGCTTGCTTAATATGTACTATATTGTTTAATATTCATCATACTCTGTTTTAAAAGAGAAGACAGAAGCCCAAGAAGGATCCGCACCCAGATAACAAAAGGGACAGAATGACTCTTCGCTGTGTTCTCAACAGAGAACGGAGCACGTGTGGAATTGTCCAGAGTACGGTGTGAATATTTCGGGAACAAGTAACAGTTTATTATGCACTTTCTCGGATACATTTCACAATGAATAATTACAGTTTATCTTATTTTATTTTATCTTATCTTAATTTAACTTAGGGAAGATATGGAGGATCTCGAGCTTCATGTGACTAAGAAAAACCGCATCTTGGCTCATCTTGTAATGTGCTGGTCCGAGTCACTTATTTTGAACGAGCTTACCTAGGAACCCTGCAATGCAGGGTGTTATCTGCTGAAAGCACGCTACTTAAATAGAGTGGGCAGATAAAGGCTGTGCATTGTCTGCTCTCTCTCTCTCTCTCTCTCTCTCTCTCTCTCTCTCTCTCTCTCTCTCTCTCTCTCTCTCTGTCTCTCTCTCTTTCTCTCTCTCTCTCTCTCTCTTTCTCTCTCTCTCTTTCTCTCTCCAGCATTTGGTTTTATGCCGTGGATATGTTTCCTCTTGACACCAAGAATAGAAAGATGTGTCCTTTTCCTGTGTACTTGTAAAAACCGGATTCTCTGAAACATTGTTTACGCTGTTCTCAGTGGCTGGACCCCGATATATCAATTTGTGTATTAAAGAAAATAAACAAACAAACAAACAAAAATACTTCCCTTGAGATCTTTTGTTCTAAATATTTCCGTATTTCTACACGGGCCAATACGTCCTAGAGTTGGGTATATTTGTGGACACGAGTGAGAGAAGGAAGGGAGGTTCTCTTTATAGTACAGAAGTCAAATTTTACTCGCAAACTTGAACACGTCAGAGACTCGAAATTAAAGACTAAGTCCTTTGAATTTGAGGTCGTGGGTTCTATTTTATATATTACTGTAGATCAAGAACAAATGGCACTGCTTAAATCTCACTCCATGCTTAAATGCAATTTTTATCCATGCTTCTGTTGTGAGTTTGCTCTTACGCGGAGATGACTGTATTATGAACACAATATTAAACCTGAATTTTCGCCCGAAAAGATTGTCCTTTCTCTGAACGATCCCATTTTCACTTTGTTTTCATTTTCTTAGCTTTTCTTTACCCTTTCTCAAAGGGATGCCTTATTTCTCTTCTCGAAGGGTGATTGAATATTTGCGCTCTGTTGGGTCTGATTGCGGAGCCGACTTTAAATTCTTCTTCTTTAAGGGTGCGCTCTCATCAGTCAGGTCTCTGGATGTTAGACTGGCCTGTTCATTCAGGATGCGCTCACATGAGTCGGGAGTACCTCCCGCTCAGATTTAAAGTACATGTCATTGGAATTGTGTTTGCGATTATGTTGGCATTTATATATCGGTAGCACTGGTGATAGTCGAGTCTGTTCAAAGGCATCTCCAAAATATTATTTAAAAGTCTGAAAATGAGGTCTCTATTAAGGGAATGGTGCCACAAAGAGACGTGCATGTAGATAGACATGCAGACAGAGAAGGGAGAGAGCGAAAGAGGTAAGTAGACAGACAGACAGACAGAAAGACAGACTGATAGACGGGCGGGCGGTCAAAGTTAAAAACATATAACAACACCGCGTGCCTCTCTATTGACTTTAATTTACAACCTGATCTTGATAGAACTGCCTAATCGCAAAAGCGATTTAATTTCACCTTTGGTTATAAACGAAATTCCATTAGAACTGACAATACTGCTTCGTAATGAATATTACTTTTCATAATGATTACGAAATTAAATCAGAATGAGCCTTAACTCTCTAGATCTGTACAGTAAAAGAAGGAAAGCGTTTCCCATATCAAGACCTCAGGCTTCATTTATTTGTTGGGCCAGTTGGATTCTCGTCGCATGTCGCATCTTTTCAGCTATCCCAGGACAATACCGTGCTACCCTGAGTGTCCATCTTTGCTCAGTGGTGCGTTGGAGTAATGGAAAAGATGTGGCAAGAATGAACTGGCCTTGTGGGGGAGGCAGTTCACTACCAGGCGAAAAATCGGCAAAATTCGCTTAATGATGGAATAGTTAGGAAGACAAGAGTTTTAAAAGTTTTCACTTACGCGAGGAGAACTCTAGCAGTGTCTTTTGATCAGAAGTTTAAATTCCTGTTTTCACACCATTTGTGGTTTGCAATTAAGTGGATTTTCCTATAATTTCTCTGACGTTGTGTGGGATCCATACACGTGCGTGCAAACATAGCTTTTATGCTAAAAAAAAAAAACATCTGCCCTTTAGTTTTTGGCAGTGGACACCGAAAAGAAAGATACTGCCGAAGAATTCTCCAGTTTTGCTCAGCGATTAGAGGCCTTACGACATGTCATCAGCAGAGACTATCTGACGTTAGACCTAAATGTGACCAGTTGAGTTCTTCAGATAAATGTGACTGCAGGTAGTCGAGCTAAGAGCTAAATGAGGGCAGTAAACACGCCCAGCTGGAAACGAACTTACTGAAAACTTGTCTTTAAAAAATAATGGGTTGAATTATTTTTGTTATGTAGGAGTCATCATTTTGCAAAAAGCAGTTTGAAAGTAAGAGATGTGTATCAGCCAATGAAAACGAATGTTTCAAATTGCAGCAGATGTCTTAGTGAGTTCTGTTTTGTTTCTCTTTCCATCAGAAATTCATATCCTCGTAAACCGAAAGTATGACATGAATCTGCCAACAAAAGTTAATTGAGAACTTAAGCATTAACGATTGGATCTCTTCCTATTGTAAGAATTACATTAACTCTGCGGGTTGAATGTTACTAAGGTTGCATTCAGCACCAGTGTTCTGATGTTATTATTTTGATGGTAAGAGATCCCATCGTTAATGCGCAGACTATTTCAGTAAGATTTCCCGACGTTTTCATCAGTCTGAGTTTGATTGTCTCACTGAAGTCCTGTTTCTACTTCCTGGTTCTAGCACTTATTCCGCCCGATCTAACCATCTTACGGGAGATTTGCTTCATTCCCACCCCTCTCCCAAAATCACGCTTCGAACGGTCTCTGATGTCGCCATACTCGTATGCCACACGGGCGATAACTCTTGACACTGATGCAAAACGTTGATATTCCGCACAAATGCACACAATCAGCTTCAAAAAATAAAAAAAAATAGGCTTGAATATTATGCAGCCTGGCGAAATGAGACTTATGTCGACAAGGCTGGTCTAATTACGGGGCAGATGAGGCCTCTCAAGGACTTACGATCCCGTGTCAGCCCCCGCGGCATTAACTGTTGCCCCAGGCCCCGCGTTAGGTTAAATCGGTCATATTTGTCAGCACAAGCCAATCGACATGATAGCTTAAGAACTATCAGATGAGTAAAGAACACTGGTTGTTGTTTTTTTCTCCTTTAATATTGGCTGTATTCTGTTGCCCGTGAATCCGAAAATGAGTAGTTAGGAGAGTCTGTTTCTGTCAGACCTGACTTAAAGCTTATTTGGCTCACAAGGTCCAAAAAAAATTTCTTAAAGTTAGAATTGCTGATCCGAGTCTCTAACAGCGGTCCATCAGAGTCACTTTAAATTTTGTGTTAGTGAGCATGCGTGTTTATGTATACCCCATATTATTATCCCTATTTTACCCTCCTTGTCCAGCGATAGCTGTTACTAATTTTTTCTTTGATGATAAAAATAATAATTGTAATAGGATAAAAAATATGTCTCCTATGCAGGCATTGCCCGCCCATCCATTTCACATTATTATTACCCCCCCCCCTCCCCTTTCCAAGCAGACTTGGTTACTCAGTGCCTTTATCAACTCCATAAGGAGTGTACAGCGCCGCTGCCATGCTTTTCACAGGGACTGATCATTAACATTCGGACACTACCTTTCACATATCTTTTACAGCCAGTAACCAGATACCCATTATATAAGAGATGGAACTAAGGAAACATAACTGAATGGTTTCTCAAAGTACTTGTTCTTATAACATGGCGGAGGCCGAACCACGACTTGAACCCAACGCCATAACCCTTCGGTCACGCTGTGCAACATCATTAAATCAATCGTATCCTGCACATTCTTATATGTGAGTTACAACCAAATGAAAATACTTCCCTAAGGAGCAAAAATCCAACATAATGATGATCCGGTTGCGAAAAGAAATCTCATCAGGTTGTGAACCGTGAAAGCAGCTGACGGCGCGTGCTCGGCTTTCATTTCCGGGCCAAAGTGCGCTGTCATCCTAGCCACTCGTAAGATGCAGAGAGGCGCGTTCAGGTGGATATCATTTTTTATTTTAGCAAAGGGGATAAAAGAATCACTGCAGTCTCCAAAGCACTTTCGTCGTCACAGCATATGTAGATTCATGGTGTAGGTAATCACAGTAACCTTTTCGCTCGATTTTACAATAGAGGACTACGTTTTTGCCTTCGGTAATATTTGACTCTAGTTGAACTTTAAAGTTTCGTAAAGGTTCGTCAAATTTCGTACGCAAAAATACTGGGACGCAAAATAGTACTTACATTATGGTTTGGGGCAGGGTTAGTGTTTGTGTAAGGGGAAAAAAGCAAACTTTCGGGTAGTTCATATTACCACTGTCTAGGAATTCTCTCATGTGTGCTTTCTCTTTTCCAATTCTGTCCCCAACCCTAGTCCAGGCTCTATGTGGGGATGTCCTATGACAATGGGCATGAAGGAAGTCAAACAGTCAGATCTAGGCAACTAGCGGCCTAAGTAGGTTTATGCATGATGTAAGGGTACTACCATGGAACTGTCCCAAGGATGTGTACTGAGGTTAGGGGCAGGGATGAAACTCTGGAAGTCCGGCAAATTTGGAGAAGCTGCTACACTCCCTACATTGGTAGGAGGGAGAAGGGGTAGCGTGCCGTGTGCATAAATATGCTAACCTCTATTTCTGAGGAATCTGATTGGCTGTTGCGAATGGAAACATTCGCTTTAATGGGCTAATACGTAGCCCTTTCTTTAACGTTTATATATGGATTGAACTTTACTATTCCGATCCACTTGAACTTGAGCCCTTCGCCCTGATGCCATAATTTATTAGATATTCGTGTTTTGGAGTTGTGCTTTGTCTCCATGCAGTGCGTCCCAAATGTCTAGCTGCTTTCGGAGATAGCGAGTCCGTGAATCATTCAGTGTAGGGCAGTGAAAAAGATAGTGGGTTACAGTTTCATGTGGGTCTGGGGAGAACCGGCATGTCAATGCTCTTTGTGGTTGTATTCTGTATGTTGAGTGACACATGGATTGTTCTCAGGCAAAAAAAAATGATCATTTGGTCACGCCTCTGAGTATGACCGGAAAAATGTTAGCTATTATGGTAGAGTAATAATGCCCGAGTGAATACTTTCTCATTGTATATTGTTTTGTGTTGGTGTTCCACGCGTGTTTTTGTTTGAGAGCCGTGGCATGAATTTGTTCAGAGTGTGCTGTGTTACTTAATATCTCTGAAGACGGCGACAAGGCCGAAAACTTGGAAATTAAGGATTTTAAACTTCATTTCTAGTTATATCTATTCATGCGACTGTTACTGGGACATAGGCGGCTCTCTCACTATTTAAAAAGATATGAAATTTTACCTCAAATTATCGTATGGCCTAAAGATGTGCAGTAATGATTTATAATATAATTCATAATAATAGTCTATGTACTTTTAAGAAACTTCTGAAAACACATTTGTTCAAACAAAATCTTGGTTGACCATGACAGTCTGCGAAACCAATTGTTTTTTTTTTTTTTATTGCAGTACATGTGTACAGAGTGTAGTATGCTTGGGTGTGTGAGCTGAATATTATATAATCTTATTTACTTCTCTATGTAAAGCGCTCAGAGCCTGTATCTACAAGGATGAGCGCTATATAAATGGTATGTATGTATGTATTATTATTATTATTATATTATTATTATTACAGTATTATTATTATTATTATAGTTCTGTCAGTTCACTCGAAGTGTTAAAGTGGGAACGATTCAAAAAAGCAGTAATTAAGAGGAATTTAATAATAATAATGCAATTTAATAATAATAATGCGGTTTATAAGTCTCATATCCAGGCTAATGCCCGCTCATGCGACTTCACACTATTATTACCCCAGCAGGCCTGATCACTCTAGGACTTTCCCGACTCCCTGGAGAGCATACAGTGCCGCTGCCATTTATAGGCGCTGATCACTAGCATTCTGACAATATCTTCCACTGCCTATAGCCAGGTAACCATTTTACAGACGGGTGGACTGAGGAAAATGTGAATGAAATGCTTTCCCATGGCACTTATAACATGACCGTGGTCGGGAATTGAACCCGGGACCTTTAGATCTTGAGTCCAACGCCGTAACCATTAGGCCACGCTGCTCCATTTAATATTCAGTACAGTCCCGCTTGAAATGTGTGTAAACCAGGCAAAGGGGAAATAGCTAGTGAATAAATGATACGAAATAATATTTTCTT
>JAWQUT010000117.1:1504608-1514608 GCA_033807755.1 Ellobium chinense | reverse complement strand
TACGGAATATTTTTCGTAAGGGAAGCCAGTTAGTTTGTTACAACATTTGGTGTATTGGTTTGTAAATAGACAAGATCGAAACACTCTGTATTTCAAACTGCATGTTTCTTGGCCTTTGAATGCTAGAAACTTACTTAGTGATTGTGTAACTTCTTATACGTGACAGTAGAAACAAAGTAATTTATTGGCTCATAGTGGCAAATTTAATAAAACGTTCAAAAACCATACCCTGTCAGTGACAGTAGAAAAAATAATTTCTTGGCTCAAAGAGGCACATCAAAGTTAGTTTTCAAAGCCATAGGAAGGAAAAGGAAAGAAAAATACGAGGTAACGAGAGAGGGGAAGAGAAGGGCCAGGATGTAGTGACCGAAAAACCACATGAGAGGAGATGAACAGACAAAGGGACGAGACAACTGGACAGAGACTGATGTTTTCTCTGCTATTAAGTCAACATTGGCTGGAGAATGAGAGCTGATTAATGATGGACATCATTGTTTCAGAGTATCGATGTCGCTTTTAAAACATTCTCTGGGAATTTCAATATGACCTAGATAAATGGCATTAGAAGTGTCAAAGGCAATCAAAAGTGGCAAAATTTATCAAAAGCATTACAACATACTGCGAAAAGAATCGAAATGCCTACCGCCTATTGAGGATCAGAATCTAAATAGAAAGGATACTCAAAGAATGATGGCCGAGTAATCGCGATACCAAATATTGTGGTATCGGCCCACCAATAGCGCTGGTATCAGTTTCCTGTTGCAGTTTTCTATTGCATCTTGGGTAGTGTGCACCTCTTGTTGTCCTTGGTTACGAATGCATGCGACCGGTTTATCGTCTCTCGCTCCCCCCTCCCCACCCCCTCCCCAAGCTCACTCCCTCTCCCAGTGTCCTTTTGCACTGTCTCGCTCTATTGATGTCAACGCTGTGTAAACTGATTCCTTTTTATCTTTGTCTTGGAGGACTCAAGAAGAATGGGAGGGGATTGAAGAAAGGTAAAGTGCATGAAAAGGGTAAAGTGAAAGAGCAAAAGCAGTGGGAAGAAAGAAAGGCAGAAAGGAAGACAGAAAAAAAGGAAGGGAGATAAAAAGGGAGCATTTTTAAGAAAAGAATGAGAAAAGAAGAGGGAGAAAGGGAGGTGCAAACAACAAAAAAAAAAAAGATAGAGAGAGAGAAAGGCAATGAGCATTAAGGAATGGAAAGAAAGAAAGAAAGAAAGAAAGAAAGAAAGAAAGAAAGAAAGAAAGAAAGATTGTTTTCAAATTGGCATGCCCCTATGCTGTTATATCACCTTACACACGACTGCTGACTGAGATATCGAGTCTGCAAAACAGGATTAGCACTATTAAAGAAAAAAAAAAGAAAGAAAGAAAGGAACTCTAGAGTAGAGAAAAAGAAGGAATGAAAGACGAAGATGTTAAAGAAGGGTATGAAAGAAACAAAACATGAAGAAAAGGAGAAAAGATAGGTTTTAAAAACACACACCAAGGGCAGTGTGTAGAGGATGAGAAAATGATGGAGATGGGGAAAGGTGACATAGTATGAGATGGATAATGAGAGAAGTGACCACTGGTTGAGGTCTTTCACCCCGGAAATGAGAAATGGCTACAGCCCCTCGGGATCTATAATAAGATTCCTGGTCTACGCTCTGTTGTCATCTATAATATCATTTCAATCTAATTTACTTCCTCTTTGAAGCCTTTGATCTTTTCTTTTAATTTTCTTCCTCAATCAATCTACCTTCCCCCTTCCCCTCCCCCTCCCCATTCCCCTCTCCAACACAGTGAGCCTACATAGTGGAAACGAGATCGCTGTTATCTGAGCAGCTGAAGCGAAGATCACAGGTACGCTCATATGGGACAACGCAGATTATATACAGTATCCTTATGGTAACACACGCGCAATATTATTGATAACACTGGGGTGGATCTATTGCTAAAGATGATAACATTTTCAAGTCAATTTTTTTTTTAAAATCTCCTTTCCAGGACCATTGTAACCTTAGCTGTGACCTGTTCTCATGTATTTGTCACTTCTCTGGTCACATTAGGTGCAATTAATGCAACACCATTTTAAGTCAGGGGGTAGAAAGAGATAGGCTGTTAATAAGCTCATCTTTGTTCTGTGGAAATAGCCTGAGGCCTGAGCTGAGTTTTCATGGCAGTGGGCCAAACGAAAAGACACCACAAAAACAAAATTAATATATATANATATATATATATATGCCCAGATGCATGTCTCCAATACTGGTAAGTGGGAATGTCCAACGAAAGTTAGGACTGGAGTGACGGCAGTCGACAATACATAGCGATATATAGCAAACAGATTTTCGCGTTCGTAAGCTTAAAGAATTGGAAAAAAGACTCCGGATGAAGATTTTTTTTAAAAAAACTGGAATAGCAACCTTGCAGTGAATTGTATGAAAGAAATGGTTGGAATGAAAGACAAGGAAGATAAAGATATTGCTGACTCTGTGAAAGGAACAAGCAATCCTCAAACAGATGTCAACGGGCACACTTAAGCTTGTGTACTCTGGGATGGCTTTTGGCGTAGGGAATGGAGTACTAGATAAGGCATGCCTGGACTGCAGTGTGATGTTTCCAGCGCCCTTTCTCTCTTCAGCACACTTTTTTAATAATGCTGCTTCGTTTTTTGTTTTGGGGTTTTTTTGTTGTTGTTGTTGTTGTTTTCAAACCGACAATACTGATATCTCACAAATACAATATGTTCAGTGATAATGGAAGAGAGGGTTTGGTGCCCTCCTTGGATATTCGAGGGTCCAAATTTTTGACAAGCTTTGACGCACTTGATTTATAGTAATAATAATCAGGTGTATAGTCAAAATTCGGTGATGTAGTTTCGCGCTACTACAACCCCAAAAGACGAGATCATTTAAGGATTTCCTCAACATTCTGGGGAGCACACAATACTATATACAGGCTCTGATCAGTAACATTGTATTAAAAATTTTCACTGCCTTCAGCCTGGTACCCATTTTACAGGCAAGTGGACTGAGGTAAATATGAACAAAACGTTTTCCCAAAAAATTTACGACATAACCATGGTGGAAATTGAACCTACGACCTTAAGATCTTAAATCCAAAGCAGCAAACGGTCGTTCACGCTTCTACACCATACATGATTGTTTTTAAATTGGCATGCCCTCCTTATGTTGTTATACCACCGTACACACGACTGTTGAATGAGAGATCGAGCCTGCAGAACAGGATTAGCATTATTAATGTCTTCTCTTTTTGTCCGGGAATAGCATTAGTCGCAAGGTCACGTGATGGATCTAATCCGGAAACAGGATCTTGGCGGCTGATTTTCTTCTTCCATTTCCGGGTATGTTGGCGTTTTAATCCCTCTGCCCTATCCTGGTCCATTTGCCCGGCTTCCAACTTAATGCTGTATATAAGCTTTTGTCGAGGACTTATGTCTGCACGCAATCTCTTTCTCTTTTTCTAGGAATACACAGGTGTACTTCCACAAAAACTGGCAGGTTTTAGATAAATAAACAGATGGATTTGGGAGTCTGTTTTTCTCTACTCCATCTCTTATCACCAGTCGTAAAGGTGACCAGATTTTAACAGTGACTAGACTAAAATACATTTCCAAATAAAATCAATAGAAGTACATTCTCTGTGAAGAACATTCTCAGTGATATTTTTAGTATTTTTATTATTCCAAGTACTTCGGGTACTTGCTACTGTAACGTTTGTAAGTCAAACGGGGTTCATCAAGCCATGGGTATAGTATGTTCCCTAGTCCATTCGCCTTGCTTGCAATTTAATGTTTTATATAAATTATGTGGAGGACTTATGTCTGCACGCAATCTCTTTCTCTTTCTAGGAATACAGAGGCTTTATTTCCACAGAAATGGACAGGTCGTGTCACTTCAGATAAATAAACAGATGGACTTGGGAGTTTGTTTTTCTCCACTCCAGCACTTATCACTGCTCACACGGCGACTGCACTTTAAGGGTGAAGAAAATAACTTTTCAACTAACATCAACAATGTATGTTAGTTCTCTCTGATTGTTTTTAAGTAGTTTATTGCGTCTAGTACTTGCCGCGGTAAAGTTTATAAGTCAAACAGTTTCATCAAGCCGCGCATATACCATCGACCCTAGTTCCTTCGCCCCATTTGCAACTTAATGCTTATAATATATAAGCTATATTGAGGACTCATGTCTGCACGCAAACTCTTTCTATGAATACAGAGGCGTAACTTCCACAAACACAGGCAGGTCATGTCACCTCAGATAAATAAACCGATGGATTTGGGAGTTTGTTTTTTTTTTCTACTCCATCACTTTCTACCAGTCGTAAAGGTGACCAGACCTTTATGGGTGAATAAGATAAATTTTCGAGTGAAATCAACAAAATATGTTCTCTGTGATTTTTGTTTTAGTACTTTATTATTTAGAGTGCTTGCCCCCTTTTTTTTTTAAATCAAACGAGACTCATTAAGCCGTGTGTACACCATCATGTGGGAGTATCGAGAATTTTATTCTCGCAAAAAGTCATTTCCGACTTTTTTTCGCGAAAATCAGATCCTCGCGGAAAAAAAAAACCTCTACAGTATATTTCTAGAGACACCGAAAATCCCGTAATCAAATGTCTTGGAGGAAAATACACTTTCAAGAGGCCCTGACAGGGTTTTTATGGGAGTGAGTCAAACGAAGCGGCACAGCTGAAAGACGTGACTTGTCATGGGCTAATAAAAGTAATTTTTCTGTGTTTTAGGTCGGATGCTTATCTTCAGTACCGGTCAGTGGGAGAACTTTTGTTTAGGCCCTAAAAATAAAAACACACAATTACACCATTAAAATGAAGTCGTATCCGATTCGTTTGTGTCGTTTCTGTTGTAAAGTGTCGTCAATTTATGAGTTTGTGTCCTCTGTCGGATGCTTTAATGTATGTTTTTGGACCCGAGCTTTCCAAATAAACTAGATAAACTTGGTAATATCCAAAGAAACTAAGGGCTTGAGCAACAGCGGTCGACAATACACAGTAATATGTGGCACATTTTTTGCGCTTGTGCAACCTGCAAAACATGATCAGAAATTCAGTGCATGTGCGCAGAGTTTC
The DNA here is from genome assembly GCA_033807755.1 of Ellobium chinense. Classification (NCBI taxonomy): domain Eukaryota; kingdom Metazoa; phylum Mollusca; class Gastropoda; order Ellobiida; family Ellobiidae; genus Ellobium; species Ellobium chinense. The sequence continues at coordinate 1,509,514 of JAWQUT010000117.1, read as the reverse complement.
AAGACACAAGAGCTTGCTGGAGGAAAGACGCAGACATCGGGGAAAAAGTTTAAGTCCAAAATCGATGTCGGGCACTGTAATTTAGAGATACTTGGCTCTAATGTTTGACAGCCGTGATACGGCTGAGGTTTTGGAAATTAGAGAAGGCTAGCAAGTGCATCGGGAGTAGAGGTGTGATATCATTATTGTTTCGACTCGTGTGTATGTGTGTGTGTGTTGGGGAGGGGGGGATGTGTGTGTGTGTGTGTGTGTCTGTCTGTATGTGTGTGTGTGTGTGTGTGTGTGTGTGTGTGTGTGTGTGTGTGTGTTGTGTGTGCGTATGTGTGTCTGAATGTGTGTGTCTGTGTGTTTGAGTGATAGTGAGTGAGTGAGTGAGTGAGTGAGTGAGTGAGTGAGTGAGTGAGTGAGTGACTAACTGACTGATTGACTGAGTGTGAGTGAGTAAGTGAGTAAGTGAGTGAGTGTTTGTCTCTTTGTCAGCCTGTCTGTCTGTCTGTCTGTCCGTCCCTCCGTCTGTCTGTCTGTCTGTCTGTCTGTCTGTCTGTCTGTCTGTCTGTCTGTCTGTCTGAGGGACGAAAAAGATTAGAGGAGGCTGGGAAGAAGTCGTAGCAAGATGGAAATAGAAGAGACATTCAAATATGACAAAAAAAGGTCTTAACCACAGTCATATCCGTGTAATCGTAACCCTACGACAGCATGTTGCTATTAAACGAGATGGTCATGCCTGACGCACTCAAAAAACATAAAGTCGCCTGGAAAATTCGATCTTTAGCAATGTCGACCTTAGGCCTTAGGTGGTTAAACATACCACAATCATTTTTTTGTGGTTACATTCGTTATCTCTGTTCTCCGTGTACCGAGTCACGTGGTAGACTCCAGACACCACAGTGTCAGGTGACTGTAAGCTAAGCCTACCCCCAGACACATAAGACGATACCATTCAGATAAAACCTTGCAAGTGTCATCTTTACTTCAATATACTTCCATTGTTGTAATACAGTCATAGCTTTGAATTACTGTGTGACTGTGGAGAATGTCAAGATCATATTAAGAGTGTTACTCTGGATAGACACCTAGTGATAAAAAAACTGCCCTTCTGTTCTTATCCATGTCAGTTAGCTTTCTCCAGATTTTCAAAGGCATGTTACTTAAGCGCAAAGGATTTTGGAAAGTAGGGTGCCTAACTCGAAGACCTCGGGGTCAAAATATAGCCTGTCATTGGTGTGAAATTTGACCTGCGAAGTTACTCTTAGATGAGTAGAATACTCAGTGTTATTCAGTATCATAATCTAATTTATTTTGATGAAGCGCAGTTATATTATAGAAATGGTCCCCTACAAGATTATTAATACACCAAATTGGTCCCCTGTCTGAAAAAGTTGAAAACCCCTTCTTTAAACCATCGAAGGAGTCTTAATGGTTGCGCAAGCTCCTACGTCTTTTTTTTTATTTCATGTGACCAGTGGAGGCTCCTGATCAATTTTCTTGATGGGCATAAAGTGACTTCTCCTTCGGAGCCTTTAAGAGGTAGGGATAGACTCAAGATATAAATAAAGGTTGTAGGTACCACTTCCGACCATGGTGGTGGTGTAAGTACCTTGGAAAAGCATTTCTTTTACATTTTCTTCAATCCATCCGTATGTAAATTTAATGGGTACCTGCTATAGGTAGTGAAATATTGTCAGTAGTAATCAGCACCTGTAAATGGCAGCGTCATTTTTTTTTACTCCTTAGGGAGTTGAGAAATCATAATTTTCTGAGTGTTTTGGCCTGCTGAGGTAATAATAGTTTGAAGCCGTCTGAGTGGGCATTAGCCTAGATAAGATACTTATAATCACATTATTATATTATTACTATTATTTTTATTATTATATTGTTATTATTTTATTAACCCTAGTAGCGCGAGGCTGCTCGGATTCAGCCTACTGTTACGGACAATGGCCTTTGCACGTGTTGTCGGCCGGTCAGTCAAGTGAAACTGGGATGCAAAATTCTACCGCCGCGCTCAGAAGCCTCCACAGAGATGCATATATATTCCATTGCCACACTCAAGGAAGGCGAGTGGACGGTAGTATAAATTCTATCACCGCATCACGAAGGTTAAAACTGCTATGATAATCTTCCTGTCGGCCCGAATGGTACGGGTTAGCCCCACCAGCCCTTACTGACGCACCGCCGCTGCACGCAAATTCATTGAGGAGTTGACGCACGCCATTGCCATGACTTCATTCAAAAGTCTCCAGATGAAATAAGAGAAAGATTTGAACTTTCTGGGGAACAATAAAAGACAGATGAGTGTCAGGTTTAGAGCATTGAAGTGATGGCTACTGGAATCGAATACATTAAATTACCTTGCCCTGGGTTCGAATCTGGATTCATTTTAAAATTCGGTCCCTGTCCGAATGTAGGTCATAAGCTTTCTTTGTTATGAAACTACATTGTGAAATTCCCCATGTAGTAAAAGGTAGACTTCTAAAGCGTTTGTCTATCTGTAACTTTTATATCAGGTGCTTGGCAAATCCTAATAATACAGAGGTTATATAAAAGCAAATATCCCCCTCCCCTTAGATTCGAGTCCTGATTTGAGTCTTAGTTCTGGATTCGAATTTTGTAGAATTCCAGTCTGCCCAGCAGTCTGTTCAAGACAGCATAAATTTTTCATACCCATGTCTCGTTTGGAGAGCTCATAGTACAAGTGATTTGTGTCTGCGACCCAGCCATGGTGAAGCCAGGATACCAAACTGTGAATTTTAGAAGCCCCAAGCTGTATTTTTCCTCTGCATTCTCAATGGATTTAAATCACTGGCCCCTTTGCTATGTCCACTCCTGACGTAATGTCTTGGCCTACTTTCCACGCGACCTATCTCAATACACTCATTAAAACAGAGCTTTTTATCTCTTTCACTTGGTGCGGTAAGGTCAAACACCGTCACCATATTTTCTGGCTATACCAACAGACCTGTCTCAAGAATGTATCTTCTGACTAAGCAAACAGACATTCTCAAGACTATATTTTCTGACTATACCAACAGATATATGTCTCAAGAATGTATTTTTTTGACTACACCAACAGACCTGTCTCAAGAATGTATTTTCTGACTAAGCAAACAGACATTCTCAAGACTATATTTTCTGACTATACCAACAGATATATCTAAAGAATGTATTTTTTGACTACACCAACAAGACTGTCTCAAGAATGTATTTTCTGGCTATACCAGCAGACCTGTCTCAAGAATGTATTTTCTGACTGCACTAACAGACATTCTCAAGAATGTATTTTCTGACTATACCAACAGTTCAACAAACTTGTCTCGAAAATGTAATGTATAGTTTTCTTTAGGTTTCATGATGGCGAGTAGAGTTTGTCATTCAGGCACTCAAATATTCAGTGTCGACCTCAGGGTGACCCTTTCGTAAGAGTTCCTGCTTCCCGCACTCCTACAGCAAATAACTTCCTGTTTCATTTGTACTATACTACACTAGATCTAGTATTGTTTCGACTGTTGTTCTAGTGTTGCAGGTAAAGGCACATTGCCTTAAGTGATTATTTCAGTGTTTGTATTTGGCTTGATGTTTGGCTTGAAGCCTATCAATATAGAAACTTGAAACCTATAAAGGGATGGAAATTTCTGTTTGGGCTGGGAAAGAGGGTTTTCGAACGGGGGAAGGGGAGAGGCTCTCAGTGATGCTACAAAATTACAAGGGATCATCATGGAAAGCCCAATCCTTTTGCTCTATATGTGTATGTAAAATGTCTCAAAAATTCGAATGCTTTACGAGCTCGTACTTCTGAGCCGGTAATTAAGTTCGTTAGTATCTACTGTATAAAACATGTCATTGCTGTCTAAAGAATAGCACCGATGGTCATAGTTCAGCATATATTAACATGTATACTACTACAACTCCATATCACTAAGACTTTTCCATCTCTGACTTTCAAGTAACAGGGCAGAAAATCCATAGAAGTGGTAATCGCTATTTTCCGGATGTGGCAATTCGCCATTATCGTTTCAAGCGATCTCAACAGTAATGCTCCCAACATGCGCGTAAAAATTATCGCCGCCGCCATTTCTAGATTAGGGAGTACACGATGCGGTTTACATAGATACGTTTGACATGTCGCCCTGGAATTGCTACATCTGTACACTTTCTGTTCTCCAGTTTCAGCTATCTTGTTTTCATTTACTACAACTAAAGCTCAATGCTAAAACTGGAAAAATCACTACATGAAAGCACAAGTGGGACTCTTTCTTTTGCAAACACTTGCAGCAAGTAGAGCAGTTTCGCTCTGACATTTTCTTTTACAGGCCGTAAATTTTACGATTATGTGTTTTTCATGGGCGATAACCTTTAGGAGTTTGTTAAGCTCTTGAGCGGCGGCTGGACATAAAATTTTCTTTTGCCGCCGGCCTTGGTAATGGTTGGCTGATTGAACAATGAACGGGCGCCAGTCATTTGCGGGTTGCGAGGAAAAGCTGCTTTCTGAATGGGCGCTAACTATTTCCAGGAATGGAATGTTAGATGGCTTGAGGAGGGCAGGGAAGCTTAGATGAGCATATTATATGGACGAAAAGATGTACTTTGGGAGGAGTTAAGGTGAATAGAAACTGTCTCTTTGTTTGTTTTTTTGGGTTTATGTATGTATGTATGTATGTATGTATGTATGTATGTATGTATGTATGAAAGTATGTATGTATGTATCTATCTATCTATCTATCTATCTATCTATCTATCTATCTATCTATCTAGCTATCTATCTATCTATGTTTATTTCTACGTTTGTTTGTTTGTTTGTATGTTCCTTCGTTCGTTCGTTTGTTTGTTTGTTTGTTTGTTTGTTTGTTTGTTTGTTTGTTTGTTTGTTTGTTTGTTTGTTTGTTTGTTGGTTTGTTTGTTTGTTGTA
>JAWQUT010000117.1:1493959-1504283 GCA_033807755.1 Ellobium chinense | reverse complement strand
TCTATCTATCTATCTATCTATCTATCTATCTATCTATCTATCTATCTATCTATCTATCTATCTATCTGCCTGCCTGTCTGTCTGTCTATCTATCTATCTATCTATCTATCTATCTATCTATCTATCTATCTATCTATCTCTATCTATCTATCTATCTATCTATCTATCTATCTATCTATCTATCTATCATTGTTTATTTCTACGTTTGTTTGTTTGTATGTTCCTTCGTTCGTTCGTTCGTTTGTTTGTTTGTTTCTTTCTTTCTTTCTTTCTTTCTTTCTTTCTTTCTTTCTTTCTTTCTTTCTTTGTAATTTGTTGTAGGCAAATACATTCATGGATGGAGAAGCAAACTCAAACTCTTGTTATGCTAGATGATGTTAAAGTGGATAAAGAGGTACAAGAACCAGGCATTTTTATGAATATGGTCCCTTTTGGTATGTGCGTCTATCTAATTTTTACAGGACCTATTGAAGGGCCCTCTACTTTGCTTCGACCAAATTAAAGAAAGGGGTGTTTCAATCGCTGCATCAGATCGATTCTTGTAAAGTTTCTGATATTTGATTTTTGCTTCTCTAAACTGCTGCTCTTAATACACTTCGAACTTAAATAAAAAATGTATCACCTTATAAAAAGCCTGTGTATCAGATCACATTAGCCAATCACATACTTCATTTATTATTCAACATTTTCAGTGTAAGAGCCTCACAGAAGTCTGTTCCCATTCCCTTGTTTCTCTATGCATTGTTTATTTTGCAAATTTAGAACCAAGTATCTAAAACTACAAGAGTCTTCTTCTATATGGTGCAGTTGTTTTGTTGTTGTTGTTTTTTTGTCCATCTCATAATTAAGGAATGAGCAGACACACACAGTTGCATGCATAAGGTAGAGAAAGGGGAAAGTACATAAGAGAAAATGAAAAGAAAGAAAGAAAGAAAAGAAAGAAAGAAAGAAAGAAAGAAAGAAAGAAAGAAAGAAAGAAAGAAAGAAAGAATCTGTGTCGGCACTCATTGCCTTGCCGTCGGGCAAAACACTCGGTACACAACCACTCCTCCTAAAAATGCACTCTATTTCCATCTTGCCATATACCTTCATTGGCCCAGCTTTTTGCAGTCCGTATAATATAAGGGAAAAGTGAACAGATGCGTGTGTTTGCAAGCCACGTATTGTTTTCGTAAACTTGAATTCACTTGGAACTCCCAACTCTTTATTTAACCTCCCTTGTTACGAAAATCTGAAGAGGCAATTGGAGAAACGATAAAATGGTGTAGAGGTTATAATGAAAAAGTTGTATAGAAAATACAAACGTGGACCCCCGTCGCGCAAGAGATTCAAGTCCTTCCCCAATGCTGCTAGAAAATGTGTGGCGTTTCTTCTGATTGGAAGAAGGACTTAGATTATCTGTGAGTTAAGGTTTTCAGATATGATCGATAACGGCGCCTGTGACCACACTGAGGATTACAACTTAGATGATCGTATGTTAGTGATGTTTGGTGTAAGCAATTACGCGAGTTCGTCCTGCCCTTCTCAAGACGAGGCTAAGACCTCACAAGTGGTATTCTGACGTCAGAGACGAATGTTTAACTGTTACCCAGTGACAAACTCTGCGTCTATCAAGCCAAGTTCAGCTTCCAACCACAAGTTCAGACCGACAAGCTGAGATGACAAGTGATTCAATATTTAATAATAAGAATAATAATGCATAGTATTTATATAACGCCCATCCCTGTGCATACAAACTCTGAGCGCTTTGCATAGAGAAGTAAATAAAAAGTATATTATAATATTCAGCTCACACACTCAAGTATATTATACTCTGCACATAATATATTGCAATACAGCTGTATGATCAAAAAGATTGGGTTTCATAGACCGTCACGGATCAATCAAAATATTGATTGAACACTTGCGTTTTGAGAAGTTTCTTAAAATTACATTAAAATTCAAAATCCAGCTAGTTCTAATATTATAGAATATCCACTCATGTCCAGTAAGTATCACACATGACAATTATGTCCGATGTTTATGATAATTCAAAGAAATCACCTGACATCGTTGACGTAGGTTCCCTAACATTATCGTGTCTATCAAGTAACATTGATATTCCGTAAATTGCGGTATTTTATGGTAGTCACGTCGGTAATTTTCTTAAACTGACGAACGTCATGGATCTATTATAATAATATAATTTATTATATCACGAGTTTTAAATCGCGTTAATAGAATAATTGCATTTTCGCACATGGCACGCATTGGGTTCGTGTTGAGCTCGGAACTCCGGCAAATTTTGTTGGCAATATTCCAAGACATTCCCACCTAGATTTTGATTTTGGGTTAAGGGCTGGGTTCGGGGTAAGGTTTAAGAAAGAAATGGCAAATTTGTAACAGTCCCTAGACTGGTTATGAACTCTCTCATGTATGTTTTCTTCTTTTCTAATCCAGTTCCTAACCCGAAACCAACCTCTAGACAGGAGTGTCCTGGAAGCAAAAAAGACAAAAACAGACCCAATGAGAGTGTCAACCAGCCTATATATGCTTTAAGATAAGATTAAAATTTATGCATGACTTAAGAGCAATTTCATAGGATTTTCTTAAGGGTCTATGATGATGCTGCGAGGCAGGGGTCGAGCAGCGGAAGTCTGAAAAATTTCGTAAACCAAGTCGAGAAGCTGGCAATTTCCCAAATTTTTGAGCCCTGATTGGTGAAAGGAGCAGTATGTTATGTACAAACGAATGCAACCCTCTGTTTCAACAAATTACGTCCCACTTAAAAGATATTGAGGAAATACAGACCATTTTCAAGAACATAAACCGATACTGTCTTGTTTCGAGGCATTAGGAAGGGGAATAATAATGTACCTTGCTGGTGTGTACATTGCGTCACAGAAGAATTATCTTTTGGAAAATTCCCAGTTGTTTATTATATTTCAAGGTGAAATGAAATTGTTCAGAAATGCTTTATAAAATTTTTACCACCTCAAGTTTTTGAGCTCTTACGATTGAGAATTTCCACATTGACGATAGGATTTCTAACCCTCGTAAAAACATGCAGATTTAATGTTATTGTTACAATGGCAAGAGATCCCATCGTAAATGCCCTAGTTCTATTTACTTACTTGCGCTTATGCAGACTGCATTTTTCCCATTTTAATCTCTATTCCATAAAAGTATTATCACGGAGCCAATCTATCATTGTAAAAAAAAAAAACAAGATCCCTTGATTCTCTATCGCGGCCACACGCATGCTGAGGGCAGTCTGTGACAAGGGCTATGTTGTACAACTTGAGCTCTGCTCATTTCAAGCGTCCGCTTTTCCAGATGAGGCGGACTAAACTAAAACCTCCCTGGATTTCCCAGCACCTTTCGGAGCTGCTCTCTCAGGCCCTGAAACACAAGCGAGGCCACAGATGTGCTGTAATACTCTAGGACTAGGACCGATTTGGTAGGTGGCTAATCTATGACTAAATGAAGCACTGAAGCAGGAGCGGTTCTGTCCTTAAAGTTATCCGGTGTATTTTTGACTTTCTGAAGATGAAATTTTTTATGAAGACAATGTGCACGACTAGGGCATTACACAGCCTAAGAGAGAGATTCCGTCCAGTGCTGAAAACTTTACAGACAACCGGTATACTTTTGACTCTTCAAGGTGAATTTTTACCAGGGACAAAGTGCATTATCAAGGCTGCGTTTCAGGACCTAAGGTAGAAGGTCGGTTCAATGCTGAAATCTCTAGACATAACCAGCTGTGTACTTTTTACTAATGTCAAGGCGAATTTTTACCAAAGACAATGTGCATTACCAGGGCTGCGTCTCAGGGCTTCAGAGAGAAACTCCGTATATTGCTGAAAACTCTAGAGATAAGCGATGTACTTTTGACTATTTCATGGCGAATTTTTACCGAGGACTGCGTCCATTGCCAGGGCTGCGTTCACAGCCTAAGTGCCTTGACAGACGAGCTACAATAATTATTGTCGCGCAGTAAATTCTGCGCAGAAAGTGTCGTTTACTTTTGTGACGGGCGACATTTAACGCTACAGCTCAGTTCAACATAGACGATCGGAGAGTCAGGGTGGCATTGTTCATGGAGAGTGTCGCGGCGTACCAGAATGTGGGCGACACACATCTGCTACGCCAGGACTGAAACTACTGCCTGTTGCTCGTGTGACCGCACCCATTTGCCACAGTGTATCTCCAGACTGCGCAGTAATTCCTGCTGCGTTTTTTACATCTCGTCTGTCAAGGGCCTAAGAGAGAAACCCCGAAAAGTGCTGAAATCTCTAGTGATAACCGATGTACTTTTGACCATCTTAGGGAGAATTTTTTACTGAAGGACACTATGCATTACCAGGGCTGCCTTTCAGGGCCGAGGGGAGAGCAGCAGCATTGAAATTTCCTCTGGAAAAGTGCGTGCAGATGATGAGTGCTCAAGTTCTAAAACATGGCCAAAGTGTACTCACGTTCGGTGTTTACATTGTTCACTATGCGATTTATGAAGATGGACAAATAACACATTAAGTTTGCTCAGCTTTTGTTGAATGTGTCGTCTCCTGGAAGCACTATGCCAACAGAGACCTTAAAGGTGGTATAACGTTTACTAAGCAAGCGCAGTTTGTGTATCTTTCACAGTATCTGTTGAGACTTGTCTTTTTGTATTTGTCCTCGACTGTCTCTATTTTATAATTGTTATAATTTTTATTTTTTTTTTTGCGATAGATTGGTCGGGAAGAATACGATGCGCTTGTTACCCAATTCGGATGACCTTGTCTCCAATCTGTCTGTCTGTCTGTCTGTCTGTCTGTCTGTCTGAGTGCCTGCCTATATCTCTATCTGTTTGCCTGCTTGCTTGCCTTCCTGTCTGTCTGTTTGCCTATTTGCCTGCCTGCCGGCATATCATTTTGTTTACTTGCCTGGCTGCCTACCTGCCTGCCTGCCTCTTTTCCCACAGCTTTTTCATCCTCCAGTTCTCATCGTCTAACTTAAGCCTTTCTTCCACTGTTTTCGTTTTTTTTGCTCTGCGACCCATTTTTTGTTCTTCTGTCTGACACTTTAGCCTCCCATCATTAGACTGATTAGTATCTCTTTGTTGTCCTATTTATTAATTATATAATATGTGTCACCAGAACCTAATTACCGAAACTTAATACAGTACTTTAGTACTGATCACAATGCTTGAAAGCAAAGATGATATCATCAGGCTCATTCTCCATTTTGAGATTCTGCGAAATTTATTATGATAAATTTTTTGGGCAAGTCAAAAACAATCAGGCAGATATAGTTCAGCTTTATAAATTTAAAATACAGCAATGAAACAAAACTCTTTTTTGTTTTGGGAGTTAAAATAGAAAAGATGAATGGAAGATCAAAGCAATGTAAACGAATCACATCATCAAAACTAAAACTGGCTCAGGAGAATGTGGTTTGAGCGTGACGATATGTCTTTACGGCAGACGAATAAACCACGCTAAGGGAGGGGCTATCTGAGCTATGGCCTCCTGCCCTGTGATGTTCAGCCATCTGCGTGTAAAATGTTTTTGGAGAATAAAAGAGGCAGCTTACCTTTTTTTTTTTCTTTTTACTATTTTGGTTCCTATTGTGCCTAAGTGTGCCAGAAGTCACCTGGGCTCTATCAGGACTCCCGGAACTCTTACCCTCACCCTCGTCAACCTCCCACCCAGAGTGGATTTGCATATCTCTGAAGCAGCAAAATTACATTAGATCTAAACGTACCAGCAGATTCTCAAGTCTGCAACATTTGGAAATCCTGCGGAGAAAAGCAACATCTTTAAATTCGATTACGTTTTCTAGTTGTTGTTGTTATTGTTGTTATTGCTGCTGCTTCTGTTGTTGTTGTTGTTGTTGTTGTTGTTGTTGTTGTTGTTGTTGTTGTTGTTGTTTAGAGTATAGCTCTCCACAGACTATTTACTCTTCCCATATCTCCTTTCATGGCTTGCCTTATAATAGCTAGGACAATATAGCTGTCTCCAAGCAATGCAGTCTGCCTAAAAGTAACTTCGTCTAATCGAAAAATTCTCAGAAACCAGGTTTTGTTGTATTTTTTGTCTAGATGTTTATGACTGTCGTAGACAAGGCACCAATTTATGGCACCTTCTTCTTTGTTCCCATGCTATTCTCTATTGCTATTAACCCCGTCGTGATGTATGAAGTACATGTACCCTCTTACCCTTTATTTTTAAACAGCTGTTAGACGCACCGATACGACTCATAGGTCACATTTTCTATTTGCTATCAATGGCCCAGGTCCTATTTCCTATATAACGAACTGTTCTGTGAACAGGCTATTGAGCTCTTGATTATTTGGTGATATCAAAACTTGTGAAACATTGTGTAACGAAAGGGCTTGAGTGGAGTAAAAAGTAATGTAAGCTCTTATGATCGAAATCGTCACTTTGTGCGAGCCTGTCAGTGTCAGATAGATCAAAGACAGAAATAACTGTAACCTGGTGGCAAAGTAAATTTTATACATCTAGAAATCATTATCACGGGGAAGAATGTCATCTCGATTTGATACTGTTTTTAAGCTGTTACATTTTATCTAAGGAAGTGTGTGACCATGGTTTTTTTGGGTTGTTTTTTTTTTAACCAAATGACTGTAAAAGATCAACTTTGAAAAAAAATGGCCCAAAAAAAAAAACTACACTAGAAAATTTCTTACCGAGAATCGAATCCCGGGTTTCTCAGCCTGTCAAGTGTGAGCGTGCTACCACTACACCACAAGGACGCTAACTTCACAGCAATATAATTCTTAAATACCTACTGACTGAATAATATAATAATTATGTTCTCTAACTTTCACTTGTCAACCTAATCTTCACCCATGACTATGACACATTTCCCGACTGCTTACACAAAGACAGAGCGAGAGAAGATAAACGAGAAAGGAACGATAGAACATTAATTTGATGTGTATGTACATGTACTTTCTACTGAGAATAACTACGGGCTTTACATGAAATACAGTAAAGCTTAGAATTTGAAACTTAATTTCATCTCTCCCACTCCATTCTTCTTAAACGAAGGCTTTTCACGCTTATGAAGACCCCGCATTCTCTTTAATCAGATCAACTTTTCCTTAAATACCCCGACGAGCAGGTTCAATTGCCACAGTCTCAATCATCGCAGTGGTGAAGATGCCTTATAAGTGGTGGCTATGACGTCATTGGCTGCTTTAAGAGGTCATTTCGAGTACTCAAGGTATATTACTCTCAAAACTTGTTACACGTACCTTAGTGTCGTAATCTACAGCAGTGACATTGCCAGCTATGTCGTTCTTTTATATTTCACTCAGTAATGTTCATGCAATGTCTGTTTTACTTCTAAGATTATTATAAGATTCTGATACAATATTCACTTTACATTGTCTACTTGCAACACTAAATCATATCGTATTTCCATTGTTTGACAGGGAACACCAAGGATGCTGTTCTCTTATAGATTCTATCTACATCGGGTGGCATCTGCAAACCAAATTGTATCGTCCTTGTTTTACTTAGAAGAATTGCGAAATTATACAGCTTACTTAGCTAAAGAAGATTACAACTTTTCAGAGTATCAGTATTGTTACGTTCCGCTATCTGGGCTCTAAGATTCAGTGAGTCAAGCCATTGTGGAATACGGTACTAAAAATTAAAAACTAATAGTGTCCTTTTTCAGATAATGTTGTGCGCACGAAAGAAAAAACAAGTTTTATGCAGTGCTGTCATATTTGACCGTTTTGAGCATGTGTCAAGGGAAATACATCATCAAAACTAATGCACAATTTTGCACTTTGGCAAACAATCTTCCATGTCAGATCCAAAGAGAGCTGTGCCACAGTTACACAGCATGGCAGGTTGAAAGCAAACTGATCTAAAATCCCGGTGTTGTTTTTTGGGGTTTTTTTATTAGTTTGTACGTAGTATATTTTGGTGTGCAGCTATGACGCAGCTGTCTTTGGATTTAACATAGTAGATTGCACGTCAGAGTGCAAAACTGTACGTTCGTTATGGGAATGATAGTTAGGCATATGATCATGGGGATGGGCTGCGTAGTCTCATTATGGTACCCTGAGGAGAAACATGCCGAGCATATTCTGTCGGTAATACTGAGCTTTAATGTACTGCCATTCCGTAGACTTGCCGTCTAAGCGGATGAGTTGATTTTGTCGATAATCTTCGACATTCCTTTCTGGTCTACGCTAATTATGAAGTTGTCACACACAAGACAAGGACTTTTGCTTTATAGTGTCTCTGCCCACTTATTATGGGAAGGTGGTGAGATGTTGTTAACTCCCCTCATACCAATCAGTCACGAGAGAAAGGGTGGATGGGCAAGAAGTGAACAGGTCAAACGGCAAAGTAATTTAAGTCCTTTAGCAGGTTCACTGGTCTCTCACACAAAGACTACAGTATTAATAATATGTTTCAGTGTTGATCACGGTGAAAACCTGACGGGTCGTAATTGCAGTGTACTGTAAGGCCCACGGTAGACAGACAAACAGAACAAAAAGTATAACTACAGAACCTCGATTGCTTATTTCCGGATGTTCCAAATCGCCATTATAATCTTAATGCCAGCCAACTTCCGGTAAACTTTTCGTATGGGCTACGTAAAAGGAGTCAAGCCGGTGACGTCGTGCACCGTGACAGAACAGAAAATTTCGGGCTAAATCTAAAGATGTCTGCTGCCAGTTTGATCTTATAACCTTCCACATCCGAAAAATTGTCATGACGATGATGATAATGATTTTAATAATGACAATGACGACGACGTCGACGACGACAAGATGCATACACGTCCCAACCGCTTCCAAAACCGATCTTATGTCGTCACCCCTAGCCCCCCATCNTCGTCCACCGTCTTATAAAGAAAGAATAGAAAACTGCTCGACGCGACCAAGACTTATTTTCAGGCGTTATGAATAATAGATGACAAGAAACAAGTGACAGGGGATGGCGGAGTGCAGTGGCCAAACGAGAGATTCCTCTGATCAGGGAGCAAAAATCTCACCGAAAATGATAGTGCTGGGCCGATGCCTCATTTTGGACAGTCGTTTCGGATCGCGTTTTCACCGCTCGGATCGCATAGATCGATCTTTACCTCGATCTTTTTCAGACTCAATCTTGTTCCACCTTCAGCTGGTTCTCCGAAACAAAATCATTTCATTTCGCTCGGCGCTACAAAATATCGTGAGGACACTCTTTCTTTTCTCCCTTAACAGCCTTTTATAACCATTAAATTATCTTCACCAATAAGCAAAGAGTCCCTCCAACACATCCTTGTATATAATCTAAGGAGTACTGTTTCCTTGATCCTAGTTATTTATAAAGCAGTTGAGATACTGAATATCATTTAATATCTTTGTAAATTTTGGCATAATCAACTTGTAGTCAAACCAGATAAAGCGACATACAGAGATCAGAAGTGAGGATCGATCCTGAAGCCCGATCCTCGAAAGTCGAGTCAAGTAGCTGAGTCCAAGGGAAAGATCTTTTGAGTGGAGCTGCCCAGTTTTATCAAAAGGGCAGTGGGAGGTTAAGAAGAGCATTATAGAATTTGGTAGCTCAGCCGAAACAAACTGGTTAGGGACAGCTCCGTAATTGGCATTATGGAGCCGTCAGGAGGGGTTGATGAGTGGACTGGGGAGGAGTGTTGAGGATGGCTGCCAATCCTACTGATTTTTCACCAGTGAAAACCTGAGTTTTGGTCTAGTGATCTAATGAAGAAATAGGACGAAAGAGAAACTAGTAAACCTTTGGAGCGCGAAACAAATATTTTGTTAATTTATTTTGACATTTTGACACCCTATTTAAGGAAAGTCATAATACTGAATACTGTGTTATAGATATATACTTTTAAGACAAAAAGAACATGTAACATTACTAAATAAACTCAGCATAACCAATACCCTATGCACAGACATCTGCCCTTTTACACATTTTCTACGTCTACATCCAAAAAAAAACTTTTACGTTCCACATTTAAACATAAAGGTCCAACTCTTATGGTCTCTGAGCGATACAACTTTGGAACATATGATTTCCTTTTTTGCTGTTGTTAATAATTTACCTGCCCCTCTAATATTTGTAATAACCATTTAAATGACATGTATAAAGTGGCAAAGACAGTATTCCCAGAGTTTGAAACAGTGTCTAGTAAAAGCTAGTGACATTTGGCAATTCCAGAGCGATGGTAAAAAAGCAGAGTGGCAGCCATGATGTTGAGGCTCCAAAGCCAAAAGTTGATAAGAACAGCGATGGTTTGATGTTATAGCCTGGATAAAGTGGTTAGGTGCAGGTTCATAAGTGGTTTTATAGAACCATCAAAATGA
>JAWQUT010000117.1:1467718-1493802 GCA_033807755.1 Ellobium chinense | reverse complement strand
CGTACCCCAAGCATATCTTGACTTTGTTCTGAGGTAGGTATAAATGACCCCTACCCCTCCCTTTCCAAACCCAGTATCCCATTATCAGTTGACTGTTTCGTGGTAGTTCTGAAAGGTAGGAGACGTTGGATATTTTACGTTGGAACCTCTCTTTTGGACTCTACTTGCTGTATTGTTGTCACCATAAGAATACAGTGGACCCTCCATATTAAATATTGATTTAATATATATTACATATATAAGTATGAATTTCACATGCACGGTTCCATTATTATTTTATCACTTATTTAATGAAGTGAATCTCGATATTAGGTATACTTCACCAGTAATTATAATCCATGCTCCAAGGGCATTCTTGATGTCGATGTTTTACTGCAGTTGACAGTGTTCCTTGCGTCAGGCACACAGAATAAGGTCAGCTCATAGAAATGTGTTTCCTTCTAACATTGAAACGGCAAGCAAACATTGATATTATAAAACATCTAGTGCTGAAATGTGCAACCATCTGATCATTTCGAAAATTGAAAGGCGAGGTATTTTATGAACCGCACAAAAAAATTCAAAATGTCGGCATGACATTTGATTTAAAAAATGTAAAAAAAACGTGCTTATTTTCATTTTTATGTCACAAAATGTCAACCCTTCGCTCACATTTTAACGGAAGTAGAAGAGGTAATTCTGATCATCTGCGCAGGAGTGATAATTCGTACAAAACCAGGGCTGTGGATTTAAAAAACTGCGTTTTTTTAGATAGTGGTGTCCATTATCCAGCCCTGTGCTAAACGTGTAAAAACAGGGTGGACGATTGACCTTTTCGAAAAAAGCCAGCCAGGACAAACAGTGGGGGCTCGATAGCGTGAATGACTAAGCAATGTTGTTGTTGTTGTCGTTGTTGTTGTTGTGTTGTCGTTGTTGTCGTCGCCGTCGTCGTTCGTTGTTGTCGTTGCTATTATTGTTGCAGCTTGATATTAAGAGACCTAC
Organism: Ellobium chinense; assembly: GCA_033807755.1. NCBI lineage: Eukaryota > Metazoa > Mollusca > Gastropoda > Ellobiida > Ellobiidae > Ellobium > Ellobium chinense. The sequence goes on along the minus strand of JAWQUT010000117.1, from coordinate 1,492,821 downwards.
GCCTTCCTCCCACTAGTTGACTCATCCACCATTAACTCTCCCCCCCCCCCCCNCGCTGCTCACCCCGCCTCCACAGTAGCCCACACGGACGCCGCCCTGGGAGATGGTCAGTCTTTGTTTGGGGCGGAGATTTCCTGTGTCTCGGGGAGGTTGTAGTGTTTTGACAGGGTCCCAGCATGTTGACAGTGACATGAAAATTGCGGGCAGAGGATGGGCAGGGGAGGGACAGAGTGAGGCATAGAGGCGCGAAACATGCATTCGTTAGAGCATTATTGGCAGCTTCATTGGCAGAGGGGTTAGAACGAGGGAGCACGAGACAAAAGAGAAGAGAGGGAAAGAGCAGATGAGTATGTTCACGAAGAGAGACAGAGAGAGAGAGAAAGAAAGAAAGAGAGAGAGAGAGAAGAAAGAAAGAAAGAAAGAAAGAAAGAGAGAGAGAGATAGAAAGAAAGAAAGAAAGAAAGAAAGAAAGAAAGAAAGAAAGAGTAGAAACAAAACAAAGCAGAAAGAGAGAAATATTGAAACAAAATGAAACGCAAGAAAGAATGACTGAGCGAAAGGGAGAGAAAGATAACAAGAAAGAAAAAAACAACAATTAAGGAAAAACCACCAACATAGAGAGAAAGGAGGATTACAAAATTAAGCAAAAATAGAAAAACGAAGAGGAAGACAAAATGAGAAAGACCGAAAGTAGAGCAAAGAAAAAAGAACGACAAAAAGATGAAAGACCGAAAGAAAAAAATGAAAATAAAGGGAGGACAAGAAACAGTTCGTTTGAACTGAGTGTTACATTATAATTTATCTTTGGGCTCTTTCCTAAGACATGCCTCCGCCCAGCAAGAATTAAGCTTATGAAATTATAGGGTTCAAAAATACACATAATCGGTGTGATTAGACATGTCCATAAAAATATCAATGATCCCCTGATATTCGATTACGTCTGCAGTTTCCCCGCAAGGTAAATAGTTGGTGTCACATGGGGAGGAGACAGTATTATGAGCCACTTCAGGGCCGTAGAAGAGGTTCACTATTTCATGGAGGGCTCCTGGGGAAGCAAGTCTTAGTATCAGCGAGTTAGGGCTATGGCAGTGAGTACTTAGTCGCATACTAATACGATGCCATGAGATGGTTGTGTGAGCATACATACACACAAACACACACACACACACACACACACTCACACAATAGCACGCACACTCGCGAGCGCGAGCGCACGCACGCACACACACACACACACACACATACACGTACACACACACACAAACGCTTACACACATACACACACACATACACACACACACACACACACACACACATACATATACACGTACACACACACACACTTACACACATACACATACACACACACACACACACACACACACACACACGCTTACACACATACACACATACACATACACACACATACACACTTACTACATATGCCGTTAGATTTCTTTTGAGAGCATGAGAGAGATAAGGTACGGTCGACGGAGCATAAACATGGATTCTGTCTATTCTAGTCCCGCGGAACCGTTAGACCCAAAGCACTTTGTTTTTGTCATTACTTTACAGAAATTCACAATTTGTGCTGAAATTTTGACTATTGTCCTAAAATGTTTTCACGTGACTTTTATACTACCACTTGTTCACAACGTTCAGAAAATGAGCGACCACTGACCATCAGTTTGGTTGTTTATCATATCATGCGACAGTGAGGTCTGTGAGACTCTAGATTCTTCACAGTTTGACACTTCATATTCGGTCAAGACATAGGTCGCTTAGGTGTTACGGTGTTACGTTGGAAACTGTTGATTACTAGGTACTGTGTAATAGATCCCTTCCACAGATAAGAGTGTAATGAAAGATAGTAGAAACAGTACCTTGTGTAATCCCAAATGTACAGTACATTGTGTAATCCCACATGTACAGTACATTGTATAAGCCCACATGGACAGTACATTGTATAATCCCACATGGACAGTACATTGTATAATCCCACATGGACAGTACATTGTGTAATCCCACATGGACAGTACATTGTATAATCCCACATGGACAGTACATTGTGTAATCCCACATCAGATTCTACGAGACACGAATTAGAAGTGTCAAGTGGTTTTATTTTTCCCTGTACTTGAAAAATCTGAGCCTGACAGGCCTCACTAAGTACTGATCGGAAATGAAGTAAGGACTGTAAAAAAGCATTGTTAAGTAGTATAAATAGTACCTTAAATATTTATGTGGCGACATAAGTATGACAACTGCAGATGGTTTTAACAAGTTTTTCTTTTCATAAGCCAGATACTGNTACAGTACATTGTATAAGCCCACATGGACAGTACATTGTATAATCCCACATGGACAGTACATTGTGTAATCCCACATCAGATTCTACGAGACACGAATTAGAAGTGTCAAGTGGTTTTATTTTTCCCTGTACTTGAAAAATCTGAGCCTGACAGGCCTCACTAGGTACTGATCGGAAATGAAGTAAGGACCGTAAAAAAGCATTGTTAAGTAGTATAAATAGTAAGCTTATCTTAAATGTTTATTTGGCGACATAAGTATGACAACTGCAGATGGTTTTAAGAAGTTTTTCTTTTCATAAGCCAGATACTGAATTTGTGTTTATGTTTTTTAACCTATTTGAATGAAATATAATTTGGAATTTCCTCTGGCCACTCTGCGGAGGCAGCACTACTTCAGAATTTGTAAGTGGGATACAAGTCAGCACGCCTATTCCCCCCCCCCCNCCCTCACCCCACATCTATTCCATAAAGTCACCCTTATTTGATCTATGCCCGCGAGAAGTCTGTCTGGTGGTAAAATTGCACGCCATGAACGGATGCATTATGTGGTATTCAGTGCAAGCGCTTCCGGGTGTGTGCGTGCGTTCTCTTACAGGTTACATTTCAACAAACACATTTTCTAGTCTAGCCCCCACACAAACTTACGCGCCCACCAAATTGAAATCAGCCGTATAAATATCGGCGATTTGTTGTAATGTAATAAAGAAAATAGATTTACGTTGCGGGAGCCGGCTCGATTGGAGTGTAAATTTCTCAATTGCGTCATTTCATTGCCCTCGGCTGCGCCCCATGAGCAGTCGAACCTCGCCTCGTGACTGACTAGAAAAGACGGTCATACTGTATTAACGGTCAGTCTTTGAACAAAAAAAAATACCTTAAACATGATATTTGAGAGCTTGCGCATTAAAAATGGGATCTTTTATCATCGTAAGAATAAAATTAAGTCTGCAAATTGAACATTAATTACTAAAGGTGCCCTCAGCACCGATCCAATAATGTGATTGTTACGATGGTAAGAGATCCCACCGTTAATGCTCGCGCTTTCAAATGTCATCACAACTTACAGAATATCGTAACTCTCTGTGACAACTACTTTGTTCCTGGCGGTCTTTATCATAGATCCCATTTCTTTGTGAAGCGTAAATACATGTTCAGCCCACGATTTAGACTGAGAAGACCGCATGTAACGGCAACTCGCCTGTAACGGCCATGCATGTTGAAATTCCACTGGTAACTTTTGTTCACATATCACTCTGTTCAATAATATATTTTCTTTCATATTGTTCCCATTGCTGCCCATAACCAAAGTGACAGCAGTCTCTGCCAGATTGTGTACAAAGAGAGAGAGAAAGAGACATTAAGTCGAAGGTTTGTCTCTGAAGGGAACCAACATGCCCTAGGGGGCGTTTAACAAATCTAAATCAGTCAGTCAGTCAGTCAGCCGACGCCTTGCTTCCAGCGACAAAATCCAATTCACGACACAGACCCGACAAAGTCTGAGAGGGTTCGAATCACTTTAAACCTGATACTTGAAAAATGGGTATGTTCCAAATATACAGCAGTTTTCATACAGTATATTGCTTTTTTTCCTCGCCGACCCGACGAAACCGGGGGAAGGAGGAGGAGGAGGAGGCGATTAAAAAAAAGGAAATACCAGGCCGTGTTCCTCTGTCGCAATCAAAATTTAATCAACACTGATTTGTACTTGAGGTACTGAAGAACAGGGGTTCTCAACTTTTCGGGGGGAAAAAAAAGTTGGGAGGGGGTCGGGTGTTTTGGTCATTTCGCAATGATCAAATCCTAAATGGTGTTGCATGTTTCATCGTAAGGCATGACGTCCAACGATATAAAGCAGTCTGTTGTCTGGTGCAACGCACGGGTCATATTTTACATGCTCTATCAAATTTTGGCCGGCTTGTCAGCAGTTGGGTATCCGTGGTGTTAAAAAAACGACATCATAATTCCCTCTATGGAGTTGTAAACAGAAAAGTTTGAGAACTTGCGCATTAACCATGGTACCTCTTACCATCTTAAGAATTACCTGAACTCTGCAGATTGATCGCTACATAGGGGACATTACTGGTGGACTAATGTAATCCCTACGATGGTAAGAGATCCCACCGTTAATGCGCAAGCTTTCAAATATAAACTTTGTAGTAATGTTCAACGTTGCTGTATGATACTGTATTGTGGAAAACGTGTGTATGCCTGTGATACTAATTATGCTGTTGTTAATGAAGAATAACAAAAAAAACGATAATTAACAACAACAACAGCAACAACAACAACATAAATTCCATGGTAGCGAACAGAATGACTTCGAAGCAACGAATGGGCGAAAATACGGGCAGGCAGGTGGGCAGGCAGACAGGCAGGCAGGCAGGCAGGCAGAGAGGTAGTCAGGCAGGGACAGACAAGCAGACATGAGGGAGGCATACACAGACAGGCAGGCAGACAGGAGGGGGGGGAGGCTAGAAAATGAACAATGGACGGACTAACGACGACAGATATATTGACCAAGATACCCTCATAGTGATTTTGTCACAACAGACGCAAAATCATGCTGTCACATTAGATGCTACAAATTATGTCACATTACACCTGACACAAACCTATGGCGTGGTTACACTAAATATAGAGACAGCTCTTCGAAACGGTTATTCTGGACATGGATACATGGGAGAGGTTGCTATAAAACGGACAATGTGATTAGGCGTCACGCTTGGTTTTCGATCGTTCCCTTTGTTCACTGCAGAATACATGCAAAAGTTTTGTTAACGGAATTTCGATTAAGCAGTCTCCGTTGTATCGACAAAACGCTGTGCACTATGCCTTGAATTAGAATCTGTTTACGACATGAACACACCCTAATACTAAGTACACTTGAACACGCTTATAACGAAATACGTTGAATGCTCTATACTGCCTCGTGTGTGAAAACCTCTTACAGTATCAATGGGACTACATACACCATGCCTAACCCAACAACGCTTTTATACTTATAGAACGTTCCAAAATAACCCCAGTTTCGCATAAAGGGTTTGCTGATAAGTGTGTTCAAGTGAAATTTACTACTGAATAAGTCTGTCATTTAAGATACAAGCGGAACATTTACAGCGTAGCGAATGGATGTGTGATGGTTGTGTAAGTACACTTTACGACTGGAATCTCCCAAATTAACTCCGATTTTATTACTGGGAGAATATCTATGGTGGCAACCTTGGTCGACTTAAATTATGTTTTAAAAGGTCGTATAGTACTTTAATTTCATTTAAAAGATATTACTTCCGACATTTGACACCGCCTGGTTGTTTGTGGTTTTCATTCGCTATTTTTTTCTTTTTAAAGTTCCCGAGTTGCAGAATTTACATTAGTTGTAGCAGTTGGATGGCTGACAAATGTTTTCACAAATCTGTTTTGGGAATGGGGTGATGAAGGGATGGTTTTTAATGGCTACTTGCAAGAGTCCTTGTGTAATTTGAGGAAGTCATGTCCTGAAAAGGCGGATTGATTCAGGGTGTGAGAACGACTATAATAATCTAGGCCAGGGATTCTCAACTTTTATCTGATTGACCTACCCTTTAACGTCGCAAGCCATTTCCGAGAACGTCTTGTTTTTCTAGGAAAATGTCACCATTTTACCATTAGTTCATTAGCCTTTCCATAGGACTGGTTCTTTAAAATTATATGTTATAGGATGTTTGGGTACGCTGGATAAAACAGAGGAAAGCTACGTCCGGGACGTACCGGTATGTCTAAGAGCTGCTTGTAACAGAAAGTAGGGACGTACGTATGCGCCATACGTCACGAAGAGGTTAAAATCACTCACTTGGCAGTAATGTCAAGAGAAAAAGTAGGTCATTCAGTTCCTCTAATGTCTATTCCCTCCCACCTCCCATCCGTTCAAATTTGCAAGCAATAATCACTGGTGTTACAATTACATGTACTTTAAGCGCAGGAAGCCACAAAAATGTAGTTCTTCAGAGGAATGATTACAATACCATGGACAGAAAAGGAAATAAACGCATAGATTATGAGGGAAGCAAATAATGAGGCGATATTACCAGCAATTTAGCAGCCAACGCACTTGGTAACTGCTAGAAAACTGAACTATAAACGAAGAGGAAGAAGACAAAATAACATAAAATTGTGAATTTGCTGGGGAGTGGAACAAAATTATTGCTAGAAAGGTATCACAAAAACCCAATATAAGTCTAAATTCTTAAAACGGCTAAACTCTAATAATACAGAAGTATTAAAACGAGTCTGTAAATTAATAACCACCATAATAAAGAGCTTTAGAAGGTAATATTGCATTCGATTATTTGTATAACTGACTATATAAGACATAGTGCTCTCATGACATTGGTGTCTTTTTGCAGTCTTATTTACATCCGCCTTTGTCATTGTTATTATGCTGGTGTTCATTATGTATTTTGTAATATGATGGATGCTGATATGTTGTTGTGACACAAGCTTACTAAAAGTTCTTGAAGTTTGAATCTTGACTAGACTAGATCGAACAAGTCAGACCGGTACTTGGAATATTGAAGAACCATTGAGGTGGGCTGACGACTGAGAGAATGTGTGTGTGTGTGTGTGTGTGTGTGTGTGTGTGTGTGTGTGTGTGTGTGTGTGTGTNTGTGTGTGTGTGTGTGTGTGTGTGTGTGTGTGTGTGTGTGTGTGTGTGTGTGTGGGTGAGTGGGAGTGTGTGTGGGTGAGTGGGAGTGTGTGCGGCCAAATTTGGGTGTGGGTGTCAATGCTAACCTATGCCTTTTGGCCATATCGATGCTTGAAGAAGATCTATAGGGCCACGCGTCACCCAAGATGACCACGTTTAGCTTATGCTTAACGCCAGTCTAAACTTTGAAATCCGTTTACTTTCTCTGGTCTTTTAGAATTCCATTTGAAAATAAAATTACAAAACTCTGAAGTTCTTGTGTTTTGTTAAGCCTGCGGGGTTTTACTGTTTTGGTGGTCTGCGCGTGTAGAGTATTTTTGCCACCGCGGTCTGTAATTTGAGTCAAATAAAAGCGAGAATTGAATATCCATAAGTTTAAAAAAGCTGTAATACCTGCTTCAGATGTTTGGGTGGTTTTTTTTAAGTCTGTCAGAGTACAGACGGAGAGAAGTCTTTGTCGCTGACTGGCAGCACTTTTTTTTATGTTTTTGGGAGGAGGTAGTGAAGACAGAAAGAAAAAGAAAACGAATACAAAAAAAAAAGCGTAAGACACAGAGATCTAGAGAGAGAGAGAGAGAGAGAGAAAGAGAGAAATAAAAATGCCTACTCTTCTCGTGTCATACAGCAAACTCTGCAGAGAATGTGAACCCACCGCGTCCGGAAACGGCATCCACTTCCCTAGGGCATTTTGATATCCACCCCGTTACGACAAACAATATGTTGTAAATGAGCAAACAAAGCAATACTTTTAACAAGCAATTCATATTCTACCCTTCCTCTCTCTCTCTCTCTCTCTCTCTCTCTCTCTCTCTCTCTCTCTCTCTGTTTCTCACTCACTGCTCTGACCGGATCCAATGAGTTCGCACATTGTAATTCGCTTTGTAACAATACTCGCTTCATTGAGACATTCTTTCAGAAAAAAACAACTCCCACGTTATATTAAACTAAGTAAATAACGTTAATCAACTCGGTCTAATCCCATCATCCCTTTAATGGCAACTTCTTCTTCCATGTCCTCTTGTAGCTTCTATTTTGTGGAACTGGTCCGTCTTCCAGATTGAGTGAGTTGAGATAAAAACCAATTCATCGCGCTGAGGGGAAGCTTGAAGAAAAATCAGCCTCAAGATCTCGGATTTCTGAAAAGCTATTATGCATTTTTTTTGTCTCATGATTTCCTTGTTTCTCAAGCTGATTATAACCCACTCAAATCTGAATGAATGAAATTAAAGTATTTGAGTAATTTGCAATACTGCGCACAGCCAAAGCACATTTAAAATATAACATACCAGCTCTAACTAAACGCCTGCTGAAAATTTTGGTGGACTCAGGTCAAGATGCCCGTTCCTATTTCAGTCAGCCAATTAAAATAGGGCTGTCCTCACCATGTCTCTGTAACCTATGAAGCTGCGTGACTGAAAGGCGACCCACCTGTTTGTATGACTGTATGCGAAGTACACAGAGTTGAAATGGTTTATATTTAGAGATTGTTTTAATGCATGGAACATGATCACGATTCGAGTTGCGAAAGATCAATTGTTTTTGTTACAGACCGCATCCAGACTAGTACAAGACTTGCCCAGAACCCCCAACAGCGATATAGGATCAATTGAATCTTAACTTTAAAGCTGCTATACATGCCGCATATATCATAATTTCGAAATTTATGTCTTGGTTTAGCTAAGCTTCTCAGGTAGCGAAGTTTGTTATTTTCATACAATCAGCGTGTCACTGTCATGATCTGACAGTCTGTTCGTGTCAATGCAAAAGTGTCACATGTCACAAACTAAACGGGCATTGGCCTGCAGGTTAAGTCAATAAAATAGAGAAAGAGGATATGAAAGGGGAAGAATTACCGATCAAATTTGTAAAATCGAAGTTCCTCGAGAGAGAATATTCAAACTTGGGATAAAACAGTAGTTTTATTGCCCTGTGAAAACAATGTGAAGACAGCATGATGAGATGGCTTGGGCTTGTAAGTCTTTCTCAGTCTGAAGATTGTCAACACTGAGGTTTGTGGGTTCAGCTAAAGGGTCGGACGGTTTAGGTTGTGGTGTTCATGAGAAAGAATACTTTTAACTCCTGATCCTTATTCCACTCAGATAGAAGTGAGTACCTGACTTTATAGAGTTGGGTACTGGGGCATTGCACTGCGGCAACTAGTAATGGACTTTATACCTTGTGTTATGGAGAACCCGCACACAGACTTTGTTGGTCGGATCATATAATGCCCTAGTTCGCTACGATTTCTATCATAACAGTCAAAGAGAATGATTCGTCGTATAGCTCCCCAATCCTCCCTCTCTCTCACTCTCTCTCTCTTTCTCTCTCTCTCTTTGTCTTTCTCTCTTTCTTCCCTCTCACCTCTTGTTTTCTTCCATAAATACATCTATTTCTCTCCTCCTTACGTGCAGGGTCCCCTAAAAGCACCGGGAACTGCGCCTTGCCCCATTTGGATCATGCCTTAAATCCACAATTGGATGATTAGGTCTATGAGCAGAGCGTTTTTTTTTGCATGTTCGTATCTCTTACGGAGCGTTATGGCATATGTAGACTTGCGCATACTGCATTATTTTCCTGATGTTATGATCTTATTACACGCCACGAACTTATTATGAAACTCGCATGATTCTAGTTCATAACGTCCATTATGACTGTAGGGCCAGAAAACGTCATATCGACATTCCGACCTCTAACATAACGGTCCATACAAGATCAGAACTTGAAAATAGACGATGTTTACTTCGTGGAGCTGTAACAGAACTAAATCTACCGTCCGCTCGCTACTCTTGAATGCGGCAGTAGAAAAAAATATATACGCATCTCTTTGCCGAGCGTTGGGTGCGGCGGTCGAGCTTTGCAGCCCCGTGTCAGCTGATCGTCGTCAGACAATACGTGCAACGATCATTATTAGTAACACTGGTCACGCAGCCAGCAGGAGTCTGGACCCGAGATGCCCCGCGCTACGAGAGTTAAAATAATCTACGCGCTTTACTAGCTAATGTGTTTCTGTAATAAAATCCTGCTCACTGACTTAAATGTGATTTCTTTTGGCATCGGCATTTACTGGATTACAAATTACACAATAATACATAGCACTTATATCGTGCTCATCTCTGTAGATACAGGCTCTGAGCGCTTTATATAGAGAGGTAAATAAGATTATATAATATTCAGCTCATACACCCAAGCCAGACTGTCCTGGTCAATCAAAATATTGTTTGAACAAATGTGTTTTGAGAAGTTCCTTAAAAGCACTTAGACTGTTTTCTTTACGAATATTTTTAGGCAGTTTATTCCAAACAAATGGTCCAGAGGACGTAAAAGCTCTTTCTCCAAATATTTCATGTTTGCTTTTGGTACATGAAGAAAAGAAGCATTTTTAGATCGTAATGATCTAGTGGGCTTGCGCTCAGCTACTAGATCCGAAATTATGTCTTTTTACATCATTTTGGTCCACACTAACATGTTCCCAACTGGGTTGGCCCATCCTCATTCCATAACAATGCTTTTCTCACCCATTTCTCTCAGGACAACACATTGACTTCACGAGGTGTGAACCAGGGAACCAGGTCTCGTAGGTGACCAAATAGTATTGGTAGACGATTATCTAGATATTTTGGCAAGTAGTACTCGATAATGGTATCGATACTTTTATCTCTAAGTTGACCCCGGCATTCTACAGGCGTTTGAATTTCCCTTATTATATTTCTTTTGGCATATAATAAGCAAAGATCTATGCTGAATTGCGAATTCTGTCTTATACTAGTGGACAAAGCGTGATTACATAGTAGACCAGGTTAAAATCGCCGAATTAACTATAGCTGATTAATTTGAAAATAATTCGAAGATCATATTTACTGGCTTTAAAGATAACAAAACAAATACAAACACTTTGAAATAAACCAGTTCCAGGTATCGATATCTTGTTATCAACATCCGAATACCTCTATACCTGACAAAGTATCGATTATTCAAATACTCGGAATCGAAAGCTGGTCATCACGAGTGGTGAAAGTGCCACCTTTTAGAGTCGGTTGTCCTGAGTTCGTAACTGTGGTTCATTAGTCTGATAAACATGGTCGTCATTAGTGCCAAGAAATCCAGGACATTTGCGTGAAAATAAACAAGAATACCCAGAAATAGAAATTAGTCTGGTTCAAACGGATTCAGAATGAACACAATAGCAGAACAAAACCAAAAAAAATGTAGGTTTCTTCTGGTGTTCCTACTATAAAGAGTGTAAGGACAGTAGGACAGGGGTAATCAACCTTTGCAAAAGAGGGCCAACTTCTTTTTTAATGAATACTGGTAACAACACCCATTCTTAGAATAGGCATGTTATATTTAATAAGTTTAACAAGTTTACGCAAGCTCAAGTAAAGCATAGTAAAGCAAACTAAAACAAAGCATAGCAAAGCAAAGCAAAGCAAAGAAAAGCGAAGCAAAGTAAAGCAAATCAAAGCAAAACAAAACAAAGCAAAGCGAAGCAAAGCAAACCAGAGGAAAGCTAAGTAAAGTATGCAGATAATGCCGTATTCAGTAATCTGAACAAGAAGCCCATTTGGCTAAAATTGCAAATATGTGTTTTACAACTAAGCGGGATCTATTGTGGCCAGTCAAAATGAGGATTAAATCGCTTTTTTTAAACACTTGAGTTTATCGGTATGATATGGATTCTCAGTATGTGGTCTTTCATAAAGTATTATTCCAGCCAGTGTTATAGATGTTTGAAGAGGCGGTAGGTCGCCCTTTTACACTGGGAAAAGAATTCTGAGAAAATCGTGACTGAAAAACATATTTTTTACAGTAAACGTTCTCTAATTTGTCTCACAAAAACACAGTCATTATCATCTACACTCACTAAACGTTTGGCTACGAAGCTAATATTATCCTGCAAAGAAATCATTTTATTCTAGATTTCTGCAACAAACAAAAATTCAATATCGGATGGCCCCAATCACTTAAATTACCTAGTACACATAGACCACACTTCGTGGTCTTCGACAAAGTCCTTAATTTGACTAGCTGTACGACATGTGATTTGTTACTCACAGGACAGCGGAGCAAACTGGACCGAAACTCAGTGATCTGGGTCATTTATAAATGTGACTACTCATTACCACTGGTCTTGCTCGCTAGACGGTTTGGCCACACACGTTTCGTCAACAGATGTGGCAAACATAAGGACTAATTTTGCACCGAATGAATGCGCTAGTGGTCAACTATCAGTCAGATGGACATTCACCGACAGCTGGACCCGCATAATTGCAACTCATCAGGAGTACGTAAAACTTTGCCAGTAACTGGAGTTAAGGTTATTTCCTTACTTTAGTAGAAACTCCAGTGTTCAGCTTTCTGAAAATGTTGCGATTAAGCGGAGTTGCAATTAAGCAGATAGTACGGTGATAGCATCAACTATTCCTGGCGAAGTTAAAAGACTGATCCATTTGTCTTGATGTGTGACATATGCAGGACTTCAAAGTTCTTAGGTCTTGATTTGTTTAATATCTCAGGTTTAAAGATGCGTTTCCAGTTCAATAGAAGAACATTCAGCAACCGTCATAAAAAGTATAGAAAGAGAGAAATTATTTATAAGAATATTGGGGTTTGTTTTTTATTTAAGGTATTCATAATGAAGCTATAATATTCTACGCTCATAAATACACAGGATATTTCAAAAGTAACCATGTGTCACCAAAATATATTATGTCGGATGTAGACCAATTTTTGCGATGATCATGCTTAAGAGATATTCTTATATGATGAGCGTATGTCGTCAAGCCGTGCCTAACCAGGAGAAGCGCATGACGGACTAGCCCGCCTAGTATCAAACCTATCAGTCAGCAAGTTACACAACAAGACAAATAACTACGTAATCAACTGATACAGCCAAGGCTGTCGTGAGAATGCGGGCTTGACCTAAAGAGAGTTAAAGGGTGTAACTATTTTATGAAAAATCAGGTATGTTCAGGCTACTGGTAACAAGAACGTCCAAGGCTATCTCATATTCTTCTAAAACTTGTCGTTCTTGTTATTATTGTTGCTGTTGTTGTTAGTGTTGTTTTTGCTGATTTTGTTGTTAAGTTGTTGTTGTTGCTGCTGCTGCTGTTATTTGTTGCTGACTGTTGTTGCTGTTGTTGTGATGGTGGTGGTGGTAGTAGTGGTGGTGGTGATAGTGGTGGTGGTGATGGTGGTAGAAGACGACATTATATGTCAAAAAGTAAAGCGCCCTCTACAATTCCTTGCAATTTCTAGGAAAACATTAAATTTATATTTAGCTGCATTCATCGTCACAGCACTACAGAAACTTTGGTAGTGATTTCCAGACACGTTCATAAACTCGACGCCGTTTCAGTGATGAAGTCCGTTTTGATTGCTTTGCTTTGCTTTGCATTTCAATGCGGTAAGACGGGCGCTCAACTAGGAAACTTTTGAGACTGCCCTCGTATTAGCTTCCATTTTATACATGATGATGCTCCTATTGTTGGTTCATTTTTGAGTGCTTTGAAGTGGTGGACAGTATCGTTTTTTAGAATTGATACTTTAATATTAAGGAATTTCGATATCAATATAAAAAAATCAACCTCGATACCATTTCGATACTAGCGATTTAAATGGTATCAGTTTGTCTTATTTAGATCGCCTATCCTCGCACCAGTATCAAAAATATCAAAGAGTATTAATTTAAAGGATCGACATTCCTACCATGTACTGAGCATCCGAATCACAACAGAATCGATTTCGATGCATAGAGCATGAAGATTGAGTATTGCGATACCTGCCGACCATTAGCAGCACGTGAAAACCTAAATGACGCTGAAGATGTGAATAGTGAATAGTCTGCGTGCGATGACGATGGCGCCGACTGAAAATTGTGGGCGGTAATGATTTTTATTTCCAAGTCTCAGATCTCATTTTGAAAGCTAAATTCATGAATTTTATGTCGTTGTCTTCTTTCCTGACCAGCGCGTGATTATCGACTCTAAGACTGTTGAATAAATGTATGACGATGCATTGAACTACGACTTTATGAAATAACGTATAGAAATAATATGCTCCATTTGTTTCTTTCTTAGCATGGCGTTTATACAGTACGATTTCAAGAACTCAGACTCTAAGATTAAGTGCAGTCATCATCACTTCCAAACGGCTCCTCGATAATGAGGGAAAAGTTGACATTAAATGGACCTGCAATCATGCGCTGCGTTTATACATATAAAATATTATTGCGGATACTGCAGTATGCTGATAAATGAAAAAAGATAGCTTCTCCGTAGATGCTGAGATTGAACATATTCCAATTAATTGTAATTTACTTTACTTGCAAATGAAACACATACTGTATCTATTCCATACTAGACCTTGTTTTCTACAGGCCGAGAGTCCACTATACCCAGTTACAGAATCGGCTGAATTGTTCCAATTCTCCACAAAGAGAAAACCAATCAAGCAGAAACATAATTTGCCGAATTTACAAGACTAAAAGGAATCAGTCACAAAATCAAATTAACATCAAAAAAACAAAAACAAAAAAAAAAAGTTTGCCGATTTTACTCGAAAATCAGTTCAACTATCTTGCACTTCAGTGACCCTGAAAATCTGGTTCTCATACAACCTAGATCTACGCCAAGTTATTAGTGAGAAGTAGAAAATGAAAGCCCTCCAAGACCACTTTTGAATAGGGTTAACAGATTTCATTATTGCTTTTGCTTCTCACCAACCGGCCCTCCTGTAAGTAGACAAGTGGTCGAATAAGTGTTTGAGGCGACCTCTCTGGAAAAGAATCAATTCTAATTCTCCTCAAACTTTCCTGGTTACGTCGATTAAAAAGTCAGAAGAAACCTAGTGAAATCAGCTCTCGATAGATTTTCGAAGTCCTAAACACTGGACTTTAAGCAGAAGATGTTTACGTTGATGTTTATTTAGACCTGTAGTAAAAGAAAGAACCGGATGTTTAACACTGTTTTCCAGCGCGATAAGAGGCAAACCGTTGTCCGTAAAATTCTGCTAGTATCACCAACCTTAACCAATAAATAAACAGGAAAAGGTTTACGTTCACTGTGTATTCCCTCGTGCTCAAGATTCCGTTCATTACGTTTGAGCACGTCTCTGTAATTTCCCTTCTTTCGTGGTTTTTACGTCCTAATAAAGAATGAGATTAACATGTCAAACTCTACCGCCGAGCACCATTTTAACGGGTAAACCTGCAACGTGATCATTCAGTGTCCCATTCAAAGAGTGGGAGTCAATGTTAGTAACATTATTTTCCACAGATGTAAAGCTTCAAGAAAAGACAGTCACATTTCAACAATCATCAAGGGGCTTGATTATTCATAGTGCCTTTGCTACCTGAAGTTTTGGAGATCGTTCAGGACCCCGATTTAAAACTGTGAACAAGCTCATCCCAGCGATATTTGCATGTGAATATTATTATCTAATTATATAAAGTGAACGTTTCCTTCCTCACTCATCCTTTCCATACATATCTCTAAAGCTGGAGTTGAGGGGTGGAGGGGATGGAAGGTTTCATCTGTGGAATTTTACGTAAACGTTTGAGATTAGAGTCTCTTGGAACTTTTCCCTTTTTTTTCCATGTTTGAGAGATCATGGTTGAATAGCTGAGAAGAGCCGATCTAGCTTTTCAGAAGCATCAACACACAAAAAGGTCGCCATTTCCTCTGTAATGTGGGCGGGAAGCATTTCTGCTTCGTGAAATTAACTGCTGAGAAAAAGATGCAAAATGTCTTAATGCGCAATTAATATCATTTGCCCATTCTGTTTTTTGTGTCGTGTGCTTTCAGCAGATAAACATCCTGCATTTGAAGGCAGTCCACCCTGCACTAGCAGCCGCCTGGAAAGCTTGTTTGAAATAATGTGCCATAACACACGCACATACACACGAACTCGGTGTACACCTGATACTGACTATGGATCTAAGTATGAATACTCTGCAACCGCAAGCGACACCCGATGTGTGACTTTTCATATTGCACTTCAGGTCCGATAATTCCGTGTAAAAGAGAGCTGCATGAAAAATTTCTCACTGTTCATGGAACAGCAAACTGTGGTCAATAAATGAATCTAGAATCAGAAAACTAGAGGTATTTTTGTTAGTTGTTTTTTTTCAGTGCCTTCCTTAATCCTTCGTTTCGCATGACGTACACAGTAATGATAATGATACTTCGGTTACAAGTCTCGTATCCAGGCTAATGCCTGCCCATGCGACTTTACTATTATTACCCCAGCAGGCCTGATCCTTTTAGGACTGTCTCAGCTTCCTGGGGAGCATACAGTGCCCCTGCCATTTACAGGCACTGATCAGTCTGAGAATATCTACCATTGTCTATAGCCGCATTTCACAGACGGGTTGGCTGAGGAAAATATGAATGAAATGCTTTCCCAAGACACTTATAGCATGACCGTTATCGGAAATCGAACCCACGACCTTTAGATCTTGTGTCCAACGCCTTAACCTTTCGGCCACTTATACACAGAGTAACCCTCGTAGTCCAAACAACACGTGGAAACACATCGTATACGTCCCCGAAATAGTATTCCCTTGTCACAAAATGCCATGTATCCCTCCAGCTTATCTTCTATATAATGAACTATTCCTACATACAGGGGTGCAATGAAGAAGTGCAGAAGCGAAGTAAAATTCCAAAATCAAACAAACTTAGGCAAAGGATAATGAGTCTGTGGTAACTTGGTAACATCGGTGCTTAAAAAAAACAGACACGAAGTAGACAATGGATTAAGAACAACGAGTTGTGCCACTTTCGATGAAGAAGTGCATTTTTAATGATCGCTAGGATAGACAAGAAAGTTTTAGAATAATTTAAATGGATATGGGCACTATTACCAGACAACCTTTCCATGGCTTGTGAGAAGGAGGACGGAATACTAATGAACGTTAGACCATGAAGTCGGTTCTTCGTGTGGATGATACAGCTATGCAGATAAGAAATAATTTTCTTCATTCGTTTCTTAATAATTAAACTTTCAATGGTCACCGGAAAGGTAGGTCTTGTAGAATGAAGGATGTGGTCGTGACGACATACAGATCAAAGAGTTTTATAAGTCTACGGAAGTATCAATAGCTATTTCCCGTATGTTGCGAACCGACTTATATATGTAAAGATAAACGACCCTACAAGCTGTTCTTTATATTGTGCATGCGAAGTATCCATTGGAAAATATAAAATAAAACAGATACGCCAAATCGTCGAATTTTACCAGGAAATTGATAAGGAGCAAAACTTCTTTCGTGCCACATAGCAAATGGAAATTGTTGATATCACTAGCACCACAATCTGTTTTCCGAATGTTACAAATCATCATGC
The DNA here is from genome assembly GCA_033807755.1 of Ellobium chinense. Classification (NCBI taxonomy): domain Eukaryota; kingdom Metazoa; phylum Mollusca; class Gastropoda; order Ellobiida; family Ellobiidae; genus Ellobium; species Ellobium chinense. Next base: position 1,475,485 of record JAWQUT010000117.1, on the reverse strand, counting down.
TCTAGTTATCTCAAGTGGTACCAACTGTCACTGATGTAAAACCAGCGATTCCTGAAGATGCATTTTAATCTGTGCATGCAAATTATTCACCGGAAAATGTGAAAACTGACATGTCAGTGCTTACCAGAAAAATATTTATGAGCAAAGTGTTTTCAGTGCTACAGACCAAGAGGTCACTGTTGATATCAATTTTATGTACGGTGAAATAAACCTGATGTCTTTCTTGTTCTGAGTAAGACTTTAAAAAGTGATTGAAGACAATCCTGGATGACAGAGATTTGTAAACGACAGAGAAACAAATTTCAGAGACACCTCTAGAACTTCAGAAATGCCCTTGCAGATGTTGTTTCGTTGACATTTAGATACAAAGTATAAAAATAAACTATTATAGGTTCATTAACTCATGAACATAACATCCGCGCTATATATAAATATATAACATCATGTTCCGCAACAAAAATGAGGTGTCCTTCAAAGAAAATAAACCAGACTGTATTCAGTATAAATAAATAGCTAGAGAGAACTAATTCTCATCCCGATTAATATTATAACGATCTTAAACCTTTGAGCTCAAACATCAATTCCGATGCTGTCATCAGAACTAGCTTGAGATTAGAGAACAAATGATACTAAAACAATGTGAATTTCATCTTCTTTGTGGAACAAAACTACAAACATTCAAACGAACGACAAGTACAAAAGAGTCATTGAATGGTAGACGACCGATTATGACATGACATACGTTTATAGTCAGACACATGGACTTAGAGAACTGAAAAACTCTACTAATGAGATTGGTGCTTACCTAAGTGTGATGCACAGATGAACAGGTGCAAAAATTTGTGGCTGGTCCAACTCACGACGACTGATATTCTCAGCTTGCACCAGTTTAGACTAACTTGCTCACGTCGGATGTGGTAAAAGATATTTTTATGTCTCAGTTCTGTTGACTAAGCTTGCAATAATTGCTTAAAAACAAAAGCTAATTCTCTGAAGGTTTAGAATGAAACAGGTGTAACTGTATAGTATGTACAAATTAAATTGCTAAACACGTCATCAAGTGCTAACAGGGGGTTGAGAATTTTGAGATCTTAGTTCTTTTTTTTTTTCTTTTAATTAAATCCAACCTCGACAGACAATACTAATGACTGAAATGTTTTTCACACTCTGTAAATGCTTTCGGATATCCTTCAATATTTTGGTGTGACTGCGATTTCCTAATATTGCTACTTTCTGTGGAATTTTATTACGTGTTTTCCTTCTCAGTCGGTCTGTCCCTTTTCGTGAATAAGTTGGCGTTCTAACAAGTGTCTGGACGGGCCCTTCTCGAATAAAATTAGACTTCTTCCAAAGTTGCGAGGTAAGACATTTATAGCGCCGAATGGAACACTCGGGGAAGTCATCACCTAAAAGAGTGCGATTGATTGGTTGTGAGTGCTCGCCTCCTCGGCTCAGCGCCACCTACCTGCTCATGCGCACTTGGGCCGACGAGTGCTGTCTTCCGGCGGAGTGAGCGCGAAGTGTCGAGAGTTCACCCGACTTTTATACGGGGGCTCGTCTCTCTTTCAGGGTGGACAGTGAGAGGGCGGATTTCCCTCTCTCCCTTCATCTCTCCTCTCCCTCTTTCTCTCTCTGTCTCTATCCTTTGTCTCTCCCCTCTCTCTTCTCCTTTCTCCCTCTTTCATCATTCTCTCTCTTATTTTCTCTCTCTTTCTCTCTCTTCTCTTTCTCTCTCTTCTCTTTCTCTCTCTTCTCTTTCTCTCTCTCTCTCTCTCTCTCTCTCTCTCTCTCTCTCTCTCTCTCTCTCTAATATATATATGATACATGTGATATTTGTATAGTAAGCTTCGTCTTATTCTCTGAAACAAAAGAAACCTACAGGGCGAACTGGGTAGTTGATTCATACGTTTCAATCCATGCTCTATCGAGGATTCGTGGGATAATCGCTACTGAATACGTCATGCTTCCAACATGTGTTTTACAAGCTTGCCCAAGTTTATCACAAGACGGGCCAGAGTATAAACTTATTCACCCTATGGCGGTCTTCACTTTGCATAAAACACGTTAGAAACACAGATGTTTTAAACATCGAAAAGATCTGTCTAAACCAGCGAAGTTAAGAATTAGGAAAATTTACTTTCATATTAAAAATACAGTTATTATATAAATTAGGTACGAATTTAACAAAGGAGAGTTGGTTTTTAAGAAACATAAAACCTCTATGAATAGAAAACTTTAAGGCCACAATGCAATTCTGCATTAACGAAAACGGTGGCTTATAAGATTTCACGGATGAAGCTGGCTTTATAGATTGCCTCGGCGTTACATGAGTTTCATTATAGTGTGACTTGTTCAAAAAAACAAAATGTCTTCCCTCTGATGCAACAACAGGACAAAGGAAATTGGTTCCTTTATTTTTGTAGAAGCTGCGTACCCTGAGACGCTAAATATGCTATTCTAAGCTGATCGCCACAATATTTCGAGAAGAAAAAAAAAGAAAACAAATTAAAATCCATACAAATCCTTAGACACAAATTTTTTCTTACTGTCCACATACCATTACGGCATGTCTGGAGATCTTTATGAATACAAGTGAATGAGGGAAGGAAAGTCTTCTCTGTGTGCCCTGGAGCGCTAAATGTGCTATTCTTAGTTAATCTCCATAATATTTCACACAAAAAAATTGAAATTGCTACAGATTCTCAGTCACAAAGTTTTCTTTACTATCCACGTACCATGTCTGGAGATCTTTATGAATACAAGTGAGTGAGGGAAGAAAAGTCTTCTCTGTGTAGAGAGATGCTGGGCTTGATAATTCATGATCTTCAAAATTACGAAACACTCCATGGCTTGCACAGCTGCGATGATCCACATTATATTGTATTACCGCTGGAGCTTTAGAGCTGTTCAGAGACTGGCGTTTGTCCCCAAATGACACATAAGTGCATATAATGATAGAGGCATTTTATTTTCCTAAGATTCATTGTCATATCTCTTTGAGAGATAGCCATTTCCTAAAACACAAATTATACTGAAAACACATCTGTAAGTATGTGTAGATTTGAGTCTTAGCGACACACGTGAAATTTGGTAGTAAAGTAACAAATGTATTGAGATAAAGTTTTTCCTAGGATCAACAGCCAAAAGGAGAAACAATGCAATATTTAGCATCCTGGTACACAGTTTTGCGTGAGAAATGTAATGAATAGTGTGGAGAGGTGTTCTCTACACTAGTGCACTGTAATTTACAACGAAAGGGTAACCTGTTCCCTTTAGTGATGATAGCTGTGGCTCAAAATATAATGTTATCGCAGAGGTCATTTTCCATTGGAGAAAAGACCTCAAGCCCTCATTCACACGAATGTGATATGTCCTCTCTTAACCCCAGCCGAGATTGCTGACGCTACTTGCATGAAATTTGCTGATCCGAATGTCGGAATCCCCGTAATCTGTCAATTAAATTACGTCATGTCTAGGCAATTACGTCATCAAAACGCACTATCTAATTCAGATTGTCAAGGAAGATTATCCACACCCAAGACAATATTATAAATACGCACCAACAGGCAACAGTTTAAAACTATTTGCCATGGTAAAAACTGAAGCATTTATTGCTCGGTGGGATCTCACAATGAGTGCTTTGGTCTAAATGTTACAGAAGCCTAATTCGATTTCCCTCTTTGAGCCAATAAACTGTTTCCTCTACTGTCACTTCCAAGAAATTTCACAATCTCTATGTCGTCTTTAATAGTTTGCAAAATTCAAAGAGCTTATTAACAATAATGTTTATTTCGTTTTCGAGCTACGAACCGATACATCGAAAGGTGTAAACAAGCAAACTAGTTTCCATAACGACAAGTGCTCCACACAGAGGGCCACACCGAAACCGAAGTGAATGACCCAAACTTCAGGTTTAGTTTACAAAATCGGAGAGAATCCAAACTAAGTGGCAGGTAGGTTCACAAATCTAGGGCCCATTCTCCATACTGTCTTCTTAAGGCATATGAAACATGCAACCTATACGCTGGCTGGGATCAGAAAAAAACTGACGAGGATTCCCCATACAACAGCCTGTATCTACTTCCTCAGGTCTAGTACATCATGTTGTCCTGTTCTCATCATTGTCGAAAACAAGCCTAAAAATTCATGATTTTAAAACAGAATCATGATGTTATAGCAATAGTCACAAAGGGGTTTAGAAATCCTGAATCCAGTCAAATGCCTGCACTAGAGACGTCATATAATTACACCCCTGAGGAACAGACTATTCACTTAATATTTCAACCCATAGAAGGCACATTGCTGAAATCTTAATGACGTCGATCATCAACATTCTTACAATAGCTTTCACTGCTGATAGTCAAGTATCCAAATTACAGACGGGTAAAAGCGATTTAGTAAATAACTTGTATTTTTTCTATTTAAAGCACATTTCAGTTTATATAAACTACACACAAATGTAGCAATACTATGAAGCTTCGAATCCAGATTTTTAAATCATCAATAATATTCGAACAATTAGCTTACGTTTAAGATTACTGAAGCAGAGAGCAGTAATCCAATCTAAATACAGTCCCAGTATGTGGGCTGGTACGGAAATAAGGACTGAGAAGCCATATCAGCTTAATGTATGTGGGCAGTTCCAGCAGATTGTGACGTCAGTTACGCTAATTTCTGAAAAAGCTGCGACTTTACAGCAACTAGTTTCGAGTTATATTTAAGAAATACAGTAATCTCTGTAAGAAACAACCAAAAATATTTCTTGTTAAATTAAAGCTTTTCAGAAATTAGCGTAACTGACGTGACATTTGGGTGGAATTGCCCATGTACAGTTCTCCAGTACTCTATGGATCCATTGATCTGTCTAGAGTGTAATTTCGGAACAATTCGTGCCAGAAAATAAACGCTGTTGAACTAGTAGCTTAACAGTGCAGCGCATGCATTTCAGATACGGGACAACTGATTTCTAACGCCTCCGGGCACATTAGCAGTTTCAGACAACTTTCTTTTAACCCATACAAATGCACGCACGCACGCGCACGCGCACACACACACACACACACACACACACACACACACACACACACACACACACACACACATACACACACATACACTCACTCACACACACACACACACACACACACACACATACACACACACACACTCACACACGCTCACTCCTGTGCATCAGAGCGAATGAAATCGCTTGTATTTTGTTCTTCCATTTCATCCCCAAAAATAAACCCGTTTTTTCAGTTTGCCTTTACGTGTTTACTCTGCTCACCCTAGCGTGCCAATAATCTCTCGTGCGTGACGTGTCTTTTCAGCTGACAGCTTTTCTGCAACATGAAGCACCGTGGCCAAGCAATTACAGAGTTAGACTCTAAATCTAAAGGTCGTGTGTTCGATTCTCATCTTGGTCATGGTGTAAATGTATTGGGAAAGCATTTCATTCACATTTTCCTCAATCCACCCATTTGGCTAGAGGTAGTGAAAGATGTTGTATGAATGCTAATGCTTAGTTCCCATAAGTGGCAGCAGCACTGTATGTTTCCAAGGGAACTGAGAAAAGTATTGCATGACCTTGCCTGCTGTAGTAACCTAAATCTTAAGTCGCGTGAATGCGCGCTGGCCTTATATAAGAGACTTTAAAATCTAATTTCTAATATTATTACTATATCATTATAAGTCATTGCAGCAGCACTTTTAGTGTTATTATCATTGTTATTATTATATATTATCATCATTATTATTATTATTATTATTATCATCAATAAAATTGTTGTTATTATTATTATCATTATTATTATTATTATTTACAATAACGTAAATCTTGATATATTGTTATCGTAGCAATTATCATCAAAGATAAAGAAGTAACCGGATATAATTATAAGTCCCAAGTCAGAATTGACCAGTAAGTGTCTGGTGATGGCGAGAGACGGACTCAAAACTAACTCACTGCATGTAGCAATACACATATATCTTTCAAAATTTCGTGTTAAGAACATGAACCGTTTTTTATTTCCTTCCTTTCTTTTGGTCTCCAGAGCATAAATAACCCCTGTAAGGCATACATTCAGTCTGATTTTGCGAGCTTAGTCGAAATGTTCCAGTTGGAAACAAAACAGTGAAAGACACTCAGAGATAATTCATATGACACTGAAGCTTGAAGATTAGGGAAACGTCCATGGTCGTTATACGTATTAGACAATTACATATTCAAAAGAGAGACTACGGGAAAGAGAGAAAGGAGCAAAGTTCGGTAAATTCACACATAATATGATATAATGTTAATAGATATCAGACAATATAAACAAGGAATTTTGTGGTGTAGGTTAGGGACAATGTTAATAAAAGCCGCAATCTGTGATTTTGTGATTCCTACTTGCATTTCGTACTTTCAGAACTATTCCAGACAGTGGCAAAAGCTCAATTTATTTCCACGGCAAATAATGGATTTTCATCCATATGTCATACAAAGACAATGAAAGGTGTCTTTGAAATGTCATTTTCGTGACATGAAATTGTCCAGCTTCGCCTCGCTTAACATAAGCATGTTAAGCCAACGCCAAAATTCAAACAAACCTGTCACTTCTGCCCTACTTCCTGCGGACTATAACCCCCAAAATTTCTGGGCTCTTGCCACTATGCAATAAAGCAGACATATCATTTAAGACTAGCTGAGGTCTCGACCTTGCCGGCGAAGGGGAAGGGTTAGGGGAGGGAATGACCAAACCTAACTGGACAGAGTCTTATTGTGTGTGTGCGTGTCTCTCCATCCCTTTCTCTCGCCCCGGCATAGCACGGCTGGCGTTTCCGGCTATGAATATTTCAGCGTACGCAAATTTTAATGACGTCATCCGCCAGCAAAATTATGTTTCGTTTCCGGACCGGGATTGCCCATAGCCATAGAAGGACCGGACGTTTTTCTAAAATATTTTTTTTTCTTACTTCGGCCATTCCAAACGACTAAAATCGAAGACCTTCATGATGACCGATGCATCTTTCTATACCTGCATGCCAGATTTGAAGTCTGTAGCCGCAGTAGGTTGTCCGGTGAAGTGATACATGTGTTTCCAGGCTGTCAAATATACAATAGATTTTTTTTAAAGTACGACCAATAATTTACAGCGAATCAGTATAAACTAAATGACAGTCAAGAGAATTAGTTTATGAATGATGATGAAAATGATTGAACCAGCACCGGGTGATGAGGACCAGATCTGTTGTATTAAAGTCTTACAGGCCAATAGATCACTTGCCACATATTCATTCTTCACCATTTTCTCGTTTTAAGGTCATCTATTGTAGTGTTCTCTCTCTCTCTCTCTCTCTCTCTCTCTCTCTCTCTCTCGTTTCTTTCATGAATCTCCTATTCCCTTCCTCTTCCATCCATCCATCCCATTTCCTTCAGCTCTGTCCCCTTTTTTCATCCAGCTTCGGAGAAAACAAACAAATTTCTCTCTTCATTCTCCACTCATCTACTCTATCTCCTAATCTTTCTCTCTCTCTCTCTCCCTCTCTCTCTCTTTTTTTCTCTTTCTTTCTTTCTCTCGCTTCTTCTCGCTATCTATTCCTCTACTCTCTCTCATTCTCTCTCTCTCCCTTTCATCTCAGTCTTTCCTGACATGCATCTCCTTTTTCCTTTCTTCCCTCCATCCATGCCCACATCCATTCACCCATCCTTTCCTCTCTCTATTCTCCATCCATCTTTGGGTAACCTAAGACCATGAACGGAATCGAAGGCGACAAGGATCTATC
>JAWQUT010000117.1:1438940-1467590 GCA_033807755.1 Ellobium chinense | reverse complement strand
ATAGATAGATAGATAGATAGATAGATAGATATAGATATAGATAGATAGATATAGATAGATAGATATAGATATAGATATAGATATATAGATATATTATTTATTTATTTATTTATATTTTTTTTCATAAAAATCAGTTGTCATTCTTTGCACAAAATACTAAAAGAGATGAAGGGCTCAAAAAGGATGTGTAAAAATACATTTTGATTCTGTGAATATAAGAGCAAAAAAAGGGGGGAGATTAGCTGGTAAAAACTGAATCTTCTCCCGCCAGTTATAACTCAAATAGTGTTACCTTTTTTTTTAATCATTTTTAGTCAAATATGACACAACTGCACTGTTTTGCCTTACAGTTAACATGACATTGTACCACCATTTTTATATTTGGTAAACTTTCAGTAATTTACTTATAACTTACGAGCTAAATTTTGCGATAGAAGCGAGTGCAATATGAAGAACATTTTCAAATAAATCAATTATTCTTTTCCATGGCATATTTCAGTTAATAATATTTTTTTTAAAACGCCAGCATGGAGCAAAACAAGTACCTTTCCATTAAGAGACTTCTTTAGTGCCAAAATTTTGAGTTGATTGGACTATGAGTTTTGAAATATCGTTGGCAAGAGAGGCATGATAATTATTGTGACATAAATTTGTGGAGGGTTTAACTTAAGTTTCGTAGTTCTTGATTAAATGTTGATAAATCATCAGTTGTTGGTTTTGATTTTTTGTGATTTTTTTTACCTCTAAAATATTCTGTAATAGAATAATTATTGTGCTTACTGAGCTGAAAGTGTTCTGATTAACAGCGCTATATCGCTCTTATATTTCATTTACAGTGAAACTCTTATAAACTGAGATTAATGCTTTATTTGTAATGCATGATATAGACTTGGTGAGGCCCTGAGTTTTATATAGCTTGAAGACCCTTTGTTAACAAGTCACACCGGATGGTCTCACGAGGGTGCATGCCGGATATCTGAGCCTATTTCACCACGAGGTTAGTGAGAGCTTTCGCAGTAACGATGGGATCTCTTGCAATCGTAGGAATTACATAAGAGCAAAAGTACTGAATGCACCCTTAGTAGCGTTCGACATGCATAGTTAATGCAATTCATCTGATGGTAATCGAGCCCATTGTACATGCACAAGCCCTCAACTATTTCCTTGTGGCATGAGACAGTCTGGGGTGTGAACCCCTGGTTGTTTCCCACACGTCTTACACTGAATATGTTCATTAAGATTGTCGTAGTCCCGTCTGCCCCATCCATCTGTCCTAACATCCGCTTTCGAGAGCAGCGACCGACTGAGAGAAAAAAAAAAGGTGCGTCCATAAAGAGTACCTGGATTGGCCACTGTGAAAAAAAAAATCGAGCATTAAAACGTATTTATGCTTTTTAATTCCTTTTAAAACTCTAGTATTTAAATAATGAAATATACAAATATGTTTAAATTACTGCATTTGTTTTTTACATATTTTTTTTTATTTTTTAAACCCCCTCCTCCTCACCATCACCACCACCACCACCACCACCCCAACAAACAAAAAAAATCTGAAATTTTGTTAGGCCCCTAGCTGTAGCTTAATTTAGCTCATATGTACATCCGGCACTGTTTATCTGTATTAAACACTTGGCCTGCTTTCACATTCTATAAAAAACGTATTTAAAATACGTGCTGGTAACCGGACTTTCACCCATTTGCCTAGTGGATCTTTACTTATTCACAACCATGTCCAGGCTATAACAATTGCCCGAATACGGCACACTCTCTCGGGGACTATACATTCAAAAAACAAAAAATAATCAGCAAATATGCAGGAAGACAAGCACCATTCCAAAAGCACACCATAAAGGTCTATGTCGTAACTTATTCCGTTCAAATTCGGCTTGTTTTAGATTAGCAGTTTGTGGAAATGTTGCAGGCTCATTATCAATAGCAAGTCTGGCCCCAGTATGACTGTTGAAATAGGGTGGATAGCCTGGGCTATTTCTACGGTTATGAGAAATAATAAAAGTGTTGCCTACGACAACAACCTCCAACGCCTCCAACGACCGATTAAGGATCGAGTTTCAGAGTTCAGAGATGGCCATTGTCTATCAAAAAAAATTATGTTCATCCAGTCCTTGAATCACGATTCGGATTCACCGAATCCATTTATTTTCAGAGTCTGTATCCCATCGAATATCCGATTTTATAGTTCGTACTCAAAGACACACGAATCAGTGCTGCGGTTCTTTTTATTTCTTTGACTGCTCCAGTGATGTGGATTGAAAAAGTCGAAGTTTGAGTTTGGATTCGGATTCGGATTCGTGATGGACGTATCTAAAGGTTCGAAAATTCGGATTCACTTACCTGCGAATCTCTAACTTTTGCCCATCCCTAGCCCTAGAAGACCACGATAGCTGACTCGCCTACATCCACATCAATACGCCAAAGCAAAACAAGTCAAAAGATTCATTTCGCCAATGAGTTCGGTATTTATTTTCTACTAAGTGTGTGAACCTAGTTATTCGATTTGGGTCTTAGGGCATCGTCTATCTCGCTTTAAGATAGCGCAATTTCCGGTTGTGTCCATTCTTGCGGCGTCATTAGGGTCTGGGGTAGTGTTTTGGCCGCCTCCTGTAACCTATATTTTATTATTATGGTGTCAAAGATTATGGTTCAATGCGAGGGCATGGTGGAGTTGGTTGGGATAAGGAGGCTGGCTAGTTTGTAAAAGGATTGATGGAAGAAAATGAAAGTATGACATCACTCTATCGGCCATTTTGTTAGAGGTTACAATGATCACGTGGAAAGACTCTTGCAAAAAGATTCAAAATGACGTCATTTTTGTTCAGCCTATTGATACTGGGTGTGAGTAAAGATGAAGAGGTGGTGGAGAGTATGGTAAAAATGCAAATGGAGACGATGGAAGCACTGATGCATTGTGGGCAGCGACCTATTATAATGTAGTATACTTCGTTGAATCCTTAACTTGGAGGGAGTTGCAAAAGGAGTGGCTAGCTTCTTTTTGATGGAAATGTAGTATAAATTCTGGTATCTAAAAGATGATGTAGGTAAGCCAACTTAAGCGGGGCTGCGTTTTATTTAGGAAGCTTCTCTTTCTCTGAGCCCAAAATAGCAGAAAAGACAGAGAGATGGGAGCAGACAGAGGCCTCCGCACATCAGAGCTTCGTTTGTTTGGTCCTTGCGGCGTCGCACACCCCATCCTTAGCATCTTTAGTCTTTAGGCAAGCCAAGATGGCTGAGGTTGATGCGGAAGAGACAGTAAATAATGCACCAACTTGCACATGGTGTTTACCAGTCTCGTATATCTTTGCCTCATTCACTGCATTTGTAATATTATGTATTCACATGTATGATGTGTATTGTTATATGTGTTTGTATTACGAATAAGATGCCTAACACTGTATGACATTGTAAACCAATTCCTCTACGGGGTTAATAAAGTTTTATTTTCATTTTCATTTTTTCATACATACCACCGTTGATTCTTGCCACATCCTCTTCTAAATCAAGACCATTGATACAGTAAGATATTTTACTACCAAATTTGAAACTTTGGATGGTTGCCGCCATATTACCAAGCTTTTTTTCCAATGATGCCAAACACGTCACATTTCTAACAAACATCTAGTAGGTTTGTACTGTCCCTCACTGTGACTGGCTCGCACCAATGTAGAAACGTACTCTGACACTTTTTTTTTTTTTGGCTAAGGACTGCCCATATCATAATTATGACCCTTTTCGCGATATCTCAAGGATCAAACAAACGTAGCCCTGGCCTCTGCACATCAGTAGAGTTCAAATAGTAAGTCTCTCAGTGACAGAAAATAACACTTTCGGTATTGGCAGCTCAAAATGGTTTAATTACGACATCCCAAATCACATGTTGTTGGGTTTTTTTTGTTGTCAGCTGACTGGATTGCGAAAATACTAAATTAAGAATTGAGTTACTAGAGAATCTGAGCATTAACGTTGGTAACTATAACCATCATAACAGTTACCATAACTTTGAATGTTGAATGCTACATAAGGTGCTTTCAGTATTGTTGTACTAATGAAATTCTTACGACGGTAAGAGGTCCCAATGTTACTGCGCAAGCTCTCAAATAGCAGTGTCGCATCACATCCAAGAGATTTCCCCCTTCCGCTTTCCAATTTCTTTAAACCCGCACCCACCCGCTTACCGGAAGTCCAATCACTAAGTAGACACGTAAATCATAGAGCTAGACACTCCTGTCCGATATATTCATAGAGATTCGTATCGCAGTGTTGATACCGATTAACTTACGAAACTACTCGCGTCTGGTGTAGTAAAAAGGTTGTCTCGGCGCTCGTCTCGACCCTCGACTCGGAATAAAAAAAAGTGGTCCGTTATGCATTGTTACCGGTTCCTGTTGTTTTATAGATCTGTTGTGCCTCTCGTGTCTTCCTCTTCCCTAAGGCATGTTTCTTTCAGCTTGAGAATGCACACAAAAAAAATGCCAGGCCAGATTTTGTAATCAGTTGGTGGAAGCTGTAATCATTGGCTTTAAATTTGTGGGTCAAATTTAAGAAAACCGCGTCATGTGATTTTTAGAATCAAAATATTTTTGTGGAGATAAAAAAAATAATGCAATGTCTTTAGCAGAAACTTATAAGACGCAAGTATACTATATTCATTCCTTTCATATTTTGAGATAGATAATTTGACCATATCGATCACGTTCCGTTTACGAAAAAGATTATAATACGACACAGCAACGATGTTTGTTGATCAAGATTTTCGTTGGCTCAGCCTCATATTTACTCACTGACAGCTTGCATAATATGCCCTGATCCTTAATATGATGATGATGATGATGAAGATGATGATGAGGATGAATATGATGATGATGATGATGATGATATGATGATGATGATGAGGGTGATGTGGTTGCTTTTATTGTGAAAGTTTTAACTCTTGTTTCATTTCTATTGATAAAGGCCTTAGAGCCGAAACGTTTGGATGTCATTTTTTATCTTTATTTTTTGCTAGATTTTTAATAAATTCCCTGAATTAAGGTTGAGCTTTTAATTTTTCTCAGNGGACGCAAGTATACTATATTCATTCCTTTCATATTTTGAGATAGATAATTTGACCATATCGATCACGTTCCGTTTACGAAAAAGATTATAATACGACACAGCAACGATGTTTGTTGATCAAGATTTTCGTTGGCTCAGCCTCATATTTACTCACTGACAGCTTGCATAATATGCCCTGATCCTTAATATGATGATGATGATGATGAAGATGATGATGAGGATGAATATGATGATGATGATGATGATGATGATGATGATGAGGGTGATGATGATGATGATGATGACGGTGATGATGATGATATAATCCCTACCGCTGTGAGCAGTGCACTCCTGACAGCCCATTGCCGCTCGGACAAAGTATATGTCTTCCTCACTTGTGTTGTTGCTGTGTAGCCTATAGTGTGCTGTCAATGGTTGGGGGTTGTGGAAGAAGCCCGCATCCTATGCCTGTCAGATATGAGGAGTGAAGCGACAGGTGTTCAACTGAATCCATGTGATGGGTACAGTGTCGACAGTTTGGTTTACGGTTTATTCTGTTGAGGTGTTTGACTCTTGATATAAACACTGCTAGTGTCAAAATCCAAGGACAAAGTTACATATATTTGCTGACGGCTTAAATTAATGTATCTAGACATCTGTCATATCATGAGTCGGATACACGGGAAGATTTTGTGGAGCTTCTGTGGGCGGGGATGTCAATAATCCGCATCTTTTTGATAAAGATAAGTGGAAAAGCTTATTAGAACTTTTCATACTGATATAAGCATTTTTTTAGATACTGAGCATCCGATTATTGCCTTGCACTTCCACATCCTGACGCATAGTTATCTACCTTCATGTCTTGGCAACCGGATAAGTAATATAATCTGACTTCCGTTCTTATATGCCTAATAACGAAAGAACTTAAGAGCAGACACTCCCTTTTCCCAGAAGTGGTAATGCATATAACATGGTGTGCAACTTATTACCATGTGTGCACTGCCTTTATATGGAATATTGCACACCAAAGTGTTGAATGGTGCATTTTTCTCTTTCAAAGGTAATGGTCTTAGGACAACTGGCATTTGCGACAGCACAAATTGCTTGATAATTTTGTTTCATTCATGACTGTTGAATACCTTTATGATGGTCTAGAAGAATGCGGAACTAGCAACACACTTTAAAACGAGACACACGCGACGAACACGTAGATCACTGTGATAATTAGTGCTTTGACTTTTATTCTGACAGGACAATCTGTTTGCTTTGAAACAGCTGCTTTTACGCTGGGAATACTGTCCCCAATCCACCTTATAACCCAGATGGTCACGAACATTAAAGGACAAGACCCGCAACAGTGCTTTTGTAAATGTGTGACGTAGGTTGGTCACGAACATTAAAGGAAAAGACCCGGAACAGCGCTTTCGTAAATGTGTGACGTAGGTGGGTCCAGTATTCACACGCACGTTATTGGCATCCGTAAGTTCTATTCTTGTGGAACTTCCGAATGGCAGCCCAAAGGAAGTCCGGTTACAGAAGCCAGTTTGTCTCTTTGAGCCAATAAATTGTTTTCTCTACAGTCACTTACAAGAAAGTTCACAGTCTCTATGTCTTCTTTTATAGTTTGCAGTATTCAATGAGCTGATTAAAAATGTTGTTTAAAATATAGGTCTTTCATTTCATTTTCGAGCTACGAGCCGATACATCGAAAGGCCTAAACAAGCTAATTAGTTTCCCTAACAACAAACGCTCCGCACCGAAGGCCACAATGAAACCAAAGTAAATGACCCAAACTTCAGGTTTAATTTACAAAATCAGGAGAGAATGCTAACTAATTCGCAGGAAGGTTCGCAAATCCAGGGCACATTCTGCATAATCTGTCCAAAGGATCGATTTTTTTACGGTCTTCTTACGGTATATGATCAAACCCTATTTTCTTCCAATCAGGAGTCTGCAACCATAAGCTGAATTTGACTTCCTCCTCCAAGACTCTCGCGCCTAGTGCTATATATGGGATATGGGCGCTGTTAGAAAGGAGACAGCACACATCTTCTTAACAATTCTTCTTCGGTGTTTCCTGGTCATGCTAGCAGACCACTATGGGTCATGAACTGGGTGATCAGTTGCAGGTCTGTGCATTTTCGCCATAGCTTCGTTTATTGGCAATGACCATATTCGTCGTCTTAGTTCTGCCCGGAGAGAGCACTCCTGCAAAACATGTGGTGTTTGGTTTGCATGCAGGTACTGGCAGAGGGCTCGGCTGTTTAAGCTTATCCTATGTAGGTGCTTGTTGAGCCTGCAGTTTGTTTTAAGAAAGGAAACAACACACATAAGACAGCATAGAAATAATGTCCAGGGGCTGTCTTCCCTGTAAACTGCCCGACCCATGAATCCAATACGCAGCTTTAGCAATGACGCATGTTTACATTGATCCCTTGCTCAGGTGCTATGGAGTACGAAGGAAAGAAGTTCCTTTTCTTTGTTTTCAAGTTACATGGCCACCTGCCTCTAGGACGATCTGATCCCAACCTATCCTTTAATGTTTACTGCCACCTGCTTCTTAGAAGTTAGGGGCAGTGCCTTTAATACTTATGCGGTAGTCGAATTTGTAGGCAAGTCTTCACTCCATTTAGTCAAGTCTTCCATCAAGAATGTATCTTTCATAGCAATATCCAGTTCACTGCAAAATATTTAGTGATGAGAGACTTGATGAACTAGCTAAGCAGAGCGGCTAGGGTTACCAATTCGATCATTCCACCAGCTACTATGAAATTAAGACACCCCCCCCCCNCCCCCCCCTCCCCTTAGGAAGAAGCAAAGGAGGCGATGCAGGAAGACGATCTGAGACTAAAGCCCATCTCTGGACTACATGCACAAAATGGAATATCAAGAGATTGATAAAGGAACTTTTTCAGGCTTAAAACTAGGCATTGCTGGTTAAAGGTTCACCTACACAAATTTGACAGATCCAAGACTGCAGTCCATGGGTGCGGAAGGAGCAGACGGCCGGTCACATTTTATAGGAGTATCTATGTTTGGACAGCGATAGAGAAAAGATTTGGCCAGAGGAGACTGCCTTCAAGATGAAGCTATGGGGCTTGACGGTGGATTTGCAAAATAAAGGGTTAACTTTCTGAAGCAAGTCAGCACCAAGCTAACAGTTCTGAACTTGTCCAGGAATACAAATGGAGAAGACAGTAATACCTGGAGCCCTTTATCCAGAGTCTCTGGTGTCACAAAGTGAACACAGCCACAGAACAAAAAGAAAAGACTGACCCACGCCCTAACTATTTTCCGAGTGTCGCGAAAAGTCATCATCGGCAGGAGAAGTATAGTCTCAAAATACAGCGATCTGCATGTAGCAATAAGTAGTTAATAAGCATAGCTGCCATAGACTTGCCAGAGAAAAACTCGTGCTGTTCATATTGAGATATAGGAAGTCTCTTTAATGGCTTCTAAAGTTGTTGGGTTTGTTCTTTTTTTTAATCTTGTGGACATAGCCAATGCTTAATTTTCACATTTTTACTCCGCTTAAGGGTAATTTCAGTGGAAATGAACAAAGCGCTGCGATTAAGGCGAGGATGAAATAAGTACAGTCATTATTTAAGATTTACATATGGAGCGTTTTCTGCGGGAAAAAATGCCACTGAGCAAATAGCCCACACAGCCAACTTCGGTATTTCAGAACTTTTTATCATCGGTAAATATCAGTTTTAATAGCAGTAGAACGTATTTTACCCTCCTGTTCTGCTTAATGACTTAATGGAATATTTACCAAATGGTTTCGACGTTTGCGTGAAGTAATTAAGGCAGCTAATATTGTTTGTTGTGTTTGTCTTTTCAGATGAGGAAAGTAACGCATCATGAGAGCAAGATGGTTAGAAAAGCGTGATAGAGCAGAGAGAGTTGGAGCGACAGGATAAGAGTACGTAGTGTCTTTTTGAAGTGTTGTTGTTTTTTTTTTAATTCATATGTATTCTTATTGTGTACACGTTCTGTATATACGTTGGAATTGGCCATAGGGGTCTATAATAAACGTAGCATTAAAATGAATTGAATAGAATCATTCTCAGGTCTGTACATGGCTATAGCATTCAGAGAAAATGTATAAGAACAGAGATTAGATAGGATAAAGAGAATTGTAGCTACTAGAGCCTACAATTTTCATAGAAAGAAAAATCATTTCGGGAGTTGGTTACATGCTTGAAAGAATATATTTTCGCAACAACAACAAAATGCAGTGATGAACGTGATTTTTGCATCTAGGGTAGGAGCTGACAGGAGATATAATTCGCTGCATTTTTTTTTTAAAGAAAGTCATTTTTTTTCTCTCAAACCATCACCCTATTATGAAACTGCACAGCAAAATATTACCCAGAAAGTAGAAACCCAACTTCGAAGAATCTGATTGGCTGTTGCCATCTGAAACATTGGCTTTATTGAACGATGCATCTCTTACTTCCGGTTTTATAAAAAAGAACACACTTTGCAAGAAACGATCAAACCCAATACAGAATTTATCGAGAAACCTGATTTACTGATATGATTTGATGCATTTGCTGCTTTCATTGACTGATATATATAAGCGTCTATCTTCCGGGTTTATTTATGGACAAACATCCAGCGAATCTGAGATGCACTTGAGAGCTTGCCCCTTAACGATGGCGTCTCTTACCATCGTAAAAATTACATTAGTGGCCGTCAACATGGAGAATTAATGTAATTGTTACGATGCTAGGAAATCCCATCGTTAATGCGCAAGTTATCAAGCTCATTATTGCGAATCGTCGGGAGTAACTTTCGCATCCTTTTCGCTTTTAGTCTGTCCTGTTTCGTAGTTTCTTTGCTCTTTAATCTGATTTGGGCCAACAGTCAGTTAGATCGAATATCCAGCCAAATGAGGAGGAAACTGAGTGAATACCTTTTTAAGGAGAGTATATTATTTTGTGACCTTATCTTTTAAAATGTTACTCACCTTCCTCATCTTCTTCCCCACACCAAGAAGTAATACAATTGTACATCAGGATGAAGTTACAAATGAGCAAAAGTTCGAAATTCCTGGATTGGCGAACAATCGGTAAAATGTGAAAAACTGTGACCTGGTTCACGCCCAACAGAATTCGAGCATACGAAAAAGGGACCAGCGGCCATTTGTCGGATCTTAACTTTAATCAATGGATTCATAGAATATCCATCTCGGCTCAATATCCATGATGAGACATCCATCCATGCATCCATATTTCCATATTTCCATCCATCCCTCCATCCATCCATCCATCCATCCATCCGTCTATCCATCCATCCAGCCATCCGTCTATCCATCCAGCTAGTCGACAGCCCTAAGTATGTCAGTCCAATTTTCTCCATCCCTAAACAAAGATCGATACTGTATCGTTAGTTTTCAATTTGATCTCAATAGAAGACGTTTATTGTCTTCCCCAGTGGAGTTTTCTCACGAGATGCGAGATATTGCTTCTGGGTCGATGCTCTTGGTGGGCGATTCTAAATTTTTCTCAAAGGTTCACGACTACTGTCATTACATGTAAGGTTTTAGTTTTGTTTTTAATGTGCTGGTCAATACATTTACACTCTCTTAGCTTAAAAACATTTACCTGGAGAATAAAATAGTATCTGTTTTATTGCTATCACAATTAAAATATATTTTTATCATGTCTTTTCAACGGATTGTGAAGGAAGATCCAATATTTTATGGATACCTTTGGAGTTATTATGTGTTCCTTCTTTAATTTGTAACACAAAATAGAGTAAAGGCAGACTGTTGCCGTAGTCTTCTGCCGCTTTCCGTTAGCCTAAAGACGATATTGCATGTACACACCAAAGTTGAAAACATTTGTTTTGTTTATCTCTTTCTAGATTGACATCAGGCTAACGGCCAGCTAAATGTGTGACCTTTTTTGCAAGCACGGACTTGTATCGCAATGGTGTGCATTTGCTCTGTATGCGCCATTTGTACAGAACAGTCGTACTTTTGGATGAACATCTTTTCACGCCTTTATATTCAAACATTCATAGTTCTAACCCATCAAAATACCATACTCCCACAATGATATTATTTTTTATGAAGTCAGCGAATCTTATAAGTGGCTGTAGTGAAAATTTAGAACGATGGGATCATTTACCATAATAAGAAATTTATTAACTTAACTGCATGTTGAAAGCTGATAAGAGTGCTTTCAGTATCGATGCACTGATCTTCATTTTTCCAAATTATTTTATCGGTTCAAAAGATCAAATATTAATAAAGTATATTACAATTATAAAGCTCGGAATTTGCTTTATTTCTTCTCTTTGTAATCGCCACCTTTCACAACCTAATAATAATCCTCTCACTGATAAAAAAAAAATCTTTGTACATCATTTAAAAAGGATCGGCTCCTTTTGATAATGGAACCAATTCTCTACCATTCTATGTTTCATTACTTGATTGGAAAAATATTGACATTTGTATGTTTTCTTCATATTTCTTTTCATTTTCCAGCAGGACAAGTAGTCATGGTGCCAGTTGGTAGCATATGGGCAAATTTCGCTACCAAATTTCTCTGTCCCCAGAAATACTCGGCATGAGGACCTGTAAGAACTGGCATGAGGACCTGTAAGAACCGGCATGAGGACCTGTAAGAACCGGCATGAGGACCTGTAAGAACTGGCATGAGGACCTGTAAGAACTGGCATGAGGACCTGTAAGAACCGGCATGAGGACCTGTAAGAACTGGTGTATTGTTATTCACCCAACCATGTCGATGCCGCCCAGGCCACCATAGCTCCAACTCATTTTCACATTACCTGAAATTTGGTTTGCATCTTTTTTTTTTTTTCCAAACGAAGCTTTCCTCATTTTTTTTAATCACAACAAATTATTTTGTATATTTATTCCGCTTCATATTTTTTCGATGAATAACCTGCATGCACATCTTGGAAGAATCACAACATTTAGCGTCTGTTGCCTCTTGAGGAAAATATCTCCGATATTTTGAAATACCCGAAAATCGCCACTATCCTTAATGTCAATTTTCTGTTCAGACACGAAACGTCGATCATCTTTTTAAATAAATTTATATGCATACATAAATATGTTCTCACGAAGTGGCGTATCGATAGCTCTAATAGCTATGGAGATATTAAATCTATTCTGATTGGCCGTATGCGATCATTTCTAATTCTCACTGAAACTTTGAAACACTCTCCCGAAAAACTAGCAAATGTTGCATACGGCCCTTTGTGAGATGGGTGATGGTAATGGAGAGCTTATATTATGTTACAAACTTTTATTAGATGTTGATTTAACACCTAGTTCGTAACGTACAATATGATTGTAACACGAGGAAATGCCATAATATGTGCTTGCCTGCCTTTGTCATAATGGTCCGTAGGAGATCCTCAGTGATAGACCGAAGAAGTAGTAGGTTCTGTTCCTGCCCATCACGCTTCTGTTTAAGTTACAACTTGTCACAATCCTGCTTTACTGGTCTTTTTATAGTTCTACGATATCTATTTTTAGCCTCCTCACTTTTCCTTACTTGTTCTAGGTTCTCCGTGAACGCCTTTAAATCCAGTGCCTTAGGTCTCTTTTTATTCCTTTACTTCATTTTGTATTTAGCCTGACAAAGGATCACATTTAGACCAGAAATTTTTGAAAACTGTTTTATCTCACTATTGTTTTATTAAAATAAATTTCCAAATTCTTCGCCGGCATCAGCAGGATGTTTTCATTTTTAAAAATCTGTGTTCCAAGTGGAAGTAGTAAGTTCACACGCAGTAATCGAATACGCAAACATCGAAACCACCCAACCCCGTTGAGGACCTGGTCATTGTGCAGAGATACCGTGGTGCTAAGCTGTTTCCTAGTCACTAGGGTGGGCGGTCTTTCAGTAGCTGTCGTGAGTTTAAATTTAATTTTGCGGTTTTCCAGATCTCCCCATCGGCACGTATAACGACATTAAAAATTTGTCGTACGCCTTGGGTCCACGGAGTATTTACAATGAATGAAACATACTATGTAACATTTTAACTTGGTCACCGGGTAATGCCCGGGGACTAGAGGTATCCGTACAGCGTGTGTTTTCTTTTCGGAATTTCCATCCCTACCCTCCTCTCAACTCTCTGTTTGCTTTTCCTATCTTCTGTGGTTCCAACCATATTCTCTTCACCCCTCCCCTCTCCTTCTTTTGTGTGTTTTTTGTACGGAGAAGGTCACTGTTCGTGATATATTATTATATGAACCGCGTTGACGTCAAGATTCGGGTTTGTGGGTTGGACTCTAGGGCCGGAAAGTTTATGCTGCGGTGTCGTTGAGAAAGACAGTCCACTCCTATTCTCAGGTTTGTATGTGAATAAGTATGTGGCTTTCCAGCCAGGGTGGACCAGGGCTCTGCTCTGTGACGACTAGCAATGATTTTGTTCTAGATTTGGCTTGTGATGATGTGCTAGTTATATACATTATCTGTATTGTTGTATGTGTTTACTTTAACAAGAATTAAAGATATGTATATAACATTGTAAAACATAAGTTTTCCCTTTCGGGCAAGTAGAAAGTAAAAGTATTAAACATGTTTTTAAACCCTTAATTTACGGGACCGCCTGTCAAGGCCGCTTTCGAACTTTACCGCATATTGCCCACAGTTGCCCACTAGACTATAAAATCAAATAAAGTAATAATGGATAAAGACCACTTTAAAATAAATTATTGGGGGTGGGGGGTGGGGGGTTGGTTCGAGGGGATTTCCATGCTGACTTTGGCAGACTGGTGCCCCTTGATATGTTTTTTTTTTTAAAAAAGCAGTATAATAAGCTGATAATAAAAGGGGTAAGACACCTATTCCCTGCCAAAACTAAGTAAAAAAATAAGAGTATACAGTATATGTGACCGAAGACCATAGTTATTCCGAAACTATCGAAGTTAATTTCGACCCTTTCCCTACTATCAATATAAAACTGCTTACCGGTCTCGCCAAAATGCAAAGCTTTGAGGTCTAAGAATGTATGGAGAGTATAAAAGTATCGAAAGCATCAAAGGATATCGAAATGCCTAATCAGTACTTGATATGATAATCAAAATAATATCGATACATTCTATACTCAGAACTTGAAGGTTTAAAACATCGTGATACTTAAATAATCACAAGTATCGGCCCACCACTATGTTTTAACCCCCCCCCCTCCCCCAGTCCCTTACTGACGAGCTTTTATTTTCAAGCTCGGATCTCCTGGTGGCTGGTATGGCAGAGGTGTTTCCTGGTGTTACAGAGGAAGGCGTGAGTTGTGAAGTGTATAAGCAAAATAATTCGGAAAATCAAGCAATGGTTACAGAATACAGTATCTATTGTTAATATAAGCAAATGATACGAAAAATCAAGCAATGGTTACAAAATACTTAATATAAGCAAATGATACGGAAAATCAAGCAATGGTTACAGAATACAGTATCTATTGTTAATGTAATAAATGATACGAAAAATCAAGCAATGGTTACAAAATACTTAATATAAGCAAATGATACGGAAAATCAAGCAATGGTTACAAAATACTTAATATAAGCAAATGATACGGAAAATCAAGCAATGGTTACAGAATACAATATCTATTGTTAATGTAAGCAAATGATACGGAAAATCAAGCAATGGTTACAGAATACAATATCTGTTGTTAATGTAAGCAAATGATATGGAAAATCAAGCAATGGTTACAGAATACAGTATCTATTGTTAATGTAAGCAAATGATACGAAAAATCAAGCAATGGTTACAAAATACTTAATATAAGCAAATGATACGGAAAATCAAGCAATGGTAACAGAATACAGTATCTATTGTTAATGTAAGCAAATGATACGAAAAAATCAAGCAATGGTTACAAAATACTTAATATAAGCAAATGATACGGAAAATCAAGCAATGGTTACAGAATACAGTATCTATTGTTAATGTAAGCAAATGACACGGAAAATCAAGCAATGGTTATTAATTATAGTATCGACTGTTAATGCGCATTACTACCAAAAGATACATTAATGTGACTGATATTTTAATAAAACCGTCACTTCACAAAAGTGATCATAGTTAACCACATCGCAAAATGTTTTAGAGTCTGTTCTGTTCAGAATGTAAATGTATTTATGCCGACAGCATGATGACATGAATGCCATTTATAAACATACCATCCTCTGCCATTTCTGTTCGTAAGGGATGCGAACTTGAGACCAGCAAAATGTCTCAGCTAAATCTACCGATGACTTTGCAATGGATTTTGTTCATTACGAATATGTTAGTAGTGTTATATGCAGTATTTATTTTGTTGTAAATTTAATACATTATGAACGACAAGTATTACAATGTGTGACATGTGTAAAAAGAATTCTCCAGTAGGCAATGAATGGTAGACTTTATCCTCCTTTTTTTTTCTCTCTCTCTCTCTGTAAAGTTTACCTAAGAGTTCGAACAAGTCAGAAAATTAAACTTTTGGTTTGTCTCTTAGAATTCAAGATCGAGAGGGTGTAGATTAGTTTCAAGAGCGCAAAGCATTGTACAATGTAGTCTTTGCGGGACAACATGATAATGTGAATTTTATACATAGTCTATTTGTTTTATTCATACAGACTAACATTATGGAATAATCATGGCTCCTCTTTTATTTAGGTCACACATCATAACTATTCCATAATGATTAGTGGAGGGGCAGCCGACTCCTTGCTTCCGGTCAGGACCGTTGCTGTTTTGTGGGACTATTCCCTCATAACAGTTAGAGACTATTGCCACTCCCACATTGAAGATTACAAAGAGGCACCAGTAGAGGTCACACCACTGGAGGTCTCATCAAATGACTCTTCGTGTTATCCCTGAACGGCCATACTGTTTTCTATGTATTACCAGATTTAGGCTTGGCCAGACCCTAAGCTAAATAAAGCGTGGAGGTTCTTTGTTGAAGAGTTACTCCAGAAGATGTAATGTTTTAAATATAGCCCTTGGTTATTATACAGGCTAAAGTATGACAACGGAAGTTTTCGTTTTAGCTATATCTAGTCAAATTGGCTGAATGCTTGAATTAATCACAATAATATAAAGAATTAATGACATTTTAAAAGCTCAGCAAATATTTTGGACATAAAACAAAAAGAAAGTTTTTGTTTCTTCCCAAATTTCCTTAGGAAAAGTACTTACGGTGAGCCCTGCTACCTATATTTCCTTTTCTCTTCCCTTTCCCTACGAAAAATGGTGTTGTAGTCAGCGCAACTAACTGTTTTAAAAAGCCACTAGGGTATTTACGGCCTTAGACAAGAATAGTACCATCATGACTTTGGCAAACACCTTGATAGGAGGACTCAATGGTGCAAGATAAATGCCCTGTTAGATACTTATTATGGCAGAGTGGACCAGTGTCAGTGTGACTCAAGATAACTGTCCTCTGCGTTTAAGTAAGTAGTTCTAAGGAAGGTGGAGGTGGAACACGTTTTTTTTATACTAGTGCAGTGTGGCACAAGGATGTCAAGATTACATGGACTCCAGGTAACGTATAGCAAAACATAATCCTTTCATTGCCAAGGCTTGTTTGGGGCTTCTTTCATGCGTGGCTGTCTCCTCATTACTGAAGTTATATACTATTATCCATATAAGGCAAGAGAGTATTAATATGTTGCAAGATTCTTCTCGAATAATCTTAAACAAACATTGCCTATATATTATGTCTATAATCTAATTCCAATCTTGTGGAAGAAAAAGAAGCCATATTTTGGCATATTTTTGCTCGAGTGACACCCCGCTGCGAACAGTTCTTCTTGTTAATGAACGCAAGGACACATTTTTCCCCTCCCACAGCCGGGCCTGTGTTGGTGGCTGAAGTGTCGTCCCTGATTCTGAGTACCATTCTGGCGAAGGCAGGGAAGAGCGCTGGCTTTCGATGGCAAATATTTATTTGATAGATGAAGTTGACTGGGGATTCTATTGGTCTAGGTGGCCTTCTATGGTTTTGAAAGAAGAGCTCATTAATAATTCAACCCTTCTTCCTTTCTTGGTGCCGTCTTAACGATGCCACTGTCCATTAGTTGGCCATCAAATATCAATCAGACGTTTACCTCGACTGCCGGGAGATGACGGACAGTAGACAAGAAGACGCTGTCGTGTCGTCACTAACAAGCACAGGGCCGTAAACTGCCTTTTCTCTCTGCCCTCTCAGTTCTCACTTCTTCCCACGAGTCATGCTATTGCATGAAGTATGCGAGGACCATGCTATACTGGCGACCATGGTCTGGCTATTCGGGCTATCCAAGTATATGCAAAAAGGTATCACTCGAACTACATCAAAGACCAAGGTACGCGTTCAAAGAATGGACACAACATCCTTTGGTTCACACACCCACACTGGAAGGGGTGAAAGTTTCGCAAATGACTAGCATGTACTAGCTGTGGCTATTCCAGCCGCTCGAGCATACGTAAAATGGCTTCACTCAAATTATTTGGCAGGCATAGTTACGCCTTTCAAAGAACCGAAAGAACATCCATTGATTTATACAGCCACGCAGGATGTTTTGAAAGCTTCGCAAATGACTCGCATGTACTAGCTTAGTAGCTATGGCTATTCGAGCCGTTCAATTATGTAAAAGGCATCACTCAAGGTATATCATAGGCATAGGTACACCTTTCAAAGAACGGACACAGCATCCATTCATTCACACACCCACACAGGATTTTTATGAAAGCTTCGCAAAGGACTCCCATGTCGCTGAGATCACCTTAACCTGGTCTTAGACCCGATTGTCCTAGTTGATTCTTATCCCTGTCTTGTTCGAAGTTGGACGTTTCCAGACTCCCTTTATCTTCCAGTTCCCCCTCCCCCCTCTTCCTTTTTCATTCTTTGAGTTGTACTCAATAGCTTCTGACCCATCTCTAAGNGGGGGGGGGCGGCGGCGGGGGGAGGGGGTGAGAAGGATGCGGTGTTGGAGCACGGGCAAGTCGGTGCAACCAAATTATCTTACATACTAATATAATTTCCAGGAACTTAACAGTTCACAGAATCAGTTTTGGTACTGATCTAAGGTACGTATAGATTAGTTATAGTTATGCATAATATAACAGCTGAGAGCCACATTAAAGGGATTTTAAAGTTTTCAAGTAACTTTTTTGCATTGTCAGGTTAAAACTTTTAATACAGTAAGGATCAGAGCTAAAACGCATTTGCAATGAAAAGTGTACCAGGTATCTTGCTGATAGAGGTAAAGAAAACAAAGACAATCCTCGACGTTAAATTGCTGGGGACCTGTATCATAGCGGCTTCCTTTGCATTTTTTCGACTTTTCAACAACATTGGAAATGCAGGCTCAGTCACAGCTCAGGGTTTGGCAGACTGGCAGACAACAAGAACATTAGGTTAGCGAATAATAGGAAGGCGACTTAAATTTTGAGAAGAAATACAAACGACAAACTGAGGGAAAATAAATCCCTTACGTAAGCGTCCTAAAAATGTTATAATCGGTTATAAATCTGAAAGTAATTCCATGGTATCACTTGCCAAATTTCATGAGGTTGTGTGGATCCGTTTATGAGAAGATTGTATTGGGCATTTCAACCTCACCAGCTTAAAACAGGATATATGATATTCAGCCGAAATAACTACCCCTACATACTCACCGGGAAAAAAATAATGTGAAAGGGAGCTAATCATTTCCAGACTCAGCCACACACTTCGCCAATTGAAAAGCCCAGAGACAACGCGCCGTAGTCATGGCCAGATTTGTCTCTAAGTATTCACACTTACGATACTCGGAAATATCGATTCTGTATCGAAAGACAATATGCAGATTCGATACTATGTCGATACTTTCGACTCACTGTGACGGACCCAATCAGGATCCCCTCCTCCCTCCCCATTTATTTTAAATTAACTCTTCTTGTCATCTTCTTCATACCTGAGCTCAAGCTGTGTAATGTCAATAAAATTTCGATACTTTCGATACACTTTGTCTGATACAGGCAGGATGTTTCCCAGCTTCTTTGAAACCATCATCCTTCATGCCTTGCCATATCTAATTCTGTACAATGAATATCGAAAGTAATTTGATTTATATCCGATCCTGAGTAACTGAGTAACAGCCTATAAGATTTTTCATCTCAGAGCTTATCAAAACCTGGTATCGAAACTGCATCGAAAGTATCAAAATTGAATTCGATCCTCTTTCGTTTCCCAATTCCAAACTAGCTAAAAACAGAAACTTATCAGGCCCCTGATTTCAGAGTCAATCAACGGCATCAAAAGGTATCGAAAAGATCTAATTCGAAATTAATTACGGTTCTTTTTCGATCCTCAGTATTTAAGTAACTACTGGTGTCCCCAGTTCAAACCATAGAGATGGCAATAGTCTTGAAGCGCAGCGAAATGCCTACTCGATACTAAATACATCAAGATGGAAATAAATCGATACTTTGGACAGTTACAGCTTGAAATCGGAATATTGCGATACTTATATTTTTAGGTATCGAACTAGCATTGCGTGGGCGAGGCAATCCTCTTTGCCAATCACTTCTGAGCTTATTTTTCTTTATTGTAATGTAACAAATTGTCGCCTTTATGTAACACCCACCTACATGTAGTCTGCACAGTTATTGCATCACACGGTCCAAATATTCTTGTTTTTCTACTCGGTTTTGACTGTTGATGTCTGAGTTATTATAGCTCCCTGCTGTTTTTGTTCATTTTAGCGGTATATTGTATGGAGTTGTTTTAGTCTCTGATCAGGCAGTTTGTTCGAAGGAGGGACTATAAATGCCGCCAAAGAACCAGCCAATCTTCTAAAGTGTAGACTGTCTAGATCAGCTATTTAACAGTGCTAGACTAGTTTCTTTTTTCTTCTTCTTCTTCTTCATCTTCTTGTTCTCCTTCTTATTCTTCTTCTTCTTCTTCTTCTTCTCCTCCTCCTTTTTCTTCTTCTTCATCTTCTTTTTATCCTTCTTCTTCTTCTTCTTCTTCTCCTCCTCCTCCTTTTTCTTCTTCTTCTTCTTCTTCTTCTTCTTCTTCTTCTTTTTCTTCTTCTTCTTCTTTTTCTCCTTCTTCTTCTTCTTCTTTTCATAGGTGTCTCCTGGACATGTTGTAAGGATATCTAATAGTGGCTTGCTGCAGGAACTCAGCTTTTCTTCGAAGATCAGCCACCAAAGCCCATTTCGTGGTTTTAAAGTTGATCTTTGCCGATATAGCCAAACAGGTTAGAGGCCTGTATTTGTATTTTCACTATTGGATTCTACTAGTACTGTAATTGTACTTTCACAATTGTACTTTCAAATTGGATCCAATTACTTAGGGGTTATATTATTTTCATCTCCCCTTTTCCCTCTTTTGCCATGCCCTGCTTCCAGTGATAAGGGCTCTAGAGCACAAATTTTGATTTATTGGGAAACTGTGTGCATTTTACGCTATTTTGCCAGGCACTATATAGCTTTTTGCTGGAATGTCAGGTCAAGAGTGTGCTCAGACGGAAGAGGAGGGGTTTGGCGTTGACCAGTGAGAAAGGTAGGGTCTGTTTACAAATAGCAACCAAGCTCAAAATTTCAACGGGCTTGCTATGTTGGGTCAGTCTTAACATTTGGGCCATACAATGAGCATAACTCTGGTTTGGATCTGGGTGAAAGCTAAAACTTTGGATTCAGAGGGCAGCTCAAAATGCTAATATAGCCCAGAGCGGGAAAAAAAATTCCAATCCCATTAGAAGTCTGTAACCTGTAATCTCCAAGTGGGGGACACGCTTTCAGAATGTGACAGGGTGGTCTTCCCTTTTCCACATATATAATAGATTAGAGTTCCTGACCTGCCGATGCGGTGCAGATAGACCTTTAAGCTGCAAGATCCTAATAACGCTCTAGTTGTTACACACTGAGATTATAATATGAAAAAAAAGAGAGTAACTCCTTATTTTTCTTATCATGCCACTGGACACATGAGGGTTTTTTTTTTGTTTGTGCAGTGGATATGGTGTGTGTGTGTGTGTGTGTGTGTGTGTGTGTGTGTGTGTGTGTGTGTGCGTGTGTGCGCGCGCGCATATGTGTTTATGTGAGCACACGTATTCTATGTGCTCGAGTGTGCATGTGGCGTAGCTGTGAATATGCGTATGTCTTTGCATGTATGCGCGTATGTGTGTTAGTAGACGAAGAAATTCGAACATTTTGTCGTTGTTAAGAAACCTCAATTAACAGTTGGGTTAAAAAAAAACAACATCAAAGCCTTGTAAAACATCACACACACATTTATGACCAAACACGTTAAAAGTGCAAGTTAGGTGGGTCAGAAAGAGTAGGGACACACACACACACACACACACACACACACACACACACACACATTTTCTTCCCATCCTGAACATAACACTTTACACTGATTTATCTGTGGGCCGTTGAAAGAAAACAGCCATACAAGAAGGCCACGAGTCGAGCGTACACAAAGATTAAAGCAGGAATTGGAACAAATTTCGTTTAACTGTTTTAATGGCACAGTAACAAAGTCGGGCTGCTTTATTGTGATTTCTCCTTTAAAGGTCAGCCTAAACAACTGGTTTTAATATGCCTTACCATTAATCCTTGCCTTCTACCTTCCTTATTTGTAATGAGACTTAAGAACCCTTTGATGATTGAAACAAGCGTCTTAAAATGACATTTCCTGGCTCAGAAGTTCGTGCTGGACTGCAGGTCATCAGCATCTGACCTAGGAAAAGGATGACTGACCTCTTACATAAAAAGATCTTTTTCTTTTTTTTCTCTGAGTGTCAACAAAACAATATTAGACTACTTGAAAATCAAGGTGGTCAAATGTGCACGCATTGCCGTTTATTTCCATTGTCATTTCCTTTCATTGAAGATTTTTTTTTCAAATGAATTAAATGCAGTTTTTCGATTGCTTTGTTCGTGTTGGAAAGAAATGTGTTTCTAGAGACTGGAGATGATGGCTTCCTAGACCTACATAGTCTTCCTGCCATAGTTTGTTAACGTTGAATCTTCCTTCATGCTTAGCAGTACAGTCGAGCACACTTAATACTAAGTACAGTATTTTTGGTCCCGACTTCTCTTTACGAAGAGTACCAATATGGTCAATACGTATTTCTGTTAATAAGTACGCTTTGGTCGGTCCCAAGGTGTACGCATTATCCGTGCTCCATTTGTATTTGTATTGCAGCCAGTCAAAATCAGACTTATGTCGCTAAACTAGGAACCTGAGATATCATGCCTTGAAGATGAATTGAGTCATCCAGTATCAACTGTTGTTGTTGTTGTTGTTGTTGTTGTTGTTGTTGTTGTTGTTGTTGTTGTTGTTGTTGTTGTTGTTGTTGTTGTTGTTGAAATCGATAATAAAGTCATTTCGTATCCTGATGCTTAGACCCCGTTGTGGGAAGGAGAGAAAGGTGGAGGAGAGAGAACTTATGCCGTTAATGTTTTCACTTTATGGGCAAATGGTCAGTAGTTGTTAACAAATTTGAGCTTGATATTAGGCATATTGAATTAATTGTATAATATAAAATTATTTTGTAATGAAGATTTCCTCATATTTGTGGGGTGTTCTTTTTCAGCGCATGATATAATCCTCACCCCCTCCCCCTGCCACATCAAATAACTGGTCTTTACCTCAGTCTAGAATCAGCGTAGGTCAAACATTTTTATCACTCAACTTGAATTATACACATTAAGATTGTATACCATACCAATAACAGGAAATTAGCCAGACAAGCTATTTAAGCCTCGTTTTGCCTGGCTGCAAGATATTAAAATTTATGGATTTGCTTTCGTATTTAAACCTCGTCCAATCTGCCAGTCTAATATCAAACGTGTTGTGAATGTTGTCGTGACTGCTACTATAGTTGTTACTGTCGTAAATGCTCCAACACCTGCTGGTGTTATAAAAGGGATCATGATCTCACGTTTCTGACTTAATTTTCCTTTAGGGACTCTATTTTTGGTATCTATCTATCTATCTATCTATCTATCTATCTAGCTATCTATCTATCTATCTATCTAACAGCGTGGCCAAATGGTTATGACAATGGCATCAGAATCACATTGCCTTGAGTTCAATTTTTGCCAGCGCTCTTGTTGGAAATTTCTTGGTACATTTCCCTCGGTCAACACGTCTGTTAAGATAAGATAAGATAAGATAAGATAAGATAAGATAAGAATACTTGAGACATAAGTGAAAAATGTTTCGGAAAACTGGTGCTCATCGCCCGTGAAGGGGACATTTGGAGGAGAGGAAGTTCACAGGGTTCCAATTTTCTTGCGTATTTAGATATCGATATCTAATGCACCATTTGGGACTGTGGTATGAAATCGTCTACGTCAAATCCATTGAGGGTTGCGCCAGAGTTGCGCACTAAAGTGTTCCAATATTTGGCAGTCGAATACTAATGACAATTGGAAATTTGTGAACTTCAGAAGGAGTTGAAAAGACTATTGAGTGATCTGGCCTGCTACGTAAAAGTGTTAGGGAGTCGCATCATCGTTTTCTTTATAACGAGATGTTGTAATTGTGGTATCATTATGCAGTGTNTAAGATAAGATAAGATAAGATAAGATAAGAATACTTGAGACATAAGTGAAAAATGTTTCGGAAAACTGGTGCTCATCGCCCGTGAAGGGGACATTTGGAGGAGAGGAAGTTCATAGGGTTCCAATTTTGTTGCGTATTTAGATATCGATATCTAATGCACCATTTGGGACTGTGGTATGCAATGTTCTACGTCAAATCCATTGAGGGTTGCGCCAGAGTTGCGCACCAAAGTGTTCCAATATTTGGCAGTCGAATACAAATGACAACTGGAAATTTGTGAACTTCTGAAGGAGTTGAAAAGACTATTGAGTGATCTGGCCTGCTACTTAAAAGTGTTAGCAAGTCGCATCATCGTTTTCTTTATAACGAGATGTTGTAATTGTAGTATCATTATGTTCGATTTCTTGAATTCTGTATTGCCTGTTCCTTTATAATGTGACTGGGCCTTCCTCCCTCTTGTGTGGTCCATTCATAGTCAAAAGGTTCTTCATATTGTAAATACAGTATTGATGAAGCTGATATAACCCATAGTGATCATAATAGTGGTGGTATGGTAATGGTGGTGGTGGAGGTGGTGCTGATGATAGTGGTGCAGTGATGCTGGTGGAAGGGGATGATGATGATGATGCTTATGTTGATGACTGTGTTGCTTATGTTTCTAAATCAGTAATCTAGCTCTTATGATGTTCACAGCTATGAGGGCTCTTGATCTACATCTGAAATACAGTATAATCCATTTATAACAGGCTCGGTTATAAAGGGAACCCAGGTTTACCCGCGGAATTCTAGGTTACGTCCCTTATCTAAATACTCCATTTCTGAAACAATGGCGCACGGCTATGACGGCCATATTTGGAAAATCCTGACCACCCCGTTTATAACTAGGTCCTATCTTATTTTATTGCTGTGCAGTGTTTATGCTACGTTTATATTAACTCGCCAGAGATGTCTGAGAATTTTAACTTCTTGCCTTGTTCAAATAATGACTTTGTTGTTTATGATGATGATGATGATGATGATGATAATGATGATGATAATTGTAATGATGATAATTGCAATGATGATAATTGTCATTCCAGCGAGGTACTGGTTGATGATGCTGTTGGCATTTACCTATGCTCCGATTTACCTTCATAATTTGTGTTTTAAGTGAAGATTAATCAGAAACATCCCAAGAATAGCAGTTAGCATTTAAGAACCATAGCACTTTTAGTTTTGAAAGATTAATTACTATTCTTAATACGTTTCTGCTTTCTTTAAATAAATGCTCAAGTAATTTTCTTGATAATCTTCCCTGGTGATTGACCACCGTGAATATATTCACCAAATATAGAACGAACTGTACCACGTTTGTCATGCCTGGTGGATCGCCGTGGCCCATCAAACTTTCTTCCTCCATCCCCCGTTCTTCCTCAGTGTTATTTTACTAGCAGTAGTACCCATTTTTCGAATGGGATTGCCATGCCTGAACGTGCAGAGACGTTAGACTACAAAACATAGCGCGACTTATGTTCTGTGAACTTGATTAAGGGAATGCAATATATATAAGTCTCAGTCAGTTCAATACAAAAATTGGCCATAAAACGAACTTTTTACAAAAAGGATTTTTTTTAATATATAATATACTATAGCCCTTCTAAATAGAAAATCTCGATCCTACCACGCAATTCGGCACCAAAGAAAGCAGTGGCTTATCAGATTTCAAATGCGTAAATGGCTTCGTTAAGAATTGCATAGGCGTGAATGAACCCGTCCCCTTAGCTTTATTATAGTATGAAATGTATTTTCCAGCAAGAAAAGGTCCCCGGCACAAAATCCTGGTGAAAGCAATCCAAAATATTAGTCATTCTATTCACATGTTTTGCGGGATGTTACAAGGGGATACGAAAACACAAGCAGATTTGTTGGCTTCAACACAACAGGGTAATCTATCATACCCCTACAAACCAGGCCCGATTTATGCGCCGGACACCACTCGTATCAGTTAAATGGGCTTGTCTTTGCCAATAATACAAGACGAATTGATGGAAGGGCGAAGGGGTTAAGTCACTTTGTACGTGAGAATAGCTGACACCCAATCGCTGATGGGGAGAACGATATGGGAAAAGGGTCTCTAGGTCTCTTTGTGGCTACTCGAAGGTATTGAGAGACTGGGGAAGGTGCTGACTATGACTCCTTAACAAACCGTTCTTTACAGTTTCTGCTTTTGACAAGGCCTAAAACAAATAACTGTCATTTTTATTGTTGCCGCTGCTGCTGCTGCTGCTGTGTTGTTGTTGTTGTTGTTGTTGTTGCTGTTGTTGTTGTTGTTGTTGTTGTTGTTGTTCCTCTTCTCCTTCGTCTTCTTCTCCTTCTTCTTCTTCTTCTTTTTCTTTTTCTCCTTCTCCTTCATCTTCTTTTTCTTCCTCCTCTTCTTCTTTTTTTTTCTTTTCTCCTCCTTCTTTCTCGCCCTCTTCATTTTCTCATTCTCTTTCTTTCTCTTTCTTCGTATAGTCTTTCTCTCCTTCTTCTTCATCCACTTCTCCTCCCTTTCCGGCCTTCTTCTTTTTACTTGTTCTTTATCTTATTAGTGGTGAAGGCAATGATGGAGGTGATGGTGTTTGTAGTGTTGGTGTGACTTGACCTTAATTACTATTCCTTTTGAAAGAAGATATATCATGTAAATACCTAGACTCTTCTGAAGGCATAGTGTTGTTGTTGTTGTTGTTGTTGTTGTTGTTGTTGTTGTTGTTGTTGTGGTGGTGGTGGTGGTGGTGTAGTAGTTGTGTTGTTGCTGTTGCTGCTGCCGCTGTTGACTGAAGTTATTGCCTTCTACTTTTGAAGACCCAGTGCTGAGTCTATGCTGCGTAAGTATGGCGTTGTGGTCTATTCCGAAAGGATGAAAAACCAGACTATTTCAAAGCTATAGGCTACGAGCATATTAAACTGCAATTTAAATCATAAACAAGATCGTATAGGCTATATCACTGCATACACAGTACACCATTTCACCACTTCACCACCTCGAATCTCAAACACTCTTTGAAATCAAACACCCCTAATTTTCACACGCGTTCGGTGGAATGGCTTGGTCATCTGGTATTCGAGCTAGTGTCACTCGTATATATATACCAGACTATATTATTATGCACTGGATCCCTGTTAACACAGCATTGGCTTGACACACTCTTTTGCTTAGCACACTCTCTTCCATCCATATGTCCCAAATGTTTTGGCCCTAACAAACGCACTCTAGATAGCTCAAAACTTCTGGTAACATAGTTTCGATAACCTGGTCCCAGGGGTTGGTGTGTTTGCAGGGTTNATATATATATTCACATATATAAAATATATGAGTTGTTTTTGTATGTGCTTGAAAGGGGGTGAAGTTTGTTCGGTTCAGTACCTTGGATCTTTAGTTAGTTGCTAATCTTCTCCTGAAGAAGCCTCACGGGCGAAAATTCAAATAAATTTAAGTAACCTGTTATATTATTAATACGCTGTTATTGTTACTTTTCTTATAGATATATATATATATATATTGTCCTTATTGAAGTGTAAAGTCACATTCTACATGACGTAACTAGAAACGGATATATATATAACACAGACATTATGTTCCAAGTTATTGTAAACACGTGATTATTCGTTCATTCTTTGTCCCAGTTCTGATATGGAGTGTGATTGGAATGGGGATCCGGTGACTGTCACAGAGAATATTGAGCAGCAAAAAGAAAAAAATCTTTAATACCATCAAAGCGCTTTCATTGTTGAAGAAACTGTTAACCCTCTGGGCCTCAGCGTATCAAATATGATACATCATGTTTAGAGACCCCTAAAGTCCACAATAAATGCTTAACTAGATTGCTATTGTGCTTCATGTCCCTTGGACTGATTTTGACAAACCACCAGAAGGGCTGTGGAATCTTTTTATATATTTGTCTTAGTTAGGTCAATGGGTCTTTGGGCTGTAAGTTTCAGAATTTTTGGTTTTGGACTACTAGAAATGATAGCGGGTCTTAGAGGATTAATCATCTTGCTTGCTTGCTTGCTTGCTTGTTTGCTTGCTTGCTTGCTTGCTTGCTTGCTTGCTTGCATGCCTGCATGCTTGCTGGCTGACTGGCTGGTTGGCTCCTGGGCTGGCTGGCTGCTTGGTTGGCTGGCTGGCTGGCTAGCTACTGGCTGTCTGGCTTATTCGGAGTAATATACAGAGCACACTGCCGTATTTGCGGATATCAAAAAAAGATTTTTGATCGTAGCTGCGTAAGAGCAGCTTAGGTTCTTTTTCTCGCGCTGGCTCTCATTTATATACGTGGTACTCTAGGCCCCTAAAAGATTTACCATCAGGAGAAATGATTGGGACATGTATAGAATATTCTGATTGGCTCTTGACAGCAATTCAAAACAGGCATGGACGCCTTGACATGGACGGTCAAAACTCATAAAAACCTGGCTAGGGAAAGACCATACAAAGGGCGTTAACTTGAAGCAGGTCCAGTGAGCAATGATAGATTGCTCTCCCCCTCCCAAGATCGTAGTTTTACTGAGAGAAAAGCCATTGAATGCATGTCACGTGGATGGCACAGTGCCAGATATTTTATGCTGGATCCAAATCTAACTTTACGACAAGAAACACCATTATCAAAACAGGCTCAACGACCGAAAACAAAACAGGTTGGGATCGCGTTTAATTGCAAATCTGCTTATTTGCACGTTTTATTGAATCACAACCGTTTCAGAAAATAGCTATTCTAGTCAACAGCGAACAATGCCGTTTAATACAGGGCTCTACTTAAATGACACTTGCCCAATTTTTTTTCGTGGAACGGCCATTTCGGGGGCTGGGATTTACACCTGCACACATGGAATGCGTTAGAGGGTGCACGCGCTCAGTGGTAAATGCCTATGATATCCTCACCTCAGTATAAGGGACGTTGGTTTATCTGGTACAATGCTAGGTCTCTCCAAGGTTGACTGACTTATGATTTTGAGCAGGGTTAGGGGTAGGAAAAAGTTTAAGGAAAACAGAGAATCCCTAGATGGTTCTAAGGACGCTTTCACAAGTGCTCTCTCTCTCTCTCTCTCTCTCTCTCT